>VWZW01003471.1:1156121-1305266 GCA_013397115.1 Edolisoma coerulescens
AAGGAAAGGAAAGGAAAGGAAAGGAAAGGAAAGGAAAGGAAAGGAAAGGAAAGGAAAGGAAAGGAAAGGAAAGGAAAGGAAAGGAAAGGAAAGGAAAGGGAAAGCAAGGCAAGGCAAGGCACGGGAAAGCAAGGGAAGTGAAGGCAAGGCAAGGCAAGGGAAGGGAAGGGAAGTGAAGGCAAGGCAAGGGAAAGCAAGGCAAGGCAAGGCACGGCAAGGCAAGGCAAGGCAAGGCAAAGAAAGGGAAGGGAAGGGATGAGAAGGCTAGGCAAGGCAGGGAAAGGGAAGGGAAGGCAAGGCAAGGGAAGGCAAGGGAAGAGAAGGCAAGGCAAGGCAAAAAAGAAAAAAGAAAACTAAGGGAAGGAATTGATTTAGCCTTTTCAATGTTAAATTAAATACATGTGAAGTTTTACCTGAGATTCATGCAGAGAAATCTCATCAAGAAATTTCTGAAACAGTTATCAATTAGGTCTCCCCTGTGTGAATTTTATAGAAATGAGCCACTGAAATATTTGTCTATTAGGTCCTGACAAGTTAGCATCACTACATACTTTATTTTAGAAATATTTCTTTTTGGTCCTTTCTTTGCACAATGTTACCCAGATGTCAGAAGTAAGTTAGAGAAGTATAAACACTGTTTTTTACTTAAGCAAAGAAAATCATCTATATTGATATCTGAAACCTTAAATGCCAGAAAATAACCCTTAAGGACTTCAGGTTCTTGTTTTAATATACCAAAATATGGGAGACCATTTAGAGACCAATTCTGTGAACACCCTTCCCTCTCTATAACTTTATTGCCTTTTGCTGTTGCAAATCACTTCTAGACAAAATGTGTTCTTGAATGCAGTAATGATGAGCTTCAAAGCAAGGACATACTTACTGTCTTAAACACATTCAGCCAGTACCATTGTGGGATGGAAATGTTACAGACTGCAAATTACTTAGATGAATTTAAAGGATCAGATAAAAAAAAAAGGTTCATGAGATAAAATAAAGGCTTCATATTAAACAAAAATCCATAAACTGTTACAGGATGTGAAGAACTACTAAAGAAATACAACCGGTATGCATTTGAAGAATCTAGTTTAGTGTGTTTGTTTATTGTATGGCTATAAAACCCAACACAAAATATTTTTTCACCTCTGTCTAAAGAGACTTTTTGCTTTCAATATTTTGTTTATATAATAAATATGGCATTATGATATGTGTTATAACACACGCAATGTATACGTCAGCTATGTGTAAAGTGTAACATAATATTTAAATCATTACACTATGAATTTTGCAGACTATGGTAAAAATTACAATTAGTGATTGACAACTATTTTTAATCTTCCATGAAACATCTTCTTTTCCCCTACTTTCTACTATTTTTCCCTTTTTCACTCATTTCAGTCTGAGGATGTCAAGTTCTCCAGTAGACTGGGATAAGCAGCAAGACCCATTGGGGTTTTTTTCTAAAACCCAAAAAATATGTGAATAAACCCTTTTTTCCCAGCCTTTTCTTTTTTCATCCAAAAACAAGAATGTGAAATTTTACATACATTTTATTGACTAGTGACTTCAAAGAAATTAACTGTATATCATTCTCAGAAGCGATATATTTGGACTACCCTGCCTTAAACCATGTTTTCCTTAAATGCAATTTTAGTTAGACAAAATTTTTTTTTTATAAGTCATTCCATTAAACTCGAAGTTGTTGTACGTTTTGGTTACTGTATAAATCCTCAAGCAAACTACATTTACAAAAGTCTACAGTTAACTTCAGTTTTTATCCTGAACATGATACCGGGTTGGTAGAAAATTTCAGATCTATTTTAGACTTTAATTTCATTACCTTCTAATGTCAAGTTGAACCCTAAAGCAGCTAACCATTTGATTGTAATATTGTGAGGAACTTTCCTATTTTTAAGTCATTTAAAAATAACCCAGAGATATAATTCTTATAATTAAATCTTCTAGCTGAGCATTCTTGCTATTTAAGGAGAAGGCCTGCCTGTCCAAACGTAAGGAGGTTTGGGAATCTGAGCCTCTGCCTAGAGCCATTCATACACTTGTTAGGGGCAAGCTCCTGTTCCAAGCAAAGAAGCCTGACAGCAATATTTTGCTATCAAACATGCCATTTTCAAACTGGATCACAAGTCATCTGCAGCTTTCTGAGAATTTTTAATATCTGTATTGTCAACTGAAATGTTACCTGTATTGCATTACACATCACTTTGCAAGGTAGCTACAAGCAGGGCAGTTAGCTTCTCCTTCAGTTTTTCGGGTTTTTTTTTTAAATGATAAGCAGTTAGAATTTAAAGCTCTTGCCTTTGTCATTATAAGCACAAATGTTTCCACCATTTTGCTAGCTTTTAGTTTCAATGGTATTTTCACATAGGGTAATAACTAGCAACACCCATCTGGTATTTCCTTTCAAGATAGCAAAGCTCATTTTTCCTTTATTATCAGGAGGCCTTTCAAGCAACTTCTACTAATGTAATTTTTCTGTTACACATGTATTATTTCTTCCTTTCTTTCTGCTCATGTTTCATCACACAGACAACTCCCAGTGCTGACAAAAGTAATGCCTCATATAGGCTCAGGTTAAACTGGAATTTTTCTATTTGGTCTAATATCCTATTCCGTTATAAGTGAAAAAAATAATTGTACAATTACTGATCACATTCATCATTATGAGAAGATAGCCCTTATAACTTATCATTTTCATTAGGGATATGCTTGTTAAGACTTACATTGTTCTTCTCATTTAATTTGTGCAATTTCATTAACTGTATTCATTTGCTACCTTGCAAAGATGACATAAAACTGGGGGAGAGGCTCATATACCAGAAGGTTGTGCCACCGTCCAGAAGGACCTGGTCAGGCTGGAGAAATGGGTTGACAGGAACCACATGACATTCAACAAAGGGAAGTGTGGAATCTGTACCTGGGAAGGAAAAAACCCATGCACCAGGATATACTAATGGATATCCAGCTAGAAAGCAGCTTGGCAGAAAAGTCCTGGTGGACGCCCAAGCTGAATACGAGTCAGTAAGATGCTCTTGTGGCAAAGAAGGCTGATGGTGTCATCAGCTGCAGAAATAGAAGTTTTGCCAGAAGCTCAAGGGAGGCGATACTTCCTCTCTACTCAGCAGTGGTGGGGCAGTGTCCAGTTCTGGGCTCCTCAGCATGGGAGGGACATGGACATACTGGTATAGCAAGGAGGCAGGAAGGTGATGGGCTGAAACATTTCCCATATGAGGAGAGGCTGAGAGAGTGTGGACTGTCCAGCCTGGAGAAGAGAGGTCACTGGAGGGATCTTTTCACTGTCCGTAAATACCTGAAGGGGGGGCAGAAATGGGACAGAATCAAGCTATTTTCAGTGACAGGATCTGAGTCAGAGGGAATAAATTGAAACGCAGGGGGTTCCTTATGAACATCAGGGGACACCATGTTACTGTGAGGATGAGTGAACACTGGCACAGTTTGTGGAGTCTCCATCCTTGAAGAGTGACTGGACTGTTCATCAGAAGATGTCTGGACATGATCCTGGGTGTCCAGGTCTATGTAACTCTGCTTGAGAAGGAAGGGGTTGGACCAGATAATCTCTTGTGTTCCCTTTCAAACACAACTGTTCTACAATTTCTTTTGGAGACAGGAGGTCAATGAATTCTTCTGTCTAAATTTTGAGACCAAATATATTACTCCTAAAGGATTTAGCATTTTAAGTGATTATTAATGGCCAGTGATTGCAAACTATCAGCTTATTAAAAATCTCACCAGTCAATAAATTACTATATCAGCATTATCGTATTTAATTTTGTTCCGAATAGCTATCAGCTTTCACTAAATACTACCCTGAACTTTCTTCACTATTATAAATGAAAAAATATAAATAGTAACAACATCACTCTTTAGGCTTTCAACAAGCTTTGGTTGCATATAGCAATAAAATAGATTCTTAAGTAGATGTTTACTTAGATTTCTTTAGTGTAGAGGTGGACAGTCCAAATACATGGAGGCATCTTTATTTGATCGTATGTCTGAACGGATACCAGCTTATAAATTATGTAAACAAGAACATATATCCACTACAGACTTTGATTTTAGTCTTAAAAACCCCTTATTTTTACCTATTAACAACTTTACTATAGGCTTATTGGACCATAGGCACACTGGATTTCAGCCATTTGTATGAACTAACTATTGTTCTGTCCTTTAGCTTAGCCCAGAACCTGTCTTCAGGAACAAAAGAGATGTGGTGGTTGCCCCAGCACTGTTTGAACAATCCTTTCCAAAGCAAGACATTTTCTCACACTTAACTCAGCTGCACAGGAACAAAATCCCAGAGCACAACAGCACAAAGCAGCAGGGCTTTGCTCTCCTGGGCACACACGTACATTGGTTCAGGGACAGCAACACACAGAAGGCCTTGCTGTGGGAATACTTGTACTCAGGTTAGGCTAACTGGAACTCTCTGATCCCAGTACTAATTAGCTCAGATGAGCCTTCAATGGAGATATTCCCTTTGTTGATGCTCACACCATCAATGCCTTCCAAGCACTTTTTATATTTCCTCTCTGGATCTATTGGGTATCGGATGGCCGATGGTCACAAAACTAATTCTGACTGCAGAGAATGAAACATTACAGAATGTAAAAATATGAATGGAATTGCACAAGGGAATAGAGTTTGAATGGAAAAAAATGATAAAAATATTAGCTGTTCACGTCTGGCTACCAAGAAGGACAGAATAAATGAACAGAGGAAGTAGAAAATTCACTACGAAGAATGGAGGGGCCAGGAAACACCTGCCCAGAGCACTCAAAAAGATAACATAGACAGTAGAGAAAAAATTACTTTCTGTCCTAAGATATCACAAGAATATTCTAACAAAGCTGATACTAGAAAATGTCTGTTACCTATCTTGTCTTTTAGGGTTGAAACCCTCTTGCTGTTCTTTGAGGCATATCAGATGATTTGAAATACAAACCCACAGCATTGAAGTTATTAATTCAGTCTTGTATCAGAGTTTTTCTCTCCCCCTTAAAAAAAAGGTGAAAAAGAAAATTGGGTCCATGAGAGATATTATGGACACTGCTTTTCTTTCAGAGGCATCTTATTTTGCTCTATAGCTTTGTTCTCCATTTATCACATCAACTGGAGAGAGATAGGACTCCTGGTATTTACCTACAGAACATTGTGTCATATTGTATTGGGGTGGCCCTGACTGGAGGCCAGGTACCCTCCAAAGCTGCTCTATCATTTCTCTTCTCAGCTGAGCAGGGAATCAGAAATATAACAAAAAGCTCCTGGGTCAAGATAGACAGGGAGAGATCACTCAACAGCTACTCTGATGGGCAAAACAGACTCAGCTTGAGGAAATTAGTTTAACTTATCACCAACCAAATCAGAGTAGAATAATGAGAAATAAACCCACATCTTAAAAACACCTTCTGCCCACTGCTCCATCCTTTCCAGGCTTAACTGCACTCCAGAGTTCTCTACCTCCTCTCCCTGTAACGACACGGGGTGTCAGGGAATTGGGGGCTGCAGTCAGTTCTACATACATTGTATCAGCCTGTCCTTATTCCTCAGAGGGACACCTCCACACACTCTTCCCCTTGCTCTGCCATGGGGTGTCTCCTATGGGAGCTCTCCATGAACTTCTAGAGTGTGAGTGCTTCCTGTGGGCTGCAGTTCTTCACAAACTGTTCTAGTGTGGGTCCTGTGGGTGCAGTCCTTCAGGAACAGGCTGCTCCAGAGTGGGATCGTCTCTCCACAGAGCCTCATGTCCTGCCAGGAGCTTGCTCCAGCATGGGCTTCCCGTGGGGTCACAGCCTACTCTGGGCATATCGGCCTGCTACATTGTGGGGACCTTTATGGGCTGCAGGTGGATCTTTGCTCAACCATGGACCTCCATGAGTTGCAGGGGGACAGTTTTTCTCACCATGGGCTGCAGGGGCATCTCTGCTTTAGCACTTGGAGCACCTCCTCTCCCTCTTTCTTCACTGACCTTGGTGTCTGCAGGGCTGTTCCTCTCACTCTCCTCTCCCAGCTGCTGATGTGCAGTATATTTCCTTCCCCTTCTTAAAACCTTTATCCCAGAGGTGTTACCATGGTCTCTGACGGGCTTGGCTTTGGCCAGCAGAGGGCCTGTCTTGGAGACACCTGGCATGGGCTCTGTGGGACATAAGGGAAGTTTCCCGCAGCTTCTCACGGAAGCCACACCTGTAGTCCCCACCACTACCAAAACCTGGCCATGCAAACCCAATACACAGACCTATATGGCAGCCAGTTTAAGCACTATCTCCTCCCATCATCTAATTTCCATGCAGGTCAAAACCTGTAGACTCTCTGCTCAGCAAGAAATTTATTCAGTCATTGGGCTTGGACCCTTCAGCCAGGAGTCTCAGATGTGCTAAAGAAACAATTCTCTACTAAATCTCACTGTACATAAAAGCTGTTTTTGTGGAAAATGAATTTGCTTGTGCTGGCCAAGCATATATATTCTCCATTATATAAATTAAAATCTGTCACTGTCTGACACCAAATATTTTGTTGGTAGCTTGTGCTTACCTTTACCTTATCTGATAGTTTATTCTGATAAAAACAGGTAATTCTCCACCTTTCATTTCAAGCTCTAGAATGATGCTGTGTTTTCCATTCACATCTTGCTTGTAGACATCTTGTCAAAAAAAACACCCTAAAAATTTCAATCATATCATATTCAATTTTAAGTACTATTTGTTTTCTGCTTGCTTACTCATCTACCGTGTACTGTCCTTGATGAATTTGCAGATTTAGAGGTACTACGGCAGGATTCTTTGCAATTACAGAATAAGGTTTGTGACCTCTTTTGTCAACATACTATGGAGTGAGATGCTGAAATAAGATAATACACTTCAATGCAAGTGGTAGAAGTTTAAGGAAACAACCATGAAAATGTTAATCTAAAACATGGATCCAGGCTTAGATTTCTTCTGTTTTAATTTACTGCTTCAAGCTAGTTATTGTATCTTTTGGTACATTCTCTACCCCCTATTAGAACACTAATTTGGAAACAAAAAGAAAGCAAACAAAAAAACAGTGGTTTTTTTGAAGACATGAACACCTGCTTTAAAATTAGCCTCACAAATCTCAATTGCCTGGAATAATATCACTTTTGATTAGTGCATATAGTCAAGGGTGAGTCACTTTAAGCTTTATTGTGAACATTCCAGTGGCTAATAGAGAAATGAGACTAATCCTCCATTTTGAAGGACAGATTTTACTTACACAGCACCCAGATGCAGAAACAGATTGCTATTTGATGAACACAGCTAGATTAATTAGGAATGAGAACATAACCTGAATATGAGAAAAGCACTGCCATGGTTTCACACAGTAATACTGAGTCTTTGAAAAGATCACGCAGCCATTTTGAGCCTACTGAAAGGTGAAGCTGCATGTTGTCACTGAAGAATGGGACTACAGTAATGAACAAACATTTTACTGTTCTAATTTAATGGAGATATGAAAAGAATAAAAGGTGTAGCACATTGCACTGTTTTATAGATTGTGCTCTGCTTCCTGAATATTATTAGTTTGGTACAACACAGAATCTGATCTCGATAGACCTTGATTGCATTAATGGAGGCCTATACTTCTATTACTAACGGCAAAAGAAACTCCTCAGGCGAAGTTCTGCATTACTGAAGTTAATGGAAATTTTGTCACTGTATTCAACTGGACCAGGATTGCACCACCAGAGTTAAAGCCAAAAATAAGAGGTCTTGCTCCAATCACTATGGTTACAATGAATATCCTTGTTATGTATTTGGTATCAGAGCATTGATGAAGCTATTTTTCAAATTTCAAATTGTCAACGACTTCTAAAACTTTTACTCCAAAATCTTTTACAGATTCAGGGATTTTTCTTTTCAGGAAGGTATGCAAATGAGTCAGAAAAAACAAGCATGTTGAGCAGTCTGTTTTACTGCAGAATTCCAATTATCTTTTCAGGAAAGAACTCAAAGAACAGAAACAGTCGTAATTGTTCTTTTTATCAATGGTCAGGCATTTTTTAGCTCCTATACAAATAAATGCAAAAGGAAAATGCAGTGAATGTGGCAGGAAACCTGACTTGTTTTTCAGTCCTCCATAAAGCAGGACTGGATTCCTGGGAAGAAACTCCAGACTACAGAAACGAATTTAGAAATTTCAGACCTGGAAATACTGCCTGATGGTTCTCAAAGGCAAACACAGTTTCTTCCACCTGACCACAATCCAGCTGGCTATGGGATTCATAAGGGGTAAGAGTTTTAAATCTGCAAATACATCTCAAATTTTTCCTTCTGCTGATTGTTTCTCTAAGGGAAAAACGTGACCACTGTTGGAGTAAACATTAAAGCCAATGTTAATAGCATAATTTCAGTACTGTTTGGGATCCAGAGGCAGTTACTGATTTGAGTGTTATCACCAACTGAGCAATTCTATTAACCTTTACACCCAGATTTCTGCATAAAGTAATAACAACACAGTGGAGGGTACAATAAGAGAAGTTAAATTTGTAGAACACTGTTCTATGCATAGTCAGAAAAAGTTCTCAGAGCTTAAAAAAATTCAGCAAGAAAAGTGCATTTTAGCATCATATGCACTTTGTCCTGCTTTCCTGTGTTTTTGGATTTTCCTTTGGTGTCCGCCCCACTTTCCCCAACAGTTATCATTAAAAGGGAAGGTCTCTACTTAACTAGAGATTTAAGCATATAGAAAATTACAAATGTTTTACTAAGGCATGCTTGAATTTTTTTCTGCAAAGATTTATTTAACAAGATGTTTAGTTTCATCAATAGTGAACAAATCTCACCCTTAAATCTTTCAAAGACTCAGTCTCACACTCAAGTCTGAAGAAAAGTGAGTGACAAGAGACCAAAAGTTAATCTGAAAACCTTTACCCAAAAATAAACTCCTGCCCACTTTGCAGTAAGTAGTGAGCAAATTGCAGGATACTTTACACACTTAAATTAAAAACCCAAATGTGGTGTAGAGAGGAAGAGAAAGTGGCAAACATTTACTAATTACTGTGTGGAAAATCCAACCATTTTACACTCTGCTGTCATGTCAATCCTGGTGAGAAAGACGTAGGTATAGTTCAAATTGCAACTTCAGTCTAATGTGTATTTATATAGATAGATTTTTCTTTATTCCTTTTCATGCTGTTGTACTGTCATGGGCTAACTCCAATAGGCTGCTGAGCTCCACTCTGCTGCTCACTCACTCCCCCCCAGCTGGATCAGGAAGAGAATGGGAAGGACAACAGTGAGAATCTTGCAAGTTGAGATACAAACAATTTTATAGGGAAAGCAAAAGTTGCAGACAAAATCAAAGCAAAATAAGGATTTAATCCACTAATTCCTGTTGGCTGGCAGGTGTTAGGTCATCTCCATGAAAAAAGGGCTCCATCACCAGGCATGGTTACTTGGGAAGACACATACTGTAATTCTATGAGTGTATCATCCTCCTCCTTTCCACCAAATTTTATTTCTGAGCATGACATCACATGATGTGGAATATCCCTTTGTTCGGTTGAGGTCAGCTGTCCTGTTCGTGTCCTTTTGCAGCTTCTTGTACACCCCCTACTCGGTGGTGGGACACCGTGAGAAACAGAAAAGGCCATGACACCCTTTAAACACTTTTCATAGTGTTTGCATTCCTATGTTAACAATAGTCTTTGGTCACAGATCCATAACATGGCACTACTGCAGATACTATGAAGCAAATTGAAGTAAATTGACTCTATTCCAGGCAAGCCCAGTGCAAGCCCCTGGGCTGTTACAGGGAATTTTAAAATTTCTGCCAAATAGTTCCAGTGTAGTTAAAAAGACTCTCAGTATTGAGAGAGGAACCATGTAAAAGGTTAAGAGATAGATCCTGGAACTTTAATTGGTTAGTAATTCAATTTACTTTCACTGTAGCCATTAGCAACCAGCATACTTCAGGGCACTGACCATCTATTCCACTGCTACTGCTGTGGAATCGCCTCTGGACAGCTCAGGGAAGGAGGAGATCAACAGCAAACCAGCTCAGTTCCTTAGCCCAGCTACCTACAAAGTCACACTGCTGCCTCCCTGGCTGCATGCATGAGGTTATTTGGTTCTTAATTTTCTGCTGACCATAATAATGTGACTACAAAAGGAAGGGGCAATGATTTGTTTGTTAGACCTGTAGGAAGAACAGATACTGTTAATAGTCCCCTTCTCAGAGGCTGCAAACACTGCCTGCAGGAGAGAAAGGAAACATAGAAAGGGACTGTTTTCACTGTTGCACTGTCTGGCAACTTTCAGCTCATTCTTTCTTTGCACAATGCTTTTTCCCCTCAAAACAAAAGAATAAAAGAAACCTGGCTACACACTGAAGTACACACTTAGGAGAAGAGGAGCACACTTCTAGGATTATTTCACTTAGAAGAATATGGTCATTGTTTTCTTGAATTTGATGCAATGCAGTTGGGAGGCAGCAATTTGTTTATAAGGTGAAATGCATATAGTGTATATTCTGATCAGCAGTATTAACAAGTTCTTTGTAGAATAAACTAATCTATGATCTGAGAAATAAAAGTGCAGAGTGAAGGATAGGATGACAACAGGGACTTTGAAAGACTGGCACAAAGAGCCAGGGCTGTAAACGACCCTCCAATGACTAATTAACAGTGACTATAAGCATGCATCCTTGAGAGCTGGAGCTTGTTTGGGGTGTAAAAATGGAACGAAGTGATAGCCAAGGGAGGAAAACAGTATTCATTCATTCATTCATTCATTCATTCATTCATTCATTCATTCATTCAAACAAGAGAATTGAATCACCTCAACTAAAGAGGGGGCTCTAGTTACCTGACCCGATATTTATATCACTCTTACCCGAGATTTAAACCACTGGAGATTAGTACAGGGTCTGTGGACCTCCCCCTTGTACCCCCAGGCAGCACAGACACCCACTGCTGGGCAGGGATTGCTGCTCCTTCACGCTGAGCTACTGCTGCCTATACCCATACCACAGCTTCCCCACAGTAGGAAAAGCAATGACATCCATTATGAAAAAGCGCAGGACTGAATGAAATTCTTTATCCTCCACATACACTTTTATGGGTTGAACATTGCATTTTAACCTAGTCTGGGTCTGAGACAAAACAAAGTGGCAACACTTTTCTCTTGTACTTCACGAATATTCACTTCCCTAAAGCTCACTTCTCTTGTACTTTTTAGCTAGTAATCCTTCTAAAAATGATGGTTGGGGGATAACACTTCTCTCTCAAAGCCATCGAGTGAAACATCAGCCTTCAGATAGTTTCACACCTACTTGTTAAGATTTCATAATATAAAGAGTACTATGCAAAGAACTGCTTTTGGCTTAATTTACTGAAAGAGGTAGTCTGGTACTAAACAGATATCATTTCATCCTGTGATACTTAGCACCAGGTCATAATTAAGTGAAAGGAGAAAAGTGGATTTTTTGAACCCTACCGCCTATGACAAGGATTACAAAACACACAAACAGAAGAAAAAGTAGAAACACCACCAGTGAAAACTCATGTGTATTCACACTAAGTTCTATAAGTTTATTCCAGCTGTGACTTTATACAACACTTGGTAGCTCTCATGCTGTTACATAAACATGGTGAACAACAGAAGTGTGTGGGGGGAAAAAACAGAGTTTATTATCTTGAATTGTTGTGTAAAGCCTTAAATCTCTTGATAGCTGATTTTCTGGATTTCCCACACTCCTTCACAATTATTTTTGCTCCTCCTTCCACATGTATTTGAACGGCCAGTGCTTTCAGCCAGAGCTTTGATTGAGCACACAGGACAGAAGTACATCTCTCAAGCTCACATCCCAGGAGTGTCAATATTTTTGTCTTGACAGCTGCATGCAAATTGCCTCTCAATTTTTATTTCCATATGCCTATTAAAATATTATACCTGTTTAAGAACTAGGTGTAGCGGTGGGCTACAGATTTTATTTTAGTATTGCACAATTTTCCAGCTGAGTTTTTTCTGTATGAGGCAAGGGTTTTAATAAAGTCTCTTTCATAAGGAGCACCCAAAGTTCTTAAAGACTTAGTAACCAAATATTAATAGAACACATAAAAGAAAATTACAATTATCAAACATAAAGTGTTTAAAATGTTATTTCATGAGGAAATATAAGAGAGAGTGGAATGAAAACACTGAACTAACAGATCTGATTCCTGCAGATTTTAACATTAATGAAAAAAATCCAGTACTTTAATACAACAATGTGAGATATTCATAGAAACATCCTTAGTGCATTCTTCAAGCACTCCTATAGCACTTTAATGGACAGGCAAAACATGCAGAAGCCCATCAATGTGTTTTTATTTTCCTTGTTTGCACTTATTTCCATGCTTGAGACATGGTTTCAAACGATAACTAGGAATTTTAATAAGGAAAATAAATAAGAAAAAGTCTAAAATTGTAGGAAAACCATAGCCTTTTTGATGGAATTTCCTCCAACTTTTGCCTCATTCAACCTTTTTCTTGTTTTAAGACCACCAATCTCATCTCCTACATCTATTCTAAAGCATCTCTTCACTTAGCCAAAAATTGAAAGGATAAGCTAGTAAAACAAATTTAAAGAACAGCAAAGTAGCTAAAGAATTTTTTGAATTTACTGTATCGCTAGTGGGCATTTTGGCTGTTCTAATCTCTATTATTTTTGCTGGTTTATTGTGTAGTACAAATATGCGATCCTTGGTACCATAATAAGTTGTAACATTGTGGCAAGTTCAGGATATCCCTCATAACTTGCTCCAAATCTTATCCTATTGCAGTCTATACAAAGAAAAAGGAGCTAAAAATAACAAAAAAAGTCTACCTTTTTAACTATCCAGAACTGTACTACTGAAATATCTTTTTGAAATATTTAAATCCAATTGCACTCTGAGATTTGTGGATCTTATTATAGTTGGAGTTGCTTCAAAATACTTAATTGACACTCAGAATTCAGGGGTTTGAGGTTCATGGGTTACAAGGTGGTGGGTTTTTGCAAGTTAAATCACTGTGTCCCTGTCATGCTTTGCAAATCTTTACCACTCTAACTCTGTCTTGAAGTCATGCAACAGTTACATGAATCAAGTGAATTATCACAGCTACACACCTCCTGCAAGTAGCCATTATAGAAAAGGATTGCCTCTTCCTGCTTTGTTTTCTTACTTCAAAGTCACTGCCTGTGGTTATTTTAGTTGCTGCAAGAGCAGAGGGGGGAAGATACACAATTCCATAGAGAAAAGTCATAGAAAAAGCAGTTTGGATGACAAGCAGCCAACTCTAAATTTGGGGTTGAAGACTCCTTTATTCAAATGCAAACAAACAAACCCATACAGATGGGACTCCAGTTCCTTTGTTAATAAGTTTCTGCTCTCGATTATTTGAGAAGCTATTTCCAGAATTCAATTCTAAGTGATCAAGTTACCATCACAGTTATTTTCTATACAAAATATAAAAGTTAATAATTCCTCTATAAATAAACGTTCATCAGTAGAAATTATAGGTGTGAACTACAGCCCTGAAGTGGACAATCTATGGGCAACGACATGATTACTTAGCACAGTACCACTGACTAGTAATTTCTAAAGCCAAGATAATTTCCTTGCAACCGTTTGACACGTCTGAGTTGGGGTACTGCCATATGAGTATATTCCCATTCTAACAGGTAGAATGATACTATAATTTTAAGAGAATAAATTCCTTGGTGAATAGAGTTGTGTCAGCTATTGTGCATGTCTGCAGGGGAATTTAATCTCCAAGGTTTTTTTTGGTTTGAGTTTTTGGGTGAGCATTATATGAAATATTATGTAATGTTTTGGAATTTACCTATAAAATTTCTGATTCCTGCAGGATAAAAATCTCCTGTTGAAAATTGCCACAACAGTGTTTTCCAAACCTTAAGTTAATGTTTACTAGCAATGGCTAATAAGGATACTTTAATCAACACCAAAAATTTAAACTGCAGACTTAAAAAGATTAATTCAAATAATGGGGGTATACAGCTCAGTAATCATATATTATGGATGTCTCATCAGTGATTTGATGGTTCCAACTCCACGTATTTTAAGTATTAATTCAGAATTACCTCATGGGTGCTCAGAAATAATCAATATTTGCTTTAAACAGAAGATCAATTTTAAAAGCAAAGTGTAACGCTTGCACCTATAAATGTCAGAATCCTAAGTGAAAGTTGATGTCCAATTACTGCATACAGAATTTCTGGGATCTTTATTTGAAAGGTGTTAAGAAAACCCTGGATAAGCTTCAGAAGCAAGCTGGAAGAATTATTAATTATTTGAAATAGTTAACCTTTGGTAAGACAAAAATAAAAATCTGTTCATTTTAATAAAGATATTTTCCCAGCACAAATTTACACAAGACTACTTTTAATAGAGGACCAAATAATTGAACAGATGAAGATATAATGAGACAGAGCAGTTAAAAGCTGGTGAGATGTTATTACATAAAATTACATAAATTTCTTCTTGTCTTTTCAGGTTACAATAAATCCTTGGAGCTATTTACCCGGAGTTTTGTGGATTCTCTGGTACTGCAAGCCCAAGACACAATACTGTTCAGAAACACAGGCCCTACCTTCATGTTGCCACAGACCAGATAATCAGAGGCTCCCCTATGATCTACCATTTTGTAGACTATTTAGTCTGTTTTTTGCAAAATTTAAGAACTAGGTCATTTCAACTGGACAATCAATCTTTTGAGGACATGTTTATTTATGCGTTTCCTAATACTTTTTATCTCCAATAAATGGCATAATGCCATACTATTCCTAAACATTTTTAGGTGTTTGCTGAATCTTATGTGTATTTTCTCTTAAAATGCAATGCTATACTTTGAAGACGCAGACTGGGTAGGTAATATTCACATTAAAACTTAGAATTTCTTCATCAGAAGTCCCATCAAAACATAGATTTTTAAATTGTTCATAATTTGTACCAGAAAGAAGGTGAGGGTTTATTTTTCTCTTTAAGAGGAAGATTCAAATACGGCAGTTAAGACATTGGTCTTTAAAATGCTTTTAGAAATATGATGATCTGGAAGAATCTTGCTCTCTTCCTCCCTTCACACACCTGCCTCCCAAAAAAGGAAGCAGCAGTGAATTCTAAGCAGTGAATTTAGTACTGTCATATCCAAATCCTTCAGACCCCTCAAAACTAAATACAAAAGATCAAAATCTCTGAAATTAACTTGTTTATAAAAGGTCTTGCATACTCTGTGCTAAAATGTATAAATTATATTTAAATTTTAAAATGTTGGCCTTAAGGCATTTTATTTTTACTAAATTTGGAGGTTTACGGAGCAGTTCAATAACTCAAAGTGATTTGAGAGAGAACCAGATCCAATTTCACATTTCTGATTATTTTTGTCTATGTTTTAGAAATCTGGATCTCTTTAAAAACAGTCACAGCATACTCTTTTCAGCTGGTCAGCTGAAAATAAATGTGTTTAAATGAAATTATAGGTGTTAAAAGGGTCAGAATATGCTAGAAGAGTTGGATAACTCTGAGAACTTGTGTAATACAAATCATGGTTGAATGTAATATTCTTTCAGACTAACTCCAGACACCTTGTGTAGTGTAGTCCTAGAATATACTGGGTAAATATCTTTTAAGCAGAGAAGAGATATGCTGCCATATCTCAAAAGGGATATGGAAATAATCCTGGAAGGGAAAAGGAAATAATTTTAAAATGTGACTTGTAATATACCCTTTCAAATTATGATCGAGTGATCCGTATGATGTCAACTGAAACAACTCCAAAAACAGCACCTAGTAGCCCTAAGTTTAAGGTTCATCCCAAGCCTCATTACCCTTTTGTAAGAGCTGCAAACAATCCATTTTCCCTGTTTCAAGGTGGAGTGCCAAAAACTAATCCTAATATGGAAATTCTCATAAGCCCACATCTTGCTCTGGTGTTTCATCTTCCAGAAACATGAGGAGCTGTAAGTGGCATCTGTAACTGTCTAATATCTAATTTAACAGATATAAGTCTGTTAGAACTTACGTGAGATGCTAATTTATTAGAAAAAAATAATAGAAGCAGCTCTAGAGAGCTGTGGCCAGATATATCACTGACTTGACTAAAAATCTAGACTAAGTGCCTTTTTCACTAGAACTAAAGACACACATTGCAGTTAAAAAAATAAATATAAAAGAAAAAAAAGAATGAGATTATGGTGAAAGTACCTGTCACCTACTTGAAAAGCAGAGAAAAACACAATAATAAAAAAGACATGTAAGAAAAAGTACAACACTTTTCTCTCCTCACCTTTATAGATTTTAATCTGTTCTTTGAATATTTATTATTTTTTGCTATAAACCAATATGCAGTTTCTGCAAACATCTTGGACATGAAAGTGCTCAACAGCAGCAACTTTTCAATAAACTAGATGTCTTCATTGAAATAAAACACTGACAAATACCAAAGCCAAGACACTTGGTATTTATTATACCACTAACTCCATATAAAACCTAAAATTCTGATTTTATTCAGCGCAAGAATGTACAAACTCCAAATAGTAGAGGTAAAATTTATATATCAATTGATATCCTCTAAAGTAAAGTCCTGTGAGATGTAAAGTGTTAATGTCAATATTTCTATTTATTTTTGCTTCCTTTGAGAAATTTTAGGAGAAGTGTTAGTATTGTGATAGTGAAATTTCTACTGCAATGTGGAATTTATAGTTTCTAGGCGGTAGGACCATATGAACTAATGTGGTAACAGTAATGAATGATAAAACTGCTAAAACTTTCTGAAAAAAAGATAGTTGCCTGATATCCAGATTTATTACTGCATTGGCAGTTACTCTCATAAGTGTTTACAAAAGTTTGTAACAAAAGAAAGCCATCACAGTCTGTGAATCAATGTTTTATATTCACTGCAAAAGCCTGCAGAATGAGCCATGAATATCACTGGCAATTTGACAGTGTTTTAACCCTGCTGATTAAAGCACTTAGAACCGAGTTTTGCTGGCTCACCAGCAAAAATGCAGAACTGTTTGCTGATGCATCTCCTAAGCCCAAAGGGAACACTAGTAGCACTTTGGGCATAATGCTTTAACCCCCATCCATGCACATGATAGGAATTCCTTACACGAGAGGTTACAATTATTTACATGCAATGAGAACTGAATCTACAATACCTAGATATTCCATATGGAGACGCCAGATCCAGATTTCTTGCTTTAAACAGCACTAGAAGTAACACAGTTCTGTAGATAGTGCAGGAACATAAATGGACAAAATACGTACATGAGATATATTGTCCTCTAGGAATTGCATTTTTGCATCTGTGCCATAGAAAGAGCTTTCTTTTCTATGGCATGACTTAAGGCCATGAAGTTGATTAAAGTCTTGGAGCATCTATCACACAGGGAGAGGCTGAGAGATCAGGGACTGCTTAGTATCTCAAAGAAGAGGTTCAAAGAGGACTTCTGTGTATTTATACACTGCAGAATGGAGAAAGACTGATTTGTCTCACTGGTACCCAGTGAAAGGACAAGAGGTTACAGACACAAACTGAAATAACAAGAGAACTGCATGTAAAAACAAAATAATAAAAAGAAAGAAACACCTTTTGTCATTATGATGATCAACTACTGCAATAGGTTGCCCAGAAAATGTATGGCGTCGCTGTCCTTAGAGATATTAAAAACCTGACTACAAGAAGTTCAACTGAGTCTAGCTGATCCTGCCTTGGAGCAGGGGCAAGAATTAGATGAGGTGTTCTCCAGAGATCCCTGCATACCTCAGCTATTTTGTGACTTTGCAAAATGTGTTTGAAGGTGCTTCCAGAGGATCAACTCATAAATGAAAAAGAAATGAAATAAATTTAGTTGCAGAAGGCTGGTATAATATCATACTTTTCTGTATTTTTCTGTTAAAAATATGTTCAGTACATCCCTACGTTCCAAAATATGCTTCATAGATATTTCATAATACAATACAGTGTTACTTTGTTCATTGTAACAATGGTGTTGGGAGAAAGAGCTGGCTGGTCACCTTTATTATAGTCACATTTTTGTGTAACTTCTTAAATTATAGAACCACCAACATCTCTGTAAGAGTGCAGAAATACTGTACAGCAATGAAGAAAGCAATGTTTGTTTTCCTTTGATAATCCAAAAAGGTATTTGAAAAGGTCTAGCCAGTTCAATGGGAAAAGAAAAGTAAGGCACAATGAAATTACATTTCTACTTTTGTTTGTACATGGAAAAAGTAAAAATGTCACTTTGGCTAAGTTAAAAATGATTTCGCGTATTGTAAAAATGTTATCAAACCAGAAGAATAAAAAAAAGGTCAAGTTCATGACTGGATGCTTCACTGCATCTGTTTCCACATGTACTTGCCATTTTATTGAAAATATCAAGCACATAGATCAAGGTTCTATGGAAGTGAATTACTAGACTGATAAGAAAAGAAAACATCTTAAAAAGTTTGAAGGTTGTTGCAGCACAGGTTAATTGTTTCATTACCCATGAAAAAGGGCAAAAACATCCCAAGCATTTTTCCCCACAAAAAGAATTATTGACAGCACTGAACAAAAAGGTGACTTGAAAGCCACACAGGAATATAGAGAAATACTCAGAAAAACAATACTAAAATAGAGAAGAGTTAAATACAACAGTTGTTTATAAATATCAACCCTTTGGCTTAGGATGTTTAATTAGCGTATTCAGATCTCATTAGATTTTGCCTCTTTGCCTTTTTTTCCTGGCAATATGGCCTGAAGTCAGTGCAAATTAAGTACTCTGAGTGCCCCATGAGATTGGGCTCATAATTATTTCTCACCTTAACATCATCTAGTTCATCTCAAAACAACTAAAACATGAGAAAGAGAAGAACATGTTTTAAACAGTCCCATTTGAATGCATTAAAAGTTGTTTATGGGCATGCCTAAAGTGTCAGGCATCTGGCTTATAAGTTTTCTATAACGTATGCTTGCTATGCCCCATATCAGAGGCTCAATTTGAGATAAGGCAGAAAAAAGAAAATGTAATTTGTGAAGGAGTTTTGTGTATACCAAGACTCAAGACTATGCAAATATTTAGGGAATATTAGGGAATTTAGGGGAAAAAAAAAGAGTTGTTCTTCACATGCTCTTTTGTTTTGTTTTTTTTGGGGGGGAGTATTTTTATCATTATATTATTAGTATTAGTATGTATTAGTACTAGCATTAGTATTCATTAGTATTAGTATTAACTGCAACAAGTTATCATACAGCACAGAATTTAGTAAAAGCTAAATGCATAGGAAGAAAGTTCAAATCAGGCATTTCTGCTTCCTAGATCACCAGATCCTGTAAGTAGTGCTTTGTGCATATCTTACCCTTTTGGTACATGAATGAAGTATCAGTATTTCTTGTAGTTTTAGTTGTGCATGTTCAAAAAAGATGGGATTTTTAAGTGAGTCAGGCTCAGCCTCGGTCAAGTCCTCAGCAGAATTAACCACAAAGGGAAAAAAAAAGTTAGAAAATATCAGTATATAAGCTAGTATTCATTTATTCACCTCTGAATTTTAAGAAATATCTTCAGTGATAATAACAAGTTTTCTGTATTTATAGACAAACAGCACTCCATAAATATTCAATTTTACTATTTAGCATATGTATCCCTAGTTCATATACAACACATGTAGAAGTTTGGTAATCACTAGACTATTTTACAGTCAAAAATGTTCAGAGATGCAGTTATTAACCCATTAAAATGCAAATAGCTAAACCTCTTTACACTTCATTCTTTACATCCTTCTAACATGTAAATAGAAGAACAAAAATTATTCCAGAACAAAAGTCAATTCCAGTGCTAACTGGAGAATCACATCATATTTAATGGCAATAAAAACATTTTTATTTGCATTTCTCCATCACAAATCAGCAGTAAGAGATTACCAGTCTCTTACAATAAGAGAGTAATTCAGTAAGAGAGTGCCAGTTTCAATATTTCGTAATTAAGATAAATTAAGATAGCTTTTGCTGTATGGCATCCAAGGGGGAAAGCTGGAGTCCCTTTATAGTGAAGGAATGACAGATCCCCTGCAGGACACTTCAGACCCTCAAGCCAGAAATCTGCCTCCTTCACCACCGACAGCGCAGGGCGCTCTGTTGTCTCCTTTCAGCTCCTACACGGGACAGAGAAGTCAGATACCTTGAAAGTACCAAATCTACCAAAGCTTAAAATGTCCTAGATAAACTAAGGATGTCCATTTTTAGGCATTCTTCATCTGTCTCCTGAATTTGAATTCAAACTGAAACCTTCCCTTCAAGTGTTTTGGGAAAAAAAAAAAACCAAAACAACAAAAAAATTGCTATGAGGCAATATAGACTATTTCAGAGTTTATAGAAGGTATTCCCTACCAGTTAGTTGGATTGTTGCAAAGGGAAATGACATTTCTCTGATGAAACAGGGAATATAGCCTGCAAAGCATGTCAGCACTATGCTTTCTAGTGTGTTAGGTATTAATGCGTTTGAAGATGATATATGATACTACAACCACTAGGTTCTTTGATACACATCACACGAGACTACTGGGTAATAGAGTTGGTATCTTAAATCAATTTCGTTTCAGTTTAAGCGAAACAATATTTGACTTGAGAGAAAACTCTGGAAGACTTACTTCTCCTGTTGTTTTTTTCCCCAATTTTTGAATTTAGTGAAACAAACTTAATTTATAACAGCCGAAGTCTGTAACGTTAGAGAGAAAGGAGAATAACCTACGTTTTAAAACAGGAATATTTTTGTATTTGGCAATAGCATCAAAAATATCTTATATTTGCAGGAGCAAGGGATAAAGCTCTGAGTTGTTCTTTTAAAGAAATTTGCGATGTATTGACCTCCATTACAAGACAGAAATATCAGTGCAGCATAAAATATCTACTAATAGTTATATTCTTCTTGTTAATCTTTTGCTTTAAATCAAATCTCTGTCTTCCAAGATACTACTGCTTTACTGTAAATACAAAATATATGCAATAAATGGTCTAGTTTATGGCTCTGGATTATAGGCTACTAGGTTTTCTGGCAAGCCAAAAAATAGTACAAGGGTTGTTCTTTTTCACAATATGATAATGCAGTTTAAGCAATAATTCAAATCAGAACACTAACACTAATTTTCCAGGACGAATAGCTTTCACTGACATGAATAGTTATTTTCTAGTTGCATAAAAACCAACACAATTAAAATAATATTATTTGAAATAATATTATATCGAGTTAGTTTCTTCCCATCTTAGTTTAAAATAGACCTCACTCTTTTTTACTTCTTCTATCTGCAACTGAAGGAGGAAGAGAGAAGAAATAAATGCTGAAGCTCAAAGTCCTCAAGAAAACAAAGATTTTTAACAAATGTTTTTGGATCCATGTTGTTCATAGGTGTTTATTTTATGGAAATGTACATGTTCAGACAGAAGACTACCCAGTAAGTTCCCATATCAGTTCACTTTCACCCACTTCTGAGGCTTTAGTTTCAAGTTTTAGCTACACTTTATACAAATGAACCAAAACATGACATGGTTTGGAATCAAACCAAACATTGTCCATTTGTCTGAGAAAAGTAACTTCTCTCCTTCATTATGATATCAAGTATATTTAATCTTTTCAATATGTCAGGTTCTTAAAAGGCCAATAACAGTTCTTTGAAGAAAAGAAAAACAAAAAACACCTATAATTCTGCATAAGAGTAAAATGATCACGTAGCATATGCCGTTTTCTCCACAGAGAACATACTGCTGTGATGGATATGATCACAGAAGCAGCGAAGGAGGAGTGTGGCCTCCACAGAATCCTTAGTTTTCCCTTCCACTCCCAGGGCAGACTAGCTTTAAAGAATTGACTCCTAGGAGAAAAAAAAGACCAATTAATGAGCTGATTTCAGTCATTCCCACACATGAGAAAACTTTGATAGCTTCCACTTCTAATTTCAACTCCTTTGATATGTTCTTCTCTTGCTACTTGTCAGCTGCACTGTCATTAGAAAATGATGTATTAGATGCTATGGGATACACGACATGATGCACAGAAAATAAGTCTCTCTTGGACTTCATGGAGCGGTCATAAGAGTCCATTCATTACCACAAAATTTCGAGAAAAATTTCATGACTCTTGCAGTATATGGAAGAACTCAAAATAAATGTGGCTAGTGGATCTATTTGTACTTTAAGTTTCTGTTGAATTTTTGGATACTGACGTTTTGTTGCTGCTTACATGCATTTCAACTTGAAAGAAAAGCATTTTGAGTGTTTTAAATGCTTGATTAATCTGAAGAAATAAATATTAATACTTATCAAAAGCCAAAAAATAAGGAAATAACAGCCAAAGTTTCCAGTGTACTATTTTAGTCAGTGCTCTCACTATGCACTGAATCACTGAAAATTAAACCATTGTAACATAGTGTTTACCAGGTGACCAAAGACAAAAGAATAAATTTCAAAACACAAAACCATGTTTCTTTTAGCAGCTTCTGAGCTGACACTTAAACAACCATCAGACACAATGTAACATTTAGAGATTTCCAAATGTGACTGGATGTGATGAAACATTGCAATCAGTTTACGAGGTAGGCTTCAAAAGATTTAGTACATATTCAAAAAATGCTGCAAAGCTTAACAACATTGATCCAACAATAAAAATCAAGTTATCATTGGATTAGACATTATTTCCACTAAATGTAAGTATGTACGACAAAGATCCATTTGTTGTTCATACTCAGATTTAGTAAAAATGATTTTCCAAAAATTTAAAAAAAATCTTAATAGTATTGAAGAGCAGCATTAGTTTTTTGGAAACATATCATCCCCTTATTTTTCAGTTCCCCAGTATGTAGTCATTAACAGAAAAGACTTTCACCTTCTTAATCTCTTAGTTCCTCAATTAGTCATCAAAATTTCCTGCCCGATTTCCTTCCCATGCTGACTCTTCCTATTTATTGAACTAATTTTCTTTCCTGATATGAATGCTACGATATAAATACTCCCACAGTATTTGCCTCCAAAAGAATTGAGTCAAATTTTCAGTATGGACTGCATACTAGATGCCATGCATGAGTTTTTGAAAGTACGCAATATATGAAATTGCTGTAGGTAAAAAAAAAATTCAAACATGAAAATCTTATCTTCCTGATGTTGAGAAAAATTTTTGTGTGTTTTTTGATTGGTTTTGTTTGGTTTTGTGTAAGGTTTTATTTTATAATACAGGAAGGTACAAAATCATTCATTCCTCAGAACAGCATAGTACTTTCACAACACATGAAAAAAAATTTTTAAATGGCACTTTGAAGAGCTTGGTTTAGGTATTGAATTTAATCTCCTAAAAGGAACCTTGTCTTCATGTTGTTAAAGTCACTAAGACAGCTTTTAAAAGTAAGATAAAAATTACAAAGATTATATTTAGAAAAAGCCAACATAAAACTTATTTTGGATTTCAGTAAAGTTTTCTGTACTCTCACAGTATGCTCCTGGACAAAATATTATAGTAAATGGGGTTACATCAGGTTGGCCACTAGTGGGGTTCCACAGGGCTCCATTTTAGGGCCAGCTCTATTCAATGTCTTAATCTGCAGTGGCCACAGCACCAAGCCTGCTAGAGTTCAAGGAGCCTTTGGACAATGCTGTCAGGCATATGGTGTGATTTTTGGGGTTGTCCTGTGTAGGGCCAGGAGGTGGACCATATGATCTCTGTGGATTCCTTTCAAGTCAGAATATTCCATGATTCTATATTGGATTACGAGTTACATATGAGTTCTGTAACAAAAAGCCCATTGATTAATTATTTTGAGCCAAATTCAAAGCTTGTGGCTCAGGAAATGTTGAGAAAGTTTGTTTCCCCTTTTCAATTGTTCTAATGTAGCTTTGCTTTAGCCTTGTGGACTTGCTCATAACAAGCTTCCATTTCATATTCATCATGTCACTTTGAAGAAAAGATCAACAAAACAGATTTTCAGCTTCTCAGCATTCTGAACAACTATCTCTAATTTTTCATCCTTTTTTTATATTACCATATAGTAAGATAATATTTGTAGTGATAAACTATCCTTGTGTAGTACTGCTTTTGTGATTATAACAAACTTCAGCATTTCATCACTAATAACAATGATTTATTGCTTCTAGTACTCTGTGGATGAAGCAATTCATGTAACAACCCTAATGTCACTTCCCATTGTTTTAATTTAATCAGCTGTATAATAGAAATAATAAATTGTGTTGTCTTGCAGGTTATAAGATTTCATTAAACATATACCACACTTAGACTGTTAAATATCAATCCAGGAAACCAAGGCTCTTTTTGCTTTACTCTGCAAGAACCTAGTTACAGCTATATAAAACTTAAACAGCTATAATTGATGCAAACACAATTTGAATGTTAAACAAATTCCTACTCCTTATTCTGAAAAGAATTTTTGGTCCTGAATTTCATCAGGATTGCTAACTTGCTAGTTAAAGATAGTACGTTCCTTTGCTCTGCTTTCATCCTAATTTTCCCAGCATTCCAAGAACAACAACCTGAGAGAAGGATGAAAAAGATAGAATGTTTGAATACTTGTAAACCAATGAACACCTAACATGTCAAACCTATTGATATTAACAACCTTTTTGTCTTAGGACAGCTTTGCCATTCACCTCACAGTAGTCACTAAGGACATTTACTAAATCAGGAACCTTGCTAATACTATTTCTTATGGCTACAAGAAGACAAAGAATTGAAAAAGCAGAACATTTTTACTAGAGAAATGAATATTAGCCAAACTCTATAAAGCATTAGCAAAATTATGTAAATATTACTTTTAAGTGGTAGATGTTCAGAGGCAGACAAGTCACATTCCAACAGCATCAACCACTTAAGAGAGACCTTTAATTTCCCTCTCTTCTTTTTTTGAGATAGTATCTGTATTTCCATTCCAAGTTTAGCTACAGCACTTCACTCACCCATTCATCACATTTTACCAATTTTTTTCATCCTGCTAGTATTTCCCAGCAAGTACTTGCACTGCTTTTTCTAACTTACCCATTCAAAAACCCTTCTCCTCCCATATCTAGGACAACAGTTTTAACTATGTTTCCATGATAGAGACAACCACAGCACCAACATCATGTTGACAGAATAAGGCAATCAGACAAGAGAGGGTATGATTTTGTTAAGCATATACTTGGATATCAGGTGTATGTTTACCGCAAGACGAGTCATAATGAGCCACTGCTGAACTACCCAAGATGGTCTTCCTTACTCCATAGGGATGACTATTTATTACAAATCTAACTTAAAATAATTAGCAGCTATTTCCTTTCCTTTGAAGGAAAAATCCAGTGTGTACTGAGGGCTTTCTATCGGTTTGAATATTTGTTGGATGAGGCTACAAAGGCTAAGTCTATTTTTGGGTCATCCAAATACAGTTAGTGAGACTTTTATCTGTAGAAATGGCAATGCATGTTGAAAACCATTCCTGCACTGCCAGGTTATTTAAAGAATTTTGGATTAAAGTTTGTTGCATCATGCACTCACAGTACTGCATCTGCTTAAACGAAACAGTCGACCAGAATGTAGAAAAATACTTCTGGATTAAATGTGGTAACCTGTTTATTCCCAATTTTTAGTTACAGAATTTATCCACATTGTAAAAGTCAAAAATATTCTCTAATAAATGTATTATGTAAATTTGCATACAGTCAACTATACAATTCTGCTTGATAGCTTGATAACCTTTTACAAATGAACTGTGAACAACAGAAATATCCCCAAGAGAAGATTACCAAGTTATTTCAAGTGTACTACAAGAAAAAGTCTGTATTCATCTTCATTCACTTTTATGTTCAGGTTACTTATGTGCCATGATTATTTTGAATTAATTAAAGCAGAGAAAAATACGGCCTAAAACTATGCAGAGGTTCTTATTCAATAGACTGAAAAGGCTTCTTCATGGTATCTCATATTTTCCCTATATGGTGTAAATATTTAAAGCTGCCAAAAAAATACCCACACCAACAGCAGTAGAGTTTGGATTTTTTATTTAAAGGAAAATTCTTGATGCTCTGTGATGAATTTATTAGTCTGACTCAATAATGAGGGAGGTCTGGTAAAGTTTGGTTTCTATCATACACAAGAATGCTGAATTATTTCCTTGGATTTACGTCAAATGAAAACAGCAAGAACTTACATATTATATACAGAATCCTTTTGCTAACAGACAAAGCCAAATGATTTTTTAAAAAATCTAGTGTCATATTATACCTATGAGTAAATTTCCTATAATTTTGTGAGTGTCACTAAATCTTTTTATGTTAAATAAATAGCTGCCGTACTATGCTCTGACTACTCAGTGTATCAGTAGAAACTAAAATCCACTTCTGATTAACTAAATCTAACAAAGTTAAAAATCTTTTGATGTTTATTATGAAGTCATATTTAGCTTTATGAAGCTCAGGATAAAAGAGACAAAATTTAGTGTGTTCTTGAAAGTGAAATTAATATTTCAGGTTCATTGAAGAGCAGAGGGATGATATTAACACCCTCATGATACAGGCTACTGTGATAGGAACCTGTGGCTCTTTACCAAAGAGAACACTTTCTTTCACTTGTTTGGCCTTAACAGCCACTTTAACATTTCTTATCATACCCGACAATATGAAGTGAATTGTTTATCTCTACAAGTTAATTGCATTCTCATAGAATTTAATACTGAATTGCGCATATCAAGAAAAAGGAGGGTTTGTATCTCTGAAAACATGGAAAAAAAAGAAGAAACTTTGAGTCTTCTTGCAATGACAACATTACTTAACAAAATTTTTGGGTCCTGCAGATACTCTCAACTGCAGCAATTATCTAAGAAATGAACACTGTTTCTTCAAGTAAAATGTTTAGCTGTGCAGACTGTATAATTGTTGCTGAGGCACTTCAATTCTTCTGGTAAGATATTTGAAAAATAAAATCAATGTGTTTACTCTTTGTCATAATTTAGAAACAAAATTATTTGGGATATACATTTTCAAAGCAATGCAGTTCCACAAGGAGATACAGAATAACTGCCTAGATTTCCACATATTGCTGTGACTCTTTATTGCAGCTTCCTTCCTTGAGTTTTACAATTTAGTTTTTTAATAACCACTCTACGGGGTATTTGAAAGCAAATTTGTACCATTCAGGAATGCATGTCAAACAAACAAACAAACAAACAAAAACTACAAAAAATGTAGTTTTCCATGCCCTAATATCTTTTAGTCTCAGCTATCAATGATATTAATACCCTTCTATGATAAGCTGTCAGGATCCATTTAACTACCATCAGTAATACGATGACTTACTAGAAAATAAATGAACCTTATCGGAAGAGTCTTTTGAAACATTTCTAAATATCACAGAAACTACAAAACAAACCACTTCATCTTTGCCTCCCCTGATCTTTAGGACATGCAGTTCCCTGCTGGACCATAGCACAGTCCTGGCTCTGCAGTTGTGGCTGGTCTCCTCCTGGTTACAGCTGCACCTCTAAGCGAGGAGCCATAGAAGACATAACTGCACTAATAGCAATAGTGCTGCAAAAACTGACATTAGTAAAAATATCTCCTGTACACTCTTAGATTAACTCATCAGGCCACTGATGATATACTTTGACACAATTCAGGTCCTTGTATCAGAAGGAGACACACAGAAAGATTGGCCCGAGCCCCAAAAATTATCTATTTCTAGATAGTTCTGTGTTTTAGATATTAGAATTCCCAGGTATTCTTTTATTACTTGTCTTTTTCACCTCAGGCTCTGTCTCATGCACACCTAATGACCTTTCTTAATTTTCAGTTTTTACCAAGCAGGTCTTCCTCACAGACTCTAGGTATCATATAAAAAGCTGGGTTATTTCCTTTACTCCAGAGACTACATCCTCCTTTTCAGTCTCCAACACTACTGAGCTCCAGATGGCATTTGCAAGACATAAGTTTCTGTCCCATGAGTACAACTAAAAAAGAGACTTTATCATAGGCCCAGGCTTCCTGGGACAGATCCCTTAACTTTTTTCTAAAACACTACCGGCTTTCAAGTTATTGAGGAACTTTCCAAATTCTTATAAGTCAAGGGAAACCATTTGACCCTCAAAATACTCGAATAACTACTGCTCACCTCTAATAAATATAATTGCAAGCCAAAAGACACAACATATTTTTGTAATGATTTTTAATGGCCATCTAGAGCCCTTTGAAAATCTCACATACACAGACAAAACTATATATATACATACACACTCATCCTTGGCTACTGTTTGTGATTCCCTTGAAAGTATGCTGTGAAATACAGGGTGAAAACCACTTAAGTAGACTTCCAAGCAGCTGAACCTGACTTGTCCTGAATAGTGTGCACTGTATCTGGGATTCTGCTCCTGTATTTGGAACTTATATTTTGCAGATTTTGAGAATACGGGAAGAAACAACACACCTTGGATTTCATTAATACAGCTATGTTTGCTAAGCGGCTTAATAAGCATATGCTGGGTATAGTTACATTCCCATCAGGAAATGTAAAACACTATTTAAAACAGTGAAATTACCATAATTGAAAGAACACAGATGCTCTTTAATAATGTAGTAGATTGCACCCTCAATGGAAATGCTCATTAATTCTATTTTAAGACAGTGTGATTCACCTGTATGTCAGACAATTATCATTGAACGCTAGGTTAGCAGAAAGGTTACATATTCAGGTTTGATGACTCCATCACAGAATATGCAACATTTTCCCTTTGGCAGTCTCTTGGGGTGATTTTATGATAATACTCTATTTCCCTATCATCTGCTTTATGCCCAGAAATGGGTCCCATAGCTTTAAGCCGGGTCCAGGAGAGGGGAGAGAGAAGCCGGGTGAATTCTTCAGCGCAGTTTGTGTTCAAGGACTCACACACACTCCCCCGCATTCTCACTGCTGCAGAGCTGAGACCACCTTCCTGCTTTTAGCCAGCCTATTAGCTGAGGCAAGAAATTTTCCCAGGACTGCATACCAATATCCTCCGGAACTTCTTCTTCCTCTTCTTCTGGAACTGTGATCCAAGAATCAGATCATTGGACCCCGTGGACCGGCAGGGAGTCTGCGGGGACACTGCATCCTGGCCTCAGACTTCGGGAGGGGTGGAGCCAGCTACAGAAAAGAAGTCTGAATCCATCAGCTTTCTCTGCATTGAGGAGGTTTATTATCTAACATTACTCTTTTATTTTTCTTTGCCCTGCTGGCACTCTGCTTGTTAAATAAATAGGTTTTTTTCATTTTCATCCAGGAGATTCCTTTCGTATTGGTGGGGGAGGGAGTGCTGACACCTGTCTTCTGGGGAGGAGACGTTCTTTCCAGAGCATTTCCCCCTAAACTTGTCTCAAACCGAGACAGACAGCAATATGCCTATTCATTTACTTCTCCCAAATAATGTAATTTATTAGCAGGGATAAAAACAGTCAGAAACATTAAAGTTTTTTTCACAAAAAAATAAAAAAAGAAAAAACACTTCTTAGGTCAGATTGACTTCAGAAACTTATAATAGTTAATACATTATCATCTGCAATCCAAAGGAGAAGGTTATGATCCCCACAAATAGATTTTCAATGTCCAAACCTGAGTTACATCAGTAGCAATACGTAAGTGTTGCTAAATTGCTGCAAACTTGAGGAACGTAAGAGTAGCATGCAGTGAGCAACATACAAGGATAGAACTACAACGAAGATTGTCACCAAGATCATCCATGCTATTTTGTACAGGTTTGTTATATGACTCTTCAGTATTCAAGATTCTTTAACTGAGCCTAATGCAACACGGTATAAGACCCTGTTTCATCATTGTTTAAGCAATTACTAAATTTCTGCCAGAGGCATAATTTGATTTGTGTTCCTTTTACCTTATATGTGATTTCCATATCCATACTAAAAAAAAATGTTCAAGTAACTTCTTAGTTATTGGCTTACAGAAATTTGTGAAAACTCCACTAGCAAACTTCTGAAGTCATTGGAAGGGATAATTCAAACTCTTTCATTGCTCACTGACATGACCAAGCATTTTTCAAATGCTAAATCTTTTTTTCTAACTTGATTTTGCTTTTCTATATTTTCTACTTCCTGAAAGAAGTATCTTAAGCCTACTTACAATATGCAAATATGTGCAAAACACTTAACAAGCAGTAATTAATCAACTCACACACACACATGATGTTTGTTGTAATCAAAGCAAGTTAACTGCAAACACAGAAAAAACAGAATTTTTCTAAGTTTGTTTTGGCATTTTTTTTAAATTTTAAAATATACTTTAAAATGTCTTTTCTGTACATGTAGATATACAGAACCCTGGTCTTAAACATCTTCACAACTTACTTTGTGTCTCTAGTTAACATATGCTTTGACAAAATGCCAAAGATGAATGGGATGTCTCCACACACCAAGGAGAGTAAGATTCTTTCATCTGCTATTTCCACATTATAGATGTATGTAATACTGTACTTATCAAACCTTGCCTTAAACACTCCTAGAGAAGCTGCTCAGGCTGTCTCAAAACAGCCTCCCACATTCCCACATTTATAAGGACATGTAGTGACAAGATCAAGAGGAATGGCTTAAACTGAAAGAGTGATTTAGATTAAACATTAGGAGAAAAAAAAAAAAATTATTTTAAGGGTGGTTAGGCACTGATACAGATTATCCAGAGCAGTTGTGGATGCCCCCTCCCTAGAAGTGTTGTATGGGGCCTGGTCTAGTGGAAGGTGTCCCAGCCCACGGCAGAGGCTCTGGAATTAACCCAAATGGTTCTATGATTCCCATACGTCAGTTCAGCAAAGGCAGATTTATGAGAGTTTGTGCTTTTCTCTCCTAGACTACTGCTCCTTGCTGGTGTCCAAATGAAAGAGGATACCTCTTGAAGGTCAGACATTCAATCCACCCCCACAGATTACCTTCCCAGTGTCCTAATGAATCCAGGATAATCCAGAGATTATTCAGGAAATAAAAACTTGTTTCGTTGAGCTGTCACTATTCCTTATCTTCCCCTATAAATGATACTGTCCTACAGCAACCTAACAAAAGAACCAAGCACATTGAGAATGGAGAATAAGCCTCTTGCATAGCTCAGTCTAATGCAGAGTTGGGGATCCAACTAGGAAAAGCTTTGCTATAGAAACTCAATGATGTGTTACAGTTAGTTTATGACAGTAAGTGCTCCCTTTATATTTTCTTTTATGAAAGAGTATTTTTATTCAGGTATTTCATTGCATCACAAAGTTAATGCTATACTTAAAAGGCATAAGCTATCCAGATTTAATAAATGTGAAAAGACAAAAAAACACAGCACAGTTCCACCACATTACCCTTTCAGATAAAATTAAAAGTAAAATTCAAAATGAAGTTTGACATATTCAGAAGCTGTAACCTCATTGATTTCATGAATAACTGGAACTAGGAATTCAGAAAATTGTTGGTTGTCGCTCTCTCGGACATGAAATAAGCACGCGAGACACAGCTTGTCAGGTCAAAGCAGCCAGGGCAGCGAGGCCAGGAAAAGCCCCCGACCTCTGCCCTCCGTCGTTTATTTTATATGTTCTTAGAAACCACCGTGGATTGGAGGATGAAGACTTCCTCCTCTCAATCTCACTGGTCAATGGAAATGTCTATCATACAAAGTCCACCTAGAAAAGGAATGCAAAACAATCCAGGCACGGTTAGCAAAACATGAGCATGTTTACAGAAAGTGCGTGAGAAACTATTCACAGAGATTGGAAGCTGAAGAACTGCAAAATGCAGGGCGACAGTTGGTAAGGGGTTTAAGTTATTTTATTTTAATCTTTGCAGTTGTACACTAAAATCAAAAGAAGAATAAAACATAAATATCTTCTCTTTACATAGCAAAACCAAACAAGCAAGAAAACGGAACGGATCTGTTTTATGCTTTCATGATCACATTCAAGACAAGTATAATAACTTATAATGAATGAATATATCTGTGTCCTTTCTGTGTTTCAAAATTGCACAGAAACAAAGAGAAGGGAAAAATAGGAAAAAAAGAAAAAAAAGGAAAAAATTATTTCTTTAGCAAAACAAAGATATTTGCTAAGATCTACTGAAGACAGAAGCTGCAGGAAAATGAAAAAAAAAAAAAAAATCAGTGAAAAACAACCCCAATTCAAACCCCAAAACCCAACCATAAAAACCTGAAGAGCAGTTATATCAAAGAACAAAATCTTACACAAGATTCCAAGACTTTTCCATTGGCATCTAAAGGTGCGTATAATGTCCGTGATAAGGTTGAAGAAACAGCAATGCTGTGCATGAAAAGATAATATTTATCCAAAGTACATCAATAAATAAAACACTTCAGAAGTATAGGGCATTATCATTAGTTTCAATTGAATGAAAGAGTTTAAATTAAAAACCAGATCCTGAAAAGATGGTGTCATTCTCATTCATGGTGTGAAAATACAGTAGAGATTGACGTGCCTGAAATGACTGTCTTTTTGATGCCTCCTAGTTTACTAAATATGTTATAAGATGCAATATCAAAAGTAAAAAGAGTGACTGAGCCAATTATCCCAGTATTCAGAAGAAAGAAATAGCTGTTTTCAGTTTCTTTCAGTGATCATGCATAGTCTAAGCACATTTTGCCAAAGGAAAGAGGAACCAGAGAATATGTTATTACCCTAGGGAAAAGAAGTTATCTCTAGAGTTGCTCAAATACAGTTGAGTATTAACAACCAGTGTGTAGGCCATTTTTAAATATACAGCTTTTAACAACACCATATCTAAAATTCAAAAGGGTACAAAAGCCCAATAAACCCAAACCCCAGGAAACCCCCCACCCCCGAAATAAAGAAACCTAAATTCTTGTGGTTTTTATTGTACTTATCTTTTCATGATAAAAAGCTAAAAATATTCAGAATCTTGGTAAATCTTTGTAGCCTGGAAGTCTTTCTAAGCCTCTTCCGCTCCATAAACAACATATTCAGAATCCACATGTAAAATAAGATAGCCAGCAATAATTCTCTTTCTGTAGCAGCAGGAAGAAAGGGGGTTTGGGGGAAACAATAACAACAGCAACAAAACAACAACAACAACAAAAAAAATATCCCCAACTCACAACAACTTTTTTCTTGAGCCTCACAGGTGAAATTCCCCCTTCTCGTCATCTAGATGTGCAAATGGTGAGGGCCAAGGACAGATCAGTTTTTTAGCACCACTTTGGTGTATGGGACCTAGAAAGAATCAGACAATTTTAGTTAAAAATCTAACACTCTTGTTTCTGAACACAATATTACTGGTGATTGCAAAACAGTATATTAAATGCCTCCAAATAAGCACATAACTGAAAAATTGCTACTGATCAAAAATATTATAGTTTTATATTAAAAAACCAACCAAACAAAAAAATGCTTGGATTTTTTTCTAAAATGAAGTACAAATCACATCTCATAGTCTTCCATCTAATTCTTATGTAGTCATTACTTCTAACAAAATTAACAGAAATAGGAACAATTCTTTTAACCCCAATCCTGTTTTTGTAACGCAAATATAAAATGTATCAGCGGATATTAGGAAGAATCTGAAATATCTTTTTTTCTGCTTATTACATGCATTTTGGTATATTGGATTAATTTTAAATTTCTTGGTTTGTTAAAAATGCTATCACTTTATTAATGTAGCTAATTTGCAAAGCAGCCACAAATGTGAAGGCCCAGCTGGGTTCTCAAAAAGAATCCCAAAACACCAAGAAGTTGGTCTTTCAGAAAAAACAGCTCTCCTTATGAAAAGGAATTTTACAATAATATTGTGACCTTCATTATTCATTAAAATAACATTTCTCTGTTTCTTGACAAAAAGTTTTTCTGTATAAGAAACATCAGAGGATTCAGCAGAGACAAAACCACAGGCTTAATATCTCATGGAGATATTAAAATGTGTCATAATTAAGATTCCTCAATAATGCTGGTAACTCAAAATGAAACACGATAATGTTAGTTTCAGGTTTTTCTTTATTAATGCATTGCCTTCTTTTCCAGCAAAATTCCATAATGTCCAACAGGACTTCACTCCTTCAGACTTCTTGTCTCTCCTAGCCAAATTTTACTTTGTTGTTGCTGTAGGGGTTCTTTAATTTATACTGCTTGTACTGACCATTACTTCACTTCAGCATACCAGGTCCTGGTTCACAAAAGTGTTCCTTTCCTCAACAAGCCTAAATTGTTAACTTGATGCATTTTAATATATCTCTAATAAAACTTCATCTGTAGAAACATGAATAGTGTGACTGAGATGACAATGCTGATGTAACTGCACTTCTGGTATAGCTGTGTGCAGAGGAAAATATTTGAAATCCAACCCTCGGGCTCAAACACTCCAACAGGGGTACCTGCAACTCTCTTTTTTAAAACTGTAAGGACTGTGAAAGTGTCGGACAGCACAAGCGAAGGGGGCAATACACAACACTGACAGTATAATACTCCTTTCTACCAGCATAGCTCAAGAAACAAGTCAAAAAGGCCATCAGACATAAAAACCAACTTTTCTGGCTAACTCTGATCTCACCTGACAATCTATTCCTCTTGCCTCTGAAGTGTAAGAAGGTAATTTTCATATAGACCCATCTTTTGTTATAAAATCCTCTAGGTGAGTGCCGCACAAAACCACTCAAGTTCACTCAACGTATTTTGACACTAAAGGTCCATTTAAAAAAAAACAAACAAGGAAATAGTTAATTACATGCATCTGTGTATTTTTCAGCATCACACTTCTGTAAAGACTGTTAATAACAGCTCAATTTCAGACCTCTATTGTCTACTGTTCTTGAAAGTTACAGTTTCAGGCTGTTTCAAGAGGAAGGTTTACAACTCTCATCTCCTCAGCTATGGAATGACTAAATCTCAAGGTGGCTGGGCAATCAAGTTCTTCACATAAAACAGGAAGCTTACATACTTACGAAACACCAAGATTTCATAAAATTAATGGTGAAGCTAAATAAATGGATTGTGCAAGAACTCTATGCCAATGGATTTCTAGCACGCCAGGGTATACATCACAATATAGTGTACGCCTCTCAGATACACAGTAGATAACAGAATAAATGCCTTTAAAGTGAGATTACTCATTTAACAATTCTCTTCTATGTGTTCATTTTTCACATAGCAATTATCTGCAACTATAAAAAGAGGAATTACAGAAAAGTGAGTTTAAACTACACTACACTACATGGAAAAAAATGTTAATTCACTGCTCTAAACAAACCCATGATCTCTAAATAAATTAGCTTCTTCTGTCATATACAAGAAAACTACCACTACTGTTAATTCTTCTCTCCCCCCACGTATGGAAGAGAACATCAAGATGTTATGTGAAAACCCACTCTGTAAATAAATGTCCTCTTCAATTTTAGAAAGACTGTCAAGAAAAGATGAGCTAAAATGTGAATTATAACAAAGTGATGACAAATTCAAATAGAAATAGCAAGGCATGATGAGTGCTGTATTGTGTGAATTAGATGATTTGACAGTATTGAGAACCAAAAGAAGTACAATTTTGCATAAGCAGCAATGTGAAAACTCTACACAGTTCTTTTTCCTGGCTATCTTCAAATAACTGCAGACTATCAGAAATATTTCACTATTATTAATTTAAAAATTCAGTTATGCCACTATGTGTTAATGAGTCACTGTTATTCGACTACCAAACCCAATAGTTCTTTAACATCTTTTAAAATACATAGGAAAAGGACATAAAAGGAGTCATCCTACTACAGTAACAATTCCAAATTGTGCTCAGTGTCTCTTTCTGTGAATTTTTAAGAGGAGTCATGGAAGACAAATGCAAAGAAGGCTGTTAGAAAAGAAAGTTGCTTATGACAGAGAGGCAAGAAAGCCTACAAGGAATAAAATACTTAAACATGCCTAGAGTTTAAGGCAGGTGCTTAGACCAGATTTTTCAGAATTTCTTCCAAAACCAAGTCAGGCACAGGCCATATGGGTATATGAGTTTTACTTAGTAAACAGATAAAAACATGATATTAAAAGCTTTAGGTCTACTAGTAATATATACTGTAAAGTGTGCAAAAAGATTGCAAACTGTTCATGTACATGATTAGTCTTTAAATATTGATTCTAAAATTATACAAATGATAATTAGTCAGTCTACTGATTCTGTTTTTTCAAAGACTCTTTCCACCCTTCTCTATTAGGATCAGTTTCAAAGGAGAATTAAGTCAAGATCAAAGGAGATGCCAGTATGGTTCTGTTGTGGTAGGAGATAGATACAGACCACCTATCAGCATAAAATGCCTTTTTTAAACAATTTAAGAAGATCTCTAAATCATAGAGCCAGATTCTTAGGATCAATTTTTGCCTTCCTGCAATCTATTGGAATGGCAACACAGCCAGAGCCAAGCAGTTGAGTTGTTGGGGAGGTGTCAGGGATAATTTCTTGATACAAGCAATCAATAGGGCAAATGCACAGTGGATCTGATATTCACTAACAGGAACAGACTGATTGCGAATATAAAAATTCAGTGGCAGCTTTGGCTGTAGTGACCATGAAATGGAAAAGCTCAAGATCCCCAGGGGAGGGAAGTGAAGGTAGCAAGTAGCACACTACAGATTCAGGGCTCTGCAAGCAAAGAATTTGGCTTAATCAAGAAATTGGTATGAGTGACCCAAAGAGAGGCACTTTAGGGGGAAAAGGAGCTTGCAAAAGCTGACAGGTCTTTAAGACCAATCTCTTAGTTCAGGAATCATCCCTCACAATAATCAGGAAAAGAAACAGATTAGCAGATAATTTTAACTTATGACTGTATTTCAAAGCAAAAACACAGTCCACAGGCTGGGGAAGCAGGAGCAAGCTGCAGGGGATAACTATACTAAGATTGACAAGCAAGGACAGTGTGAGGAAAGCCAAGGCTCACCCAGAGCTGATACTAGCAAGTGATATCAAACACAATTAGAGCTTCAAGCGCTTGATTAAAACAGGAAAAGCTGGGCAAGAGAAAACATGGCTGTGTTATTCTATAGGCCATTGTCAGCTGGCTGAAGTGGGAGCAGACACAAAATAAGGATGAACTACTTGCCTTGCTTGCAACAGTAGCCTGCCCATACCTGTGTTGGTTACTGAGTTACTGAGTAAATGGAGGTTGCCTCTTAAAAGCAGCACCTGGCAGAAGCGCATGGATCATGGCTGGTAAGGTGTGCACATAAGAGAAAAAGTTTCACCTGAGGAAAGTGGAGTGGGTTGCCCAGAGAGGCTGTGTAGTCTCTGTCCTTGGAGGTTTCCAAGACTCTGTTGCATAAAGTCCTGAGCATCCTCATCTGACCTTGTAGCAGGCCCAGCTTTGCATGAGAAGTTGGACTAGAGACCCCTTGAGTCTTTTCCAGCCTAAATTGTTCTGTAATTATATTACAGGAAGAAATAAGTTTGATCAAAATTTTACAATACAACAGACAGAACACTGTGCAAATAAAACTGTTTTCCTTATTTTAAAATTTTCAGCATGCACTGCTAGGTGAAAGGGAGTTCTGGTCAACTCCAACGCTGTGCAAAAAAGTGAAAGCTGAAGATTCAGAGCTCTAAAGGGATAACTTTCAAAATAATTTCTGAACTTAAATGGGAGAAAGTGAATAATTGCACATAATATTTAGAGTTGTGGTATAGATTTTTTAAAGTTCAATAGATATAATAAATAGCTTGTGAAGAACTTATATGAGATGAGCACAGTTGTTATAATAGAGGTGTTTTTCAATCAGAGACTTTTGAATCAGACACCTAAGCACCTAATTCTTCAAACAGATGCAGTTTTTCTAATACTCAAGCTAAAAATCAATCAATGACTAAAAGGCCTGACCTAGATAAATCATTCTTTTCTTCTCCCTGAAGACACTGTACAACACACATACTATTGAAGCAATTGAGAAATTTAATAGTATGGTAAACATAACTAAGAACTTTCTGTGCCTTCAGGGAAAGCTGTAAATATTCACTTAAAAGGCACTGATGATGAGCTGTTAAGAACATCTAAATGATTTTTACTAATAACACCAGTTTGTAAAAGAATTACTAGAATGACAGGGATGAAACTCTCAGTGAAACTGGCAAGAATTCATTGCACAATATTAGTGGCAAGCTATTTCAAAAGAATAGAAGAGAATGAAAAATTTGCAAAAATTGTAAAATAAAGTGTAACAGAGGAAATAATTGATTAAATCTTACTGAAGACATTAATTCTACATTTAAACACCATAGTAAGGTGGAAAAACATCTGTAGTGGAAAGACAATTAATCAAATGCAGGGTGAGCCAAGTGTATATTGCTTATCTGGAACATACATACAAAAGCCAGGTAGTGGCTGTGTATAGTACATGATTTTGCTCTGTGGATTTGCCAAGGACAGGAAAGGATTGATGAAAGAAACACTAGGCAAGGTGTCTGAAGCCTGTGTTTTCAGAAATAACAACCTTCAAGTTTCAGCATCAGTTATTTATACAAATGGGTTCATTGTCTGCTTACAGGCAACATTTTAACATTTAAACATTTAAATCAACATTTTCAAATCCTAAGAAAGCTAACTGCCTGTCAGGAGAGAAGAAGAACAAACAAGCTATCCAGGTTCGTCATTTCTCTGCTCTATTGTAACATGACAAGTAAGCTTACCTGGAACAGAGAGCAGCAGCAGAAATACATATGAATAGGTAAATGTAAAGTGAAGCACAAGGGAAATGTGCATATGTAAGTGATGTACATATGAAATGATGAGCCCTGAGCTGACTAGGTGGGCACTGTAGGATTATCATAGCTCTGTAAAATCAGCAGCTCAGTGCTAAGTGCTTAGTAGCAGTCAAAAACTCAAACAGAAATTATCAGGAAAGGCATAGAGAATGAAACAGAAATGTTATTGTGCTGCTTTTTAAGTCCTTCAAAGTAAGATCTGGTAAGACAGGAAAAGGTCCAGAGCATGTTGGTAAGAACATTCAGTGGCATTGGACTATTCTCACATGAAAAGCAACAGACTGGCTTCAAAAGACTCTTGTCTCTGAAAAAGAGAGATACAGATAACAGAGGACTATAAAATCAAACTGACATAGACACAGTAGACATGCTAAAATTGCAAACTGTCTCTTCCAATATAAGAACTGAGGGCATAAAATGAAACTAGTATAAGCCAGTTTCATAACAAAGGAGGCAGTTGCTCAGGGAAAGCAAGAGTGCCACAAGATGTTGCAAATGCTGAGTTTAGAGAGCCTCCGGGGTAAACTGTAATATTACATGGAAGCAAAACACTCTGGAACCACATTTGGTTCAGAATGCCCTGTGAGACAAAACTAGCTCAAAATTGAAAATAGTTCAAATGAAAACCCTTATTTGCCCTGTCCTTATTATTAGACATTTGATCTACGAGCTCTGATGGGCACAGGTTAGTAGGACAAATGAATCTTTGGTCTGACCCACAGCAACCTTTTTTCTCTTACAATAAGGCCCTTTTCTGAACCTTAGCTAATGCATCTCTTTTGTGCTCTTAAGTTGCAGTCGAACAAAATCAACATTGACTATTCAAAGTTCATATTATATCTGCCGTGTTAAAATTTCTTCTCTGTACTATTGCATTAATGAAATGAAACAAGAAATCCCCCCATATCCACAGGACAAAAAATTACTGTTTTACTAGATACACTTTCTAATGAGTGTGGGATTGACATAGTATGCTTTTTGAATCTTTAATTTTTTCTTACTCAAACACAATGGAATCCTATTTTATTATGTAATATGCATATATACACTAAAGTTCCTTACCTGAAAGGGTTTGCCAGCTAAAAGAAGTCATGCAGCAGATGTGGGTAAGTATATAAGAGAAATTTCTATCTGCACAGAGACAGAAAGCACATAGATAACACAAGGTCTCATGTATTACAAAGCAGATAACCTAATCAAGCTGAACCTAGCTCTATATGCAATTTCAAGCCATTGTGGCATAAAAAGTGTCAATTTTTTATTTTCTTTCTTCTCCTCAAGAGGTCCATGAGGTTCATCTATGAGGAACTTTATATAAATTCATCTACCTATTGTTTATTAAGGTTACTTCTTCATGAAGATCACAGCAGGAGCTAGTTTCCTTATCTGTGGCAAATAAATTTCCTTATAATAACAGTATGTTTCCTGAACCCATTCAATCCATGCTAAAGACAGTCAAATCCCAAACTATCAATTTTCCTACACGGGCTACACATATCACATTAAGTAATTACTGAATTTTAGTGGTTTAATTCTCAGCAGGTTTCTCTCTATCTGCCCCATAAAGGATGGAGAGAAGAATCCGATAATGCAGAGAGAGCCAGGACTTTTTCCAGTATAATAGGTGATCTGAAAATAATGAACTTACAGAGACCACACAAGCATTATTTTTACAGGTTTGTTTACAGTTTTCTTAGTGCAGAGAGTGCTCAAACAGGCATTGTGGGTTTGGGATGAGAATGACCGAATGGTTGGGGGTGGAAGGGACTTCTGGAGATCATCCTGTCCAGCCACACATGTAAGGCAGTCTCACCTTGATCAAGTTGCACAGGATTGCATCCAGGTGGGTTCTGAACACCTACCAAGACGGACATTCCACAACCTCTCTGGGTACCCTGTTCATCTATTCTGTCACCATCACAGTAAGGAAGTTCTTCCTAATGTTCAGATGGCTCTTTCTGTGTTTCAATTTGTGCCCATTGTCCCTTGTCCTGTCGCTGGGCACCACACAAGTGAGATATAACATACATAGTGTTTCAGAAATGTCTTTTTGACTTTGATTAAAAAAGATACCCTAGTCCTTGGAAATCAAATTTCAAGGTACATGGTTAATTTGATCTGAGTTATTATCTGTCAGGTATATGGAATCTTACCTTAAATAAAGACCATTACTGATACACACAGTGGAAGGGGAAGTTTACTACCAAGAAAATAAACTAAATTGCACTAACTACGGTTGACCAAGTTCAAATTGAATATCCATTTAGGGATTCAGGTTAAAGGGATACCTACTTTTCCATGGGCATGGATAATCAGAGTATCAACAAAAACAACAAAAAAAAAGAGTTTGGGGAAATAGGGCATAAATGCCTGTCACAAGGCATTTTTAAATAGCTCCTAACCAAAATTTGACCTGCAAACATTTTTAGTTGGTTTTCCCATGGAAAAATTGCACCATTTACCAAAAGCACTGAGATCTCACACACATTATGTTCCAACAGCTGCATGCAAACAGGAAGCCTGGCAGAGAAGAGAGACTGTACAGCTGCTTATGCTCAGAAGATGGCTGAGCTTGCATGACTGTTTTCTTCAGACACCAAGTAGGCAGCCAGGAAATAGCAGAATTGCCCCAAAACATGTTTAATATAGCATTACACCTTATCAGGCATCAGGGCAACTAATCATGCTTTATTTCTAAAGGATAGTGGGCCTAGGAAGTCCCATCAATAATAATAGAGTTTCTTAGTTATAGATATTAATTATTTTTCAGGTTTTGAAGTTCTTGCTATAAAATCATAAAATCCTGATAACACACAGTTCTGCCATTAAAATCTGAGGGTGTGTGGGTAAATATCTTTAACCTTGAAAAAAAAGAAGGAGAAACAAGGAGATTTTCCTTCATGAAGATGTTTTATCTCCCTCAATGCTTAATAAAAAAGCAAAAAAGTATAAAGATACTGCAGAGTTGACAGGGGCTTTCCAAGAAGAAAATCATCAGAGTCCCTTTTTTTCTGCTACACTGTATGATGTAGTGCTATGAAGAATTACCAGAGAAAAGTTAAGAGATCCTTCCTCAGGTATCAAAAGTACTACAATACTACAGCCATGCTAGTGTGGAGATCTGCACAGTAATTCACCATGTTTCTGGCATGGATGTATACAGCTGGTGACTGGAAGGAGTATCTACTTCAGTAGGTCATTGACCCCACAAACCACTAGACAGTACTTCCCAACTGTTTGGAGAGAGAGAAAACACCCACTGATGCCCAATGACTGTGGAAATTCTGTGAGACTTAGGAATTGCCTCATTTCATCAGTACATTACATTGACATATCTTTTCAAAGGCGTTCATAGTTCTCAGGGAACTGGTGCACAGAAACCTAAAGATAAGGGCTTTACCATGGTATAAAAGAATTCCTTTCAAATTTCACATGAAAAAAATGTGTTTCACTTGGTAGCATTCCACCTGTAAAGATTTCTTCCAAGCCAAAATATTGTGTGATTCTATGATGATGACACAGCATTTACCATATTCTTTTCCTGTTATATTTTTTTTTGGTTTTCATATCTGAATTCAAAACAGTCTTTATTAACAGCATCTAAATGGATAATAAATTCTGGATACTTATCATATGTTAATTAACATATCACCTATTTAAGTCTACCGGGTCACTTTTGATCCTAGTGAGCAAAACAGAATCATTTTTTTAACTAAAAAAGAGATTCATAATATGCAGTGTTTTATATAATCTAAGACAGTGTACCAATTCTAACCACTTTTGTAGTGAATATTCTATGTCAAATGGAAAAAAAACCCTGCAATTTTGCTATTAAAATTAAACAGAACAATAGAAACAAGACAAGTTAACACTGAAAAAGGTTTTTATTCTGCTTACAGAGAGAGAGGAAAAATAGCTAGGGAATTAAACACAATACAAGCAAAACAGTGGAGAAAAAATGAATAGGTGATCTTAACGAATCACAGAGTAGAGCAATATACCTTGAGAGATTATCCAGCTCATACGCTTCCCCAAGCCATGACCAGTGAGAAAAAGAAGAGAAAAATAACTTCAAAATTTCTGAAAATTGTCTTGACGAACTTGCATGAACAAATATGTTTTCTAAAAGACAAAACTATCAAGGTTAATAATTCTGAGAGAAAAAAACAGGAAAGCTGAAGAAGAAAAGTGTGACAAAGATTTTTGTAAATGGTATTTTTCCCAGTGTCTGGAACTTATATCTTATTTTTGGCAGTGTCTGACTGGATATCAAGGATCACTGAAATAGCATGTCAGAGCACTGATAGGAAAGCGATTTCTTTTTTCTTTTCCCTGTGCACTCTGCAGGTAGGAATATTTGATTTCATAGATCATTTGAAAATTGCTGTGGGGATTCCAGAAAGCCAATTTGACTTAACAGAATTGATGAATAAGGAAAAAAAAAAAAAATACTGCTGTTTTTGTGTCTGTTGCTTTTGGAAGCTGCATGCCTGGGACTTTGGCAAACTGGGCATTACTAACGATTCATTGTCACAGTGCTACAGTGAAAACGCTGAAGCTTCTTTTAACCCTTAAGGAACTGGTTCATCAGAGTGCAGAAATTATTTACATTTTACTGGGTTTTTACTGGTCACCCTTAATAACAGCAAAAAAAGAAACACTACAAAATTAACTTTTTCAATCTAATAAAGCTTTTAAATGAAAATGTTCAAGCAGCAAAACCTAAGGAAGAACACAATACAGGGGGATAAGGGAAACCAACAGGACTGCAGGGGAGGGGCATGATGTGCAACTACTGCTGCATCAGGCATAGAGAGCTGGTTTGCACAGCACTGCACCCAGTGCAGGTGTGAAAGGGGACACACTAGTCCACTTTGGTTTTTAATGATTTTAACAGAGCTACATCAGATCTAAATTGAGAAGGAACTTTTAAGATCATCTAAGCTGCTACATGCACAAGACCTGGAACTTAATCCATTTATATTTTGTTTGAACTGTAGTGATCATCATTTAGCACACTAAAAGAAAGAGACTTCCATGAAATAGCCAGTGAACTACAAAGCAATCATTCACAATTTAAAAGAGCAAAAATGATAGGCATCCTAAATCAAAAAATATTACATAAAGGTTTGAAAAATGTTACATAAAAGTTTCTATGTGCTAAAAATACTGAGAGAATTTTTCAAACCAGAGAGAGAAATATTATTTTGTAAAGAGGAATGTGTGCTTTTATTGCTTCATTGTATAATTATCTACGTTCTATAGACAATAATCTACAGAAATTAATGAAAATAATTAAATACAAGCTAAATATCTGATAGATGTCAGTTCCTTCAAACATAAGTTGAATGGATAAACTTTAAAGTTATTAAAGCCATAGAGAGGGATACCAGTGGTGATCATCATGAAGTTGCTATTGCTGCTTCCAGCTCAGAGGAAGCTGGTATGGACCTCCTGGGTGAAATGAGGCAGATATACCTTAGGAGAAGATGCTCCTGAGACTGCTATTTCTCCCTCGCACAGAGATGAGAAAGGAGTTTGCCTTTTACACATCCATGGGGAAGTCCATGGCAGGGACCTGAATGCTCACTGTTATCATGTGGATTAGCCAGAATAAAGAAAGGATTCCTTTCCGTAAGACATAGAGACAACTCCACGGTCTCCGTGGAACAGAGTCAGATAACCTGAGGGTTAATATCATAACACTGTATCACCTCAGACACACCATACTTCAGTCCCAGCAAGCAGCTTTCAAGATTCATTTCAGTGATAAAAGGCAACAAGGCAACAAGGAGCTCACATATAAACAACTGGGGCTGAACCTTTACTGAAAACCTTTTCAGATTAACCAGTCTCACTGCCCAGCAGAGGGACAGCACAGATGCTTCCTGTTCACAATGACCACACATCCTTCTCCATCCTCATTAAATCTGCAGTTTGACTGGGAAAATATCTTTGAGTAAAAAAAAAAAAATTCTTCATCACTTACTGGTTAAAATGCATACCTGTTTCTTCAACACATACCTCTCTTATTGAAGAGATGGGTCCTACTAAATTGTGTCCTGTACCTGTAAACCAACAAGTATAACTCAATTTATCTTCTGAGAGTAAAATGGGAGTGCAGCATTACCTAACCTTGCGCAATTGAGTCCAAAAAACAAACCTGACATAAAATTAAATAAATTTAATACCACTACTAAAACTTATCAAAATACCCATGGGAAAAATCATAATTATGTGAAAGATGAACAAAAACATTCAAACATCTATTATGGAAGTTAATGCAACCCTGAGGATTTATCAAATATAATGTCAAAAGAAAATATCTCAATTATTCCTCAAAAGTCATATAATTCTTATTTTAAATTTGGACGCTATATTGATATAAAATAAAAGAAATTCTTACAGAACTGCCACATGAAAAGATATCCATCATGATATATATGCATTAGCAATAATATCCACAATGACTTTGTGATCCTTTAAATCAACAAAAAATGAGTGAAAGAGTACCACACATTCTTGCTGCAAAAACACTTAATTAACAAACATGTTAAAAAAAAAAAAATGAAATAGGCAAATGTTCCCCAGCCCTCAGATACCAAAAAAAAATCTCATTGTTCAATCTTGATTTATCCAAGACAACACTCTCCAGAGTGCTAGAAAGTGAGACTGCTGGGAAAATACATGCCCTCACTCATATATTTTACAAGCTTTCTGTTAAGTCACAGGGTAATAGAAAACCAAACAGAACCGTGCAAGACACAAACAGACAGTGTCCTCATCAATTTTGCTTCCTCCACCATCAATCCTTTATGCAAAAACTAACAAAAACCTCTCAAATTAGCAAGAATGAATGTGTGCTGGTCTCATATATAGACTCACGAAGTTGGCTTTTGCATAATTAGTTAGAGGTTGAATAATTAAGAGTTAAAACTGTTGTTAATCAAAGTTAAAAGCGTGTTTACTGTAAAGTTATGTAATTCCCCAAAAGTTTGTATTATTCCCCAGTTATTTGTCCCCCTTTGGTGTTCAAAGTAAGTTGAATAAGTTAAGTTAAATGTTAAAAAGGCAGCTGTAAGGTAGAATAAGTCCCTCTAAAGCCAACCACCTGACCCCCACAGGGCAACAAGGCACCTCAGGCTATTTTTATCTGTCAGGCAGTTAGGCTCCTAACTGGCAGCCATGGAAACCAGAATTTTTATGAGGCGCCTTCCCGCCTTTCTGAGAGGCTTATATCACCCCTTGAAATCAAACGAGCCATTGGTGGGTAGATGTGACCTCACTCCAGGACACTCCAATCGGTGAGGACCAGAGAGGCGGACCTGTGGGCGGGCCAGGGAGGAGCCCGAGACTTTAAAAGCTGCTGCACAGGCTGAGAGAGTGCCTTTTCTGCCTTGGATTTAGCTTGGGTAGAGCCCAGCACTGTGGTAAGGGTCTATACCTCCTACAAGAGGCTAAGTTAATTTATTTAACTTGGGAGTAGCCTGAGTTAGCCCAGTGCCGCACACCTCCACTCTGGGTTTTCATATGTTTTTTTAGGTTCTTGTTGGGTTTTTGATCCCTGTGTTCCCAGACTTTCTTTTTTGTGTTGATTTTCAAATTAAGGTTTATTATATTTTTTCCTAAGTTGATTCTCCTCAAATAAATGATTTTTCTTTTACCTCTAAAAATGAGTCTTCCTCGTTTTTGACAGATGGGAATGTGTATTGGGTTTGAGTGGCCGGGTTTTGGTAGCAGGGGGGCGTCAGGGGTGGCTTCTCTGAGAAACTGCCAGAAGCTTCCTACATTTCTGACAGGGCCAATGCCAGCCAGCTCCAAGATGGACCTGCTGCTGTCCAATACCATGCCCATCAGTGACAGTGGTAGCAACTCTGGGATAAAGTATTTCAGAAAGGGGGGAAAGCTGCACAACAGCATTTGCAGTTGGGGAGGGAAGACTGCAACCCTATGAGAAACCAAGGCTGGAGCAGGCTCCTGGAAAGACCTGTGGACCTGAGGGGAGCGGAATCCCTGATGGAGCAGCTTTTCTAGTTCCCTTGTGACCATGAGGGAGAAGGTGAAGAGTATGAGGAGGAAACACGGGAGACAAAACATGTGGACGGGCTACAACACCCGTTTCCCATCCACCTGCACCACTATCTGGCAAGGACATAGTGGAAATCTGGAGTAAAGTTAAGCTTGGGAAGAATGGAGGGGGGTGGGGGAAAGTTGTTTCAGGATTTGGGTTTATTTATCATTATCCTACTGTCATTTGATTTGCAATAAATTAAATTGTCTGAGTCAAGTCTGTTTTGCCCATGATGGTGATGAGATCTCTCCCTGTGTTTACCTCATTCCCCAAGACTTTCATCATATTTTCCTCCCCGTGACCAGTGAGGAGGGGAGAGATAGAGCAGCTTGTTGGATATCCGAAATCCAGCCAAGGTCAACCCCCCACAGAGTGAAACCTAAGTTCCAGTTTTAAGGACAGGATAATATGACTGGAACAAATCCTTTGTATAAATCCTAAATTTGCATTTCCATGAACAAATGCTTGATATGCATAAGAACTCGAGCAATATCTGTTACAGGCTAGTACCACACCAATTCCTAAAGCTCAGCAACTGAGAAAAAGGAGTATTCAGCTTCACAAGTCACCTCAACCAGGCATCAAGCACGCTTTCCACTTCAAAGGATGACAGAACCAAGAACTAAATTAAAATGAAAGCACAATCCACCCATGCGTATCCATTCACACATGCAATATTTTCCCCCAGACTTAGCAGCAGCAGCTCCCACCCCTGACTAGCAGAGCAAATAACAAAACACCTCAATGCTCAGTAGACCTGACTGGCACCTGAAATGTCAACACAGAAGTTTCTGGGAAGAACAAATGTAAGAAAGCAATAAAAGTACTCCAGGACCCCACCACAATATTAGCACAGAAACAGGCTACTTTAGCACAACCAAATGTACAAAATTAAATCAAACCATATGCTGACTGACCTATCTCAAAATAGGTGAGGATATAAACAGGCAGAAAATACTGGATAAATACCTTGAGCTCCTTTCTTAGCATAAATAAAAACCTTTTATAGCTTAATACTGCATTATAGCTTTAATCACACCTATACTCAAAGACTAAACAGGAGAGACAAGTGATAGCCCAGTTTCCACTCTTTGGGGAAATTGGATGGACTCATTTAGTATTTTCACTGTCAATCAGGCTGGGCACAAAAAAATTAACTTCCCAAGAAATTCTGCTGTTTCACCTTGGATCTTATACTGAACTGTAAAAGCAGATGTCACATGAAATTTACCAATAATCCGTTTCAGAAACAGTGTTTCATATGAATACATCTGTTCCTGCTAATTAAATATTTTTCTTTGATTTATTCCACAGTACTTAAACCAAGTAGCAGTAATTATTAAAATAAATGCCTGCAAAAATAATTTCACATTGTAACATTAAAATGCCTGTAGTATTTCTTTTTTTTTTTTAATTTCTGCCTTCTCAATTCTGTTCTCTGCTGCACAAAAAACACCAACAAACCAAACAACAAACCAAACAACCAAACAACAAAACAAAAATCTCCAAGCCAAAACAAACAAAAAAAAAGCCCCCACCAAAGGCCCAACAGCTTTTAATACTTTTTAAATTTGCATATTGCTGGATAACTTACCAATCTTACTAATGAGAGGCAAGAAAGGGAAGTGTATTAAAAATCTTTATTAAAAAAAAGCTCTTGAATATAGACTTTCAGGGAAGATGTTATTACTGTGTTACAACTCAATGTTTGCAGTGATATTATTCCTGAAAAAAAGTATAAAAAGACTCCTCTCTGAACTCAATGTTATTATAGATACGTACAACTCTGAATACGGCTTTAATTAAATAATTTGTGACAATTTTAAATCACAGCCTTTACATAGAGAGCATGAATCATCAATCAGAACAGCAATCACTACTTCTGCCACACTGTCATCTTAACAGAAATGAAAAACAGTCTCAAAATTCAGGATTTCATTTTACCTCAAACATATTTTTTTAATAATTTTTGATGAGAATAAATTCTTATTGAGCTTTGAGGATATAATACACAAGCATTAGTGATGGAGAAAGCAAAAAGTAAATTTGTAGACCTCTACCAGCAGAATTTACTAAGCAAAACAATACATTTGAAGGAATAATTTTATTTAAATCTAAAAATTATTAAAATTATTACAATGTTCTGAATTAACAGTGCTTCATAATGGCTTTCTAAACCATTGTGTAATTTAAAAGAGCCTCTTGCTTTAAAATTAAAAATGCTGTCATGTCTTAGAGTACATGTTAATTAGCAACTGTATTTTTCACATCAAAGGTAGCAACAACTGCATTTTTGAATGAACAGAGGAAAAGAAGGATTTGGATTAAATAAACTAGCAAAACTTCTCTCCCTGGTAAATCCATACTTCCCTGGCTTTTCCTTTTATTTGGTTCTATTTGGGCTTTATTTCCTGCTCCTTCTATATGCTGAATTTCAAAAGTTTGCAAGCAAGGTTTATTTTATTCACTTTTCATCAGAGTTCTTTTTACTCAGATTTTTTTGCAATATTATTGTGTTTGAGAAGGATTATCAAGAAAGACTTCAATACACACAAAATGGAAAATGCAGACCTCAGGACATTTTCTTCTCCAACAGAAGCCCAAACAGAAATGTGTCACCACATTTATTAGGCAATTGAAATAAGTAATAACATAAATTTAGGTAATAAATTAAATTTAAATTACCAGAACTGTTAAAGATGAAAAATGCAGCCAGATAATTGCATAGGCTTTTCTGCATGTGTTCCTTGAAGGAAAAACTTGCAGGGGGGAAAACAAATTGTTTGGTTACCTTAGAGTGTTCTAATAATTTGCAGAAGTTTATAATAAATAATTTGCTAAAGCAAACAATTTGTAAAGGTTTGTTCTCAATGCCCACTTCAAATCCTATTTAGAAAATTAACTGTACATTTCAAATCAGAGTTTAGTACTCAAAGCACTCTGAATAGCCAATGAGTTATATATGCTCAGCTCGTTTTAAAATCACTCAATTTAGTTTGAATGCCAGAAGGCAAAAAACCACATTAGGAAAAGTTTTGCAATTGTTTTGGTCTTGCCCCAGATCTCTGTATATTTTTAGGAGCCCCAATTTCTCATGGCTACCAACCAGTTCCATTGCCAGACTAACCAATACAAGAAGAGCTGTTTTTTTTACTGTGAATGTGACTCCTATTATGCGGCAGTGAGGGAAGAATGCTATACAATCAATATGATTGGTAAAGCAAGCTTCGATTTATTCCCGAATAGCGCAGCCTTTTATACACACTAAGTACAATTGGTATAGTGTGAGTGGTAAAAATGCCTTGTGTGTCTTATCTGCGTCTGTTCTGTCCTTGCTGTATCTTTCTTCAGGGTTCTTCCTTGTCCCACGGTCTTGCCAAGGATACAGTGTTCTTGCCAGTTCAGCTATTTTATTCCTCTTTCAGCATGGTACAGCACAATCGCCTGTGCCGGCCTGCACGTCTGCAATATGGAGTGTGGCCTGCTCTGCTTAGCACGGAGATTGTCTGTACCATCAAGCCATTCTCCAACACTATTAGTTTAAAATTATTGTAGTTCTTATATCAGAAGAGAGGGCATAATCATTCTTTTCTACTCTTCCCATGTAACACATATGGAAACTCAATAAACCTCTTGGGCTCATCCTTTCTGAGACATAATTTTTCAAGACTGAAGAGTCTTGAAAACACTAGCCTAGTCTAGTCTAGCCTACTTATTATTCATGTGTAAACTTTTTTCAAATCTTTTATTACCACTAATGTACTTCCCTAAATTTTCTTACTTTGTATCATTCTTTTCTCTCAAGCTAAAGGAACACTGTACAAAGCATACAACCTCCAGAAAAGCATGCAATTATACAATGGCTTGATTTTATTTACTGTGATCTCTATTGCCTTCTTAATAACACCTAACAATTCTTTTGTGTCTGCCAGTGATGAGCAAATTTACATTTTTGACGCTCACTCCTTTGTAATTGAAATCTACCATCTGGCTACAATGATCGTGAATCTATTTTAAAAGGCATTTTAAGATTTGCCCACTCCCTTTACCATCAGTATCACTTTAAATTTATCTACATTTAATTCCATGTTATTAGCTGGTCACTGAATCTTGTAAGACTTTGTACAATTCATCACAGTTGGCCCTTGTCTCACAACCAAGGTTTCATTTCAGACAGACTCACAAAAGTCTTCTGCAGCACACCACAAGTTGCAATGTGCTTCACACAACCTGTGGGATGTGGTGTTACTCACACAGTCCTTCAGCATCGAAAACACCACAGGTGTCCAGTCCCATACAGTTTAGAAAGCACCCATTAGCTTATAAAAAGTCTTCATGGGGTAAGCAGAGTGTAGAGAGTATTTAAATGTTTTGATCTATTTGCATTCAGGAAGGACCTCCAGAACTCAAGAAATAACATAATTTTCAGTCCCCTGCATGGTGTATAAATTGGATCAGACCTTATCTAACCATACTGTTATTTGTATTTGTTATTTGTATTGTTGTATTTGTTATTTTCACGTATGTAATATATTCTGTAGCTGCTGGTAATAAATTGCACATTGGGTGACCAGCGACATGATGAGTCATTGTGTTTGTACTTGGGTTGTCATGGAATATTGGAATAGCTATTCACTGTCACTGTAGGGATTTTTTGCCTATCTTGTTTTCATGCAGTTTCTCTTTTTGAAACTGAGCAGAGATACAGTGATTTCTGACTGAATCTGCAGGAACACTGAATATAAACTCCTCATGCTTTTTGTTATGGAAAGGCCCTTATAACTGAAAATTTCAGGCCTGTTGCATCTTTGCTTAAGGATACAAAATTTCTATGATTTCATCCACAATAGATAACTCTACACCGAACAATGGTCTCTTTCAGCGTGGCTGACTTTACAGTGTTCACAAATTTATATATAAGCTAGTCAGTCTTCAGCATCAAAAGCCCTAGTTCTTAAATCAAATTAAGTACATTTCTATTGTATAGGCCTTCTATATAATAGAGGCATTTCCAGTCTCTGAAGAATCTGAACTCCTGCTTACACCCCTTCAAAAGCCAGGCACTAAAATATCTGCCTTCCACAGAATTTCCAAAACAACACTGAGTGCTATGAGGACTTAAGAGAATGATACTACAGGTGTCCTGGTTTTCCTTAAAAGGTCATATTATGCTTCTATAACAAAACAACTTGTTGAATGAATTGTAGACAAGGGGGAAAGCCATGGGTGCCAACTATCTTGATGGTAACAAAGCTTTCAATACTCCCACCTTGAGGTCTGGATGGTTGAACTGCTAGATGCACAAATAAAAGGTGAATGATTGGAATCAGAGGATCATGGTAATGGTTTTTACACGAACAAGCTTGTAACAAGTGAAATTACACTTTGTACTGTACTGGGGTCTGTAGTGATTCCAAAGCATTTGACCAAAACTACGAATAATTCATTCCAACTGATCTGGTCTGGGAAACCTGCTCTCTTAATGAATACCCAAAAGGAGAAAAGAGAATACAAAATGAAGAAACTTGCTTGGCAATTTAAGTAAGTGTTTTCATATCTCCTTTTCTTAGTTCTTTTTCTCTTAGCTTTTAATTATTTGAATTGCATTTACTTTTCTGTGATTGTAGATTTCGCTCCTGATGCTATTATTTCCTGTTTCTCATTTGAGTCTCTCCTCACTCTGTTTCTCTCTAGAAAGAAAAGATATAATTTGAATCCCTCTTTGAGATAAAATTTCAATAAATTAGTTAGAAAAAACCCCCCCTAGCAAAATGGTCAATATATGACATCTTGTAGTAATATCATGCAGTTCAATCACTTTGAAAAAAAACTACTTTGTTTTTTATTACTGGAACATTTGATTTGAATATAATTTTTTTATGGCAAGACTGTGTTCAGATTTATTGATCATATCATTATCTTGTTGCTGATAAATAGTTGTATTGATAAAACTTAAATTGTGACAATCTTCTACTATAGAAATACTCAATTATCTCAGTAGCACTGGATGGAATGAGAGAAGTTCTTTCTGTACAAAAATACAAGTCTAGTTTCATGATTTACTGATTTGAAAATATATGTTCTTACTTTTGTGAATTTCTACTAGCTACAGTTCCATTTTAAAATGTAAACAGACATTACTATTTACAAAAATAGTAAATAGACTAAAAAAGAGAAATATAGCACGCAAGCCCAGGTATATAAACACGGCTAACTTGGAGGTCTTGCTGCTACATCTTCGATAAAGGTGGCACACACACAAAAAGATACAAAGGTGCGCTCCTCCCCCGATGGAGCTGCCCCTGAGCAGGTAATCCAGGGCGTGCAGGTGGAGACAAAGAAGGAGAGAGGGGGCTTCTCGTATGAGTTCCACAGAGGTTTATTGAGGCAAAGATTCAGGAATGGAAAAGCCAAATCGCAAGGATTTCTGGGAGCTTTTCTACTGGGAATGGTAAGGGCGGGGATAAGGGATACAGCCAATAGGATAAGGGAAGGAACGCAGGGTTCACAATGAATGCACCAATGGGAATAACACAAAGGAGGGACTTGGAGTAGGAACCAATGGGGTGTTGAGTTTAACAGAACTTTCTAGAGCTTTATACATATTGATCAAGGGAAATGAATATTTATAACAACATACATAAAACTGGGAGGGGAAAACATGAACCAGTAACAGAAAGGTATGTAGCCCCAGTGGTCTGGGTGACTTTGGCCACTTGCAGTGCCACAGAGAAATTGTTATATTTTCAAGGATTTTAAAACACAGTAGAATGCTTTCCTGAAATGTTCCATTTTCTGGGTATTTTTCCACGGCATACTCTGAAAATCCCTCTTGATTTTTACACTGTTTTAGTGACCAAGCACATGGCTGTACTTACTTGTCAGTTTGATGCTGTCCATTCGACAGGTTATCTGTCTTTTTTCTGATAAAAATGTTTGCAACAAAGTACCTCCAAGGCTTTCACCAAAGTCTTTCTGGTAAGTAAAAACTCCAAGACTAGCAGAGCAGGCTTTTGCGAATTATTTTACATACTGTAGCATTTGTTTGCTTACCCCCCCCCCCCCCCTTCCTCCAGCTGGTAAGTACATCTATTTTCCAGTTTGCTGTATTACAAATAAATCATGTTCAGTTTTAGCTGCTACAGAGTAGGTAGTAATATGTAGGTACTGTGCAAGGTCCCTGTGTAATTTCAAGCTGTGGTAAAGTACACAATTCAGTGACACTTGTAGTTTCACAATGAACCTGCACAGTATAGCAGAGATTATTTATCATATCTTGTGCGATAGAAGAGGAGTACTTTCAACAGTATTGGAAACACAATTTGTTATGCTTCTAACTTAGATGATCTGGATTGCATACTATTTTGAAGAAAGTTACAGAAAATGTAGAAGATTAAAAAACAAGATTAAAATAATTTTACTGATGGACTCTAGATATGGTAGCATTACAGAATAAAGTGCCATTGGGCACAAGAATACGTAAAATCAAGCATTTCTCATATTACATGTTCAAATCACATAATCTCCAATGTGAATGGGCTGACTATCACCAGCAGCTCTCTCACCAGTGCATCTTGAGTCTCCTGGGCTTGCCTTAAAAAATATTGAGTTGTCAATAGCCAGTTGCAAACAGTTTTGGTGCAACCATTCCCAGAAACATTCTTAGTGCAGATAGCCTAAAGACCCATCTAACCTCCTAGCATGAGTTTTCCTTCAGCTCCAACACCCTGGGGAGGCTGAGCAACTGGAACAAACTTGGATCACAACTGAAAGCAAATTGCAAACTCTTGGGAATCACCCTTCCCACACCTCTAAGTTTTTGGAAGGCCCACCTCCTAACTTACAGCCACTTTTTGGTTTTGAGTCAGATTTTCATGTGACATTTTCTGTAAGAAAGAGTAGAGTTTCTAGAACTGTGGACCCACCCCAAATACTTTTTTGTTTGTTCTATTCTCTCTAAAAGATATGCACTTGCTGTGAAGAAGTACTTTTTCAGTAAGGTTTGGCACATACATTACCAGTTTAATGTGAAGTTTCATACCTATATGAAAAGTTAACTAAACAATTTTTGATGAATTCTATTTAAATGAAAAACTGAAAACACCTCTACTAGGATATCTTGCAAATCTATTTTTTCAAAAAATAATTGATCCTAAAATTGTTTATGTTTGACATAATTTTAGTTTTTAAGACCAACAATTAAATGGATATTTGAAAGAAGTTCAATGTTTTATTTCAAGTGAAAAATTAATAACACTTTTTCCCCAAGATTTGGTCATGTACCATGAAAAACTTTTGGTTTTCATCTAGCAGACCCGACACTTCTTTCTTTTCCACTATATCCTAATCCACCCTTTGAATGAAAAAATTCATTATTATAGCTGCATATCTTTATCTACATACGAAAGGTCACAGGCTAGCACTACGTATTTCAAGAAATAAATACAAGTAAGTGAAAATTTCTCCCTATTGTGTCATATCCTCAACAGCCATGCTGTTAGCCAGCATTTCACAGCTGAAACAGTTTGTCTTCTTCCTCTACAAATGTACACTCTGCTTGCAACACATAACTTAAAAATAATCCTGTTGGCTGCAGTGTTCATGGGTAAAACAGTCGAAAACACATATGCTGTTAACACCAGTGAGTGATTATCTGTTGTGTAGGGAGAGAACAAAGTAATCAAGCAAATAACTATAGAGGCCCTTACAGAGTTTCTTAAAAATAAAGTCTGCATAAGTTTTGATGGTATTTCTTAATCATATCCATTTCATTACGTTGTGAACAATTAGACACATACTATGATGTAAAGAACAGATTCTATATAAAGAATTTCTGTTGCTGAAGACAGCATGGGAACTTTTTAAGGTCTTGCTAGGAGTATTGCATTTATTATTAAATAGGATTTTTAAAAATCAATTATAACAGACTGTTATACTTGCACACCCAGTTTGGGGAGTTTTTTCCACGTTCCCCTAGATTCCCTGAAAAATTTTATTCAGTGCTGTCCTTATAAATAAAAAATTCAGGTAAATAAAAGTTGTTGTTATGAAAGAGTATGCTGAATAATTTTTTTTTTTTTCTTTGCACTGTCCTAGCAGATTAGAAACCTAAATCCAATTCAAACTTCAGCTGGAAGTTCTTTGTTAGGCTCAGTAAGCACCACTCTCAGCTTAAATATAAAATACTATATTTTTTAAATTCTGTAGGCCTTTACTTAATATCAGTGGAAAAATTGCACAAAGTTTTCATGAGTATACGCAATTTAGAATCTTCGTACTTTGAATGCAGCTAGGCTTAGTTGATCAAATAGCACAGAAAATGCAATATCCCTGTACTGTATTTAACAAGGTCAATCAATATACTTTTAGTTGCATGTAATGTCATTTTATTTCTTTAACCATTAGTGGAATAAAGGAGAAATCTAATATATACCTAGATTGGTGATATTTCTTTCAAAATAGCCTTGATAAAAAACTTGCAGTGTTTGTGTTTTTCTGCAATGTCTTCTAACTCCCAAAGTAATTTTCTTCAAGAGACATTATGGAACTCTAGATTAATCTCACTGGTTTTAGTCTTCATTTATTAAAGTAGCACATACTGCTACTCAACAGCTCAACTTGTATGAACGTGTTCATATCTCTACACCTGTGTAAGGATTTCTAATTTTTAATGTTGTTTTGCACATAGTTACCTAGTCAGAGACAGGTAAAGCTCCATGGAAGTGATTACAACTTTCATACTCTTGTACATAAACTATGGTTATCTTCAAAATAACCCCAGGTCCACCTCCTTATTTTAAAGATAGGTAAGGAAGAAACAAGGAATTACAGTGGTTTTCTCCAGATCCCACAGAAAACTATGTTAGAGCACATGACACATTCAGTTCTCTTCTATCTCCATCTTGTATCCCAGCCTTACAGCCAGGCTTCCTGTCACTGCTGCAGATAAAACTGTAAGGTTTTGAGATGAAAAATTCTCTAAGGTCTGGAATATAGCCCTGCACAGCTAACAGCTAGAAATAAATACTCATATACAAAACAAGCAAAGCTGGAGGGAGAATAGAGGGAGAATGGAAAAAAGGCAAGCCGAAGAATTTAGAAAGGAACATTTCCAGAAACAAATATTCATCCAGTAAAATCATGCCAAACAAGGCTGAGAAACCATAGTTTAATCAAGTGCTTTTCCACAAATGAAATTCAAACCAGAACGAATTGCTTCGTCCTCAGAAGATACATAAGGCAGACTCGGGCTGTATCATCTCTTATAAAGCACGTGGAGAAACTCCTGCTAACTCACAGCTCCTTACAGAGAATGCATCTCTTGAGCCTTGCTGAACAGATGAGACAGCAAGCTTTGCTGTCGCCATGGTCAGATGCAGGAGGAAAGCACACAGGTGCGCTTAGGAGACATGTCCTGCCCTGAACTCAGGCTGAAATCTAGGGTAAGGTCATGCCTAGAATCTTCAGCTTCCCCTTCAAGTGATGCTGAGTTTTTGCTATGCTTCTCCTAAGGGCAATGCTGGATACTAAGCTTCCCTCAAATAAATATTAAAAACTGAATATTTGTAGGCGAGAAAGTAAAAATAAGTATATCGAGCAAATATGATGATATACACTCATGCCTGCACCAATAACACATATTAAGCTTACAGTCTGGTAACACTGTTTTTTTATAACACACTATTAAGATTAATGAGGTTTACTAACATGAAATATTTGAAACCAACAAAATACCATGATTAAAATCAAGATACGTTTCTGAACTCTTTTCCTAGCCGCCTTTCTTTCATCTTGTTACTGAAAAACATGTAGGTCCCAGCTGTGTTTATATTTTCAAGGTTTAAAAATAATTTTTTTAAAATCAAGCTTTCTTCAGACCACTGCTTAATCCCCAGCACTGCTGAACATGAACAAATAAATAAATGAGTTAAGAGGCACTCAATCACTATTTGAACACACTGACTATGCAAAACTGAGATGACAAGTATCAACTTTTTTCTATTAAGTTAAAACTTAAAATCTGAGAGGACCCTTATTTCACTGAGGATTAAATTGTACTGAGTGTACAGACAAGGGTACCAGCAATGAATTGATAAAGGTTCTAAACTCAGGTCTTCCAGGATACATCACTGACAATAATTAAAATAACTTTGATGACAATTACACAAGTTATCCTATCAGAATAAATGCTAATGACTAGCTAATGACCAAATATCTGAAAATACAGTTTATTACAGTTATTAAGTATATAATTTTTTAAAAAAAATCAAACATAGATGATCAGCATGACCTTCAGATTAAGAGAATGAAATCATTCACTGAGAATGTTCAAGAGACTTCAAATTCTAATTGAAATTTTTCATTTTTTCCATTTACTTATTCCCCCAAGGGCTCTGAAATAAAACGGAATAGTTATAATTAAATTGCAACCCCGATTCATATAATTTCCCTTCAATGTACCATACAATAATATAGTAAATTTCAAGCACCTAATATGCCACAGCATAACTTAGAAAATGCAGATTTAGAGGTGGGGGAAGCAGTACAGTCAATTTCCTGGTCTGATAGAACTCAAAAAAGGATGATGTTATGTAAAAGATTTTGAAGGTAATCACCAGTAAGTCTGAATCTTACAAAAGATGTCTTGCAGGAATAATAAATACAGGAATACTGTATACAGAGAAAAGTATGACAGAAAAAAAAGCAGCCATAAATACAAAGACTATGCTTATCAGGAAGGATATGCAAGTTCTGCTAAGGAAGACGGTCCCAAAGTGTGAATCCTAGTTAGTCTTAAAAAAGGCACTTTTGATGAAGAAAACAGAATAGTGTTCTGTAACATTGCATTGGAAAAACTGGGTTGAAATACTGCTTACTGAACCAACAGAAAAGCCATAATCTAGAAGGGAAGAACTTGATCCTGAGGAACTTAAACCAAGAGAAATTCCTAGTAGAAATGTCTTTATTTCACTTTGCTAGATCGACGTGGTAAACAGGTTTTTGCTATTAAAAAGGATTCCTTTCTAAGGAAGAGCTACTGTCTAACCCTAGGAAACATCAATGTCCTGGCACTTGGATGATGATCACTGAAATTCCAGTGAAGTATTTTGCTGGTGTCACAAAAAAATGTACTTAAAACAATATTTTTCTGTTACAGACTTAGACATTGGTGTCCTGCCAGTATTTAAGAACCTGAACAATCAGACCATTTCCATGCTTCAAAATACTTACTAGACTGATTTTCAACAGCAATACGTGTTGCCAGTGGATAGTTCCTATTCATTATCAATAATTATCAGTATGTATTCAAAGCAACTATTAGTTCCAAATGGATTTTAGAGCCAGAAAACATAATGCTCCTTTATTGACTCTGACGTGAAGAGTGATTTCAGTGATATCCTCATCTATTGGTGTCAGGACGTTTGTCCATGTGTCATTTATTGGAGTCTGCAATAGCTGATTTGTGCTGCTCAAGAGGTAGATTTGGGTGATGGGTGATGTGGCCCACACCCCCATTCTAAAGAGTGGCTCTTTAGTTAAAAAATAAGGGGACACCTCATACACTGCTGCAGTAACAGACAACAGTAGTACTAATTCTCATGAGTACTTGAAATTGCAACATCTGCAGGAAAGGTGGGAGACATGTCCCTGACCAGCCTGAGTTTCTGAATACTACCAGCATATGATTGCCAAGTTGTCACAGTACAGACACCTCGGGCTACAGTCTAACTGTGCTCCCTGCCCAAGTATGCATGAGTGGAAGATTAGCCTATGACTGGAGGAGATTCCATGAAAGGACATACTTTCTGTACACTGTTTATGTCTTTTCTTCCAGTGCATAGATTTATGCATGAATTCATATCTCTAGGGAGCAAACATTTAACTAGACAACATCTACGTAGAGCCAGATTTGAATGTCAGCTTCCTGCACCAACGGGTGATGAGACAACACACTCTCATGTCAAAAAGAAACCTAAGAGTATTTTGTCAGTATATGGTGGCTGGTGTATAGAGAGGAGATGAGTCTGATCACAGTCCTTGCTGCTGTAGACTTGATAGTGCTCTTAGGGGTTCTATCTCTGAGCATCCTAGATGCCAGAGAACTTAGCATTCCTGTGGTTTTGTTCATGCAAGTAACTGTTTGGAGAAAAAAAAAAAAAAAAGACACATCCTTTACCAGTCAGTTACCAAGACATGGACCTGAAAGTTAGGAATCAGAACCTTTACCAGTGTATCAATTTGTTCAGGCATTTTTCACATCATGCAGCAAACCTCTGCTATCAGGTTATATATAGCGTCCCTGGTGGCCAGCCAGTCCCACAAAATGAGGAAAAGGTGGTCTCCACCTCTTCTCAGAATGGGCAGATCCCATTCTTACCAAATTGCTATCAGCAGTCTGACTGCCTTTTCCTTTGTATCTCACAGATTCTTATTTTTTCTTGAATCCTTGAGCTGCTAACTGCCACCATCTCAACAATTTGATTTCTGTCTGTGTTCTCCCTTTTATTGTCATACATGGCTTTAGCTCACATCCTTTCTCATTCCTTAGCAACAGACTTCATAATAAAATTGAATCAAGATCACACCATTGTGTTGTGCCAAATGAGGTCTGAAGTGACAGGCTGAAGGTTACAGTTTGCTATCACTGCAACTAGGAATGTCATTGAACACCTGCTCATTAAATACATTCAGTGCCATGTGAAAACCAAAGGCCAGAAGCAAGAATGGATAATGATCCTGGTCTATCATGAATCTAAGCCATTTACAGTACAAAGAGCTAGTAGAGACCCGGAAAAAAGCTTCAGATTGAGAAATGGGAATCAGCCTTTTTCTTGAACAAGAGGATTATCCCCACCAAGTCAGTACCCTGAAACTAGATTTTTCAGAACATGTGGTTCAGTTTGCTTGAATCTGAAAGTGTTCTTTAATAACAGAAAGTAACTAATATGAAGACTTGTACTCAAAACACTGTTATGGACTGCTATTTGAAAAAAAGCCCATCTCCACATATCTTATGTAAAGTCAAGATTAAGTTATTGTAACTGAAATCCTAACTGATCAGTGAATTACAGAAGTCCAGATCTAATTACAGAAAAGAAAAACTGAAAGAAAAGAATGCTACTGTATTAAAAAATATCAATTCAAAAACCAGTAACATAGTTTTAACTACTCACATTTCCAAGTAGCTGCCTCTTTTTAATGTTATAGTCACTCTTCTGCTCTCCAGCCAGGCCCTAAGGTTGATGTCTTCAGTCTGTACTGTTGGGGGTGAGGAGGAAGGTAAAGCAAAACCACAGTATTTCCTTGGTCCTTTTCTGAGAGGTTCCAGTTTGTTTATCATGTTGATGGTTTCCTCCTCCTCACTCTGGATCTGTTTGGAGTAATTTTATGTATTTCCTGACACATTTTTACACCTTGTTTTCTTCACTGTCAGCAAGTCCGTGTTGCATTGAAATTTTGCAGTTCCTCCTTTTTGTGTTCCCTATCCTCACAGCAGTTGGGACTGGGGGAAGCTTGACCATGTGTAGAGAGAAAGTACTTGGGAAACTGATTTTCTGGTCTGACCAGAAAATTTTGTCGCATTCTCAGTAAGTTGGAGTGGGTAGCCTGTGTGTGAACTTGAAAAATCATGGTGCCTTTGTGAGATGAGCTGTTTCTAGAAGCTGCTCTTAACAGGAAGCTGTTTGTAAAAGATGCAGTTTAGCCCAATGCACAGTTTTGATGAAAGAAACAATTCAAAGAGAAAAATCTAATGTAGTGCCTCAGTTCAGAGATATTTGTTGTACAAAATGACCAGAAAGGCAGAGCCTGACCAAACCAGGAGGATAGATCAAACTGACAAGAAAAAAATATGATAGCAATAATTGCTATAAGTCTCCAGGGCTCAATAAGGAAACTGGTCAGAGATTTGGAACTGACTTATGAAGATAGAAGTTGAAACATTTATCATAGCAAATTTCATTTAGTTTGACAGTCAGAAGCAAATATGAAATGTGGAAATGTTAAGAGATAGAACATAATATACTGTCTTCACTGTCCAGGAGAGTTTGCAAAACAAGGAATTTAGCCTTTATTGGTTTTAGGGATAGGGACACACAGGTGCATTTTTTTTATAATATACCAAAGTTAATGAATCTTTGCATTCAATAATAATTGCAGCTTCAGTTGTATGAAATGCTGGCCAAAGCGTATTGTCTTCAGGCCTTTCAAATGAGAAACTGAATTTCAGGACAAGATGTATTCTTCACGAGTAACAAAGCTTCCATTGTAAGATGGTGCATTACATCAAAATCAGGAAAAAATACATAAACATATAATTGTTGTAAGACTTACACAGCATTCATAGAACATTTTTTTTTGAATGAAAGGTTTACTTTTATTCATGACATGATTACTAAAGCAAAGTTATTTGTGAATTAAATGCCTGTAAATACTATGCTGACTAAAATTTCTTTCAAAAGCTTGGTAAAAGATCAATTTATATTAAAAAAGCAGAAGAGAAAATCTCAACCACATAAAATCTCAGCTTTGGAGGAATTTGGAGAAAGTGATGCTTACATGACATGATCATTTAAAAGGTAATCTAAAACCAGGGCAAAACATAAAACCATAAAAATAATAAAGGGGCATGAGGATGTAAGAAATTAAAGAGGAGAGGGAAAAAGCAATCACTGGGAAAATTAATAAACAATGAGAAAAAAAAAGATGTGCTCTCCTATATATAAAAAAAACAATCGCTGGGGAAACAGAGAAGGAAATACAGGCATAATTGAGATGCAGTAGATGGAGGTTTCGGAACCAGTTTTTTTACCAGAGAACTAAAATGCCCTGGTGTTACAAAACAGATTTCAATAAATTATTTTAACATTAAAAAAATAAGAAAGACAGAAAGGTGAAAGTGGGGCAAATACTAAAATTCATCTAAGAGAGAATAATGCCAGAGATGGTTCTGCAATGGAGACAAAGAAGAATATAAAAGTAGGATGTATATTCAGTGGGAAAATTCTGGGAATTATCCATCCTTATACACTTACGTAAAATACATAAATTTTGAGAACATAGCAGTGACACCTTCATAAGTAGTAGATATTTAGACTGAACTATTAATGACCTTAGAAGAAGGACATATGTGTGAATAAATCTGCCTATAGCTCTATTAGTTCCCCTGTCAGGACACTACACCTGGAACATCGTGTTCAGTTTTGGTACCTGCTATGCAAAAGAGATGTGGGCAGGCTGGAGAGGGTCCAGAGAATGGCAACAGAGATGATCAAAGGACTGGGAAGCCTGCCATGTGAGGAAATGCTGCATGAACCCAATTTGTACAACCTGGGAAAAAGAAGGTTTAGGAGAGCCTTCATTGCCATGTTCCAGTGTTTAAAGGGTGGCTACAGAGGAGAGGGAGACTCCCTTTTTACCAGGAGTCACAGGTACAAGTTACTCCTGGGGTGATTCCTATTAGACAAGAAAGGAAAATTTTTCACAATAAGACAATGAGCCGTTGGAATAATCTTCCCAGGGAAGTGGTGGATTCCCCGATGTAGAACATTTCTAAGATTCAGCTGGACAAGGTGCTGGGCCATCTTGTCTGGGTCATGCTCTTGCCAAGAAAGGTTGGACCACATGATCCTTGAGGTCCCCTTCCAGCCTGGTATTCTATGATTCTAAGATAATGCAATCCTATTCACGCTTAAACAAACAAAAATAAAATCTACTTTATTTCTTGGCAGGTTAATTCATTACACTGGGCAATAATGTACACCAGTTAACATTTTAAAATGTCAAGCAGATCTGTTTAATTGCATTAGTACCTTTGCAGATAGGAATATACAATTTTGACCTTCTGAATGGTCATATTAACAGTTAAGACAAATCTACATATATCAAGTAATGTGGAATATTTCTTGTAAAGTTCAAAGTACTTTGAATCAGTTCATGCAAGATTAGATAAGAACATGGAGAGGGCAGAAGGAAGATGGAGAACTGCATATTCAGCTAAATGTTGATTACCACAGTTTCCAATCTGAATTTGAAATCACACAAAAAAATATTTATCTGTTGTGTCAAAAATTTGCATGTAAGCATAAACCCAAATAAAAACTGAAACCAAAACTGTCACAAAGAGCTGTCTCATTACTCTATGGGATCTGTTAAAATAATTCAAACACTTCACATTAGGTAAGGCTAAAATTGAACTGGTAGGTGTTTTAAGGATTGCCTTCTGCAAAATAAGCCATTAACATCAGTGTGCGTTCTTAATATCTGTATTTTTCCATGAAACTATACATATATACACCTTGAAACTGCAACAAATACTATGTATTTTTAAAGTGGGTTTATCCACCAAAGCATATTAACCAAATCAATGAAACCAGGTTTCAAAATATACCCTGTTCTAATACTGCTGTTAGAAAAATGTTTTTTCCTTAAAATGTGTAAAACTATTCATCTGGTTTGTGTTTCCATTTCTGAATATTTTATTTTCACTGCAGCACATTTATTCTCAATAGCTGGTTAGAAGTAGGTAATAGTGACTTTGTCTGTGCCTACAACTGCCTATACTGCCCATGAACTCTATTAAAACCAGAATGATTCTCTGCTTCCTGGAACCCACATTTCACTCCATTCTGCTTAAAATGCAATAAATTCTTTAAACATCTGGAAAAGTGTGTAAAACAAATGTTTTATGCTCACTTTTTTATACAAAATAATGTCAATCCCAATCTGGCCAGCCCAAAGAAGCCACATACTATTCTGTAATAGCATCTTAATTTAATCTTTTAGAAGTACCTTTTGCACTGGAAAATTTCTATGCTCACATTATATTTAAGAACATCTAGTGAAGAATTCAGATTTAGATTTTGCATACTAGGTAGACAAGTTACACAGTATTTCAAGTAGAGTTTTGTCCTCTCTTGCCTTCTCCTTGATTCCATCTACACGATAAAAAGTGCTTATGGAATGAGCAGGTCTTCAGCTTTGCTTTGTATTTACCTCATTCAACATGCACAACCAGATATTACTATTTTCCATACTAATGGAGGACCAAGAATAGAATTAAGAATTTCCTGTTGGGCTGTTTTATATTACTGCTTATTGCTCTATCTAGAAAATAATTTAAGGACTCTAATACTCACAACACATCCATTAAGCAAGAAGAGATTATTGTTCACATTTCACAGATGGGGTCTTGTTGCACTTAGTTTAAAATACTTTATCTGAATGCCATAAAGATTGAATTCCAAATTCAAAAAGTATCGATTTTTTTAGAATTAAATGTCATTCACAGGTCTCATTCTCAGTGGAAGCTGTGACTACTCCATACTTACGCTAATTATTCCCAGCTATTTATGTGAAGAAAGGTTTTCAATATATTCTTGGTCAAAGAGAAGGAGTCTGCTTAAATGATGCAGGATTGAGTCCAGAACAAGGGAAGTAAATATAATGTCCCCATATCAAATCTGGATTTAGGCAACTTCTTTTAGCATTCAATGGAATTACAGAATAACTTAAATTTGAGGGGACCACTGGAAGCCATCTAATATAATTCCTAGCTTGGTTGTCCATAGCCTTGTTCAGTCAGGTCCATCTCCATTGACAGTCCAATTTTTCCAAACAACCTATTCAATACATTTGATTACCTTCATTGGAAGAATTCTCTATATATCTAATAGTAATTTCCCTTGTTGCAACTTGTGTTTGCTGGTTCTTGTTCTGTTACCCTGCACTTCCAAGAAGCTCACTCTGGACTGAGGTAGAGCACTTCTAGGAAAATGTATGTGATCCTCTGATGAACAGCGAAAAAGGGGATGACAGTTCAAATAAGAAGCTCTGAAGCTGTTTTGCAGAAGAAATGAAGAGCACATAACTGCTTTGTAATTTTGTGTGAATTCTAGCATTGCCCAACTCATGATAAATTACAGACAAGAGATTTAGATTGTCTGAGATAAAAAAGTGGATCAATTCAGCAGATTACATATCAAGAGACTACAAAAGATAAATATACAGTAACTAGATGAGACCACATTTACCCTTCCAATTTGTGAGACCTGGTAAACTAGAAGCATACAAGACCAGGAGCCAGAACGCCAGCACAAATGTGTCAGTAATCTAGGCAGAACAGAGAATAAAAAAAGTTTTCACTCACATTAATTGCATATTTATGTCATTAAGGTGAAGAGACTTTACTTATTAATTATTGTATTAGACAATGTTTTAACTGCATTATAGATATGATGACTAAGTTACAGTAACACAGTATCTAGAAAATTACAAAACAATATAAATAGTAGTCCTTTAGGAGTCAATAGACATGAAGTACAATATTATTTCAAAATGTTGTCAGAAATAACCACTGAGAGGCCCCATATGAGAACTTTATCTTGGGAATGCAAAGGTTCAATTCAAACAATTTGCTCTACAATAGAAGACAATTCCAGCAGGAAAATAACTTTTATATAATTGCTATGCCAAATGATATGGAAGGGGAAATTTAAAATTTTATCATCAAAATTTATGAAAAAAGTCTTTGTATAATTACTGTTTCCCAAACATGGAAATTCCCTTACATTAAAAAAAACCCAAACCAAACCAAACCAAAAAACAAAAAGCAACAACAAAACCAAAACAAACCAAAAAACCCCCAAAAAAACAACCAACCAACCAAAAAAAACCCCCACCAAAATAATCATGCTTCTGAAAAAAATATGTGGAAAATGAATACTGATTTACAAAGTGAATTATCGTATGACACTATTAATACAAGGAGATAACCACACTTACTCATATTGAGCTGGGTGAAACAAAAGCTTGGAAGATATAATCTCTGTGAAATTACTTTGACCTCCAATGCTCTTAGCTAATCTACATGAAAAGATTAATTTTAGGAACATGTACTTAGTAATGGAAGAGCATAAAGTCTAACTTTATGACTGCAATACTAATCTTGAGTAACTAACTGCACACTTGTGGTAGGTTGACCTTAGCTGGAGGCCAGGTGCCAAAAAAGCAGCTCAATCACTCTCCCTTCTCAGCTGGACAGGGGAGAGAAAGTAAAATGAAAAAGTCTCATAGTTTCAGATAAGGCAGTTTACTAAAGTATGAGCAAAGATAAAAAAAACCAAAGGTTTTATTTTTCACTTCCCACTAGGAAGTGATGTCCAGCCACTTCCTGGGAAGCAGGGCTCCAGCACACATAGTGTTTGCTCTGAAAGGCAATAACGAAAAGTAAATAACGAATCTCCCCCCTTCCTCCTCTTTTCCTTAGCTTTTTATATCTGAGTTGATGTCATATGGTATGGAATATACATTTCATTAATTTGGGTCATCTGGCCTGGTTCTGTCCCGTGCCAGGATCTTGCCCACACCCAGCCAACTAATGGGGGGTGGAATATTGGAGAGACAGCTCTGATGCTGTCCCAGCTCTGCTCAGCAGTAACCAAAACACTGGTGTGTTATCAACACCTTTCCAGCCACCAATGAAGAGCACAGAACCGTGAGGGCTGCTGTGGTAAAAATTAACTCTATTTCAGTCGTATCCAATGCAATTTTCTTAGTTGAGTGACAAAAAGATACTCTCTAGCTAGACCTCTAACCATTTCCTGAAGTACAAACAGAAGAATTCTAAAAATTGGAGAAAAGTTCCTGAAATTAAGTTTCTTACAGTATGAAAGTGGTTATCTGGAAAACCTACAAAAGAGCTCAGAAGTGAGAATTTTTTCCTGGGTTCCTTGTAAATTCTTGGTTTCAGGGGCTCAGGGTCTAGGTAGGAACTCTTAAATGTTCTGAATCTCACACAGTATGAACAGTTATTCTGGACTGTATGTCCTTACCCAAATTCTTAACAAACAAGCACATTCCTGGTGTTGCTTAAACTAGAAGAAAGGCTGTGTTCATTTAATTACGGAAAGTTCTGTGAAAAGAGAGTCATTATATTTGCTAAGTGCTCTTTTTGGTAGAACCAGTAGCCATCTAATACTGTACCAGTAGCCATCTAATATTATACCAGCAATATTTCTACTGGAAGTATGATTTTTGTACACAAAGGTAACACTGTTGCTATCAGATACAGAAACTTCTATAAAAAAAGGAGAAGCAATGTTTCCAGAACAACATCACTGTGGATGTGTCTGTAGATGAGATGGAAATGTTTTATTAAATGACATTGCTGCAACTTTTAAACCTTCCAATTAAAGCTATTCCTAAGATTATTCCAGTGTTTAACCCCTGGGGTAGTATGAACACTGCATTTCTTGAAATTTGTAATCTAAGCTATCTCATGAGGATTCTGTTTGTAACTCAAGCATCTGCAGCATATGCAAAACTTGAAAGGGCAAGCATAGTTTTCAAGAAATTTGGAGTAGGTACTATTTTGCATTTTCTATATAGTGTTTATTAAAGATTTCAACAACTTAGCATATCCAAGATCTTAGTACAATTATATTATTTAACATAGTATCTAATAGACTACTCAATAAATACTAATCACATGCTACAATTCCTATGCTAAATGGGACCATAAATATTGTTTCAGCTGAATAGTTATCCAGTAAAGCAGAGTCAGTGGTACTGGTCATTGTGTTGGCCTTATTTCATTGCATCTCTTGTTCAATCTATTGTCCATATTACCACAGCCTTTTAAAAACTATGGTTCAGACTCTTTTTTTCTACAGAAAATATTTCTTCATTTTTAATACTATTTACTGTAATTTCAGCATCATAAATTTAATTTAGTCTCCAAATGCCATTAGCATAATGTTTATTCTTACTACTGAATCACCAAAACATTAAATTAAGTATTTGATAGTCCCAAACTGAACAGAATTCCCAATAGTTCATCAAAAAAGAGTGGCTGTGGGAAATATTTCCTGTTCCTACTATATGTAAAGAATATATTTTCATGAAAAAAATCTAGCTTTTTAAATAGAAATCAAATGTATTTACAATTCATTTATAGAGGAATGATTGCAGAAACTGAATGATTATTTTATTCCAATTATAAATCTATTTTAGCTGTCATTTTGCACAATTTAGGTTATTTCAAGAGGTTGGATATTAAGAACAGGAAAGTAAAGTATTAAGCAATTGTATTTACTTCCCTGGTCATAGTAGTTCTCTGTATGCATCTCTAACCTAAATACTGTTATTTTTTTTCTCTATTTCTTTACTTTAGATTATTAGGGTTTATACTAAGTATTTTTTTCCATTTTCCTGAAGTCTTCTGTATTTATATAGTTATGCAACATTTATTTTATTCTTGCAAGGTTATAAAAATAATTTTCCAGGTTTTATCTTATTCAAATTGTTCTGTTATTAAAATCAATGGTGTCAACTGTTAACATCAATTGAAATATAGTTAACAGAAAGCAGTCTTTTTTTCCTTTTTTTTCTTTTTAAATATCACCAGTTTGATTCCACTTTTATCAATCAGGTCACTGTATCTTACTAACTCCATTTAAGCCTTTTGGATGTCACTCTGCTCTTTTGTTTCCCTTCCAACATCTCTACATGTCACGTTGGAGAATTACATTAATTTGCCTGATCTTTTCCCGTATTTCATGTAAAGCTGCAAAGTAACTTCTCAATAAGTAAAAACCTAGGGAGTTTTTGTTTGTTTCTTTTAAAGAGACTCAGAGTATCCTACACATGACTCTGAAATTCCCTCTGTTGATATATCAGAAAGCCAAGTTCCGCCTAGGGCTGGTTCTGTGATCCCAGCAGTAGGACATGTAGGCCTTAGTACTCCCTTGATTTATAAGTTGCATGAATGATTTTATGGTAGTAACTCAACTCTTATAAGATCCCTTTTCCTGAAACTGAATCTCCTTACACTGCTGTATTATGTAAGGTCAGAGCTTCTTGAGCCTGCAGCATTCCAGTCTTCAACAAAATTAAGGTGTTTTGTATTTACCAGTAACTTCTTTAGTCTTATTAAGACTAACTAGCTGTTAAGGAAGGCTTATTTCCTTCTCTGGGTCGTAAAGGAATCATTCTGAATAAGCTCATATGTACTTTTCCTCAGCATAAAATATAAGGAGCCATATATCTTCAGGCATAAAATAACAGGCAACAACAAGGGTAGGCTGCTTCTGAGAGGGACAAGGAGCTGAGCATGGCAAGGCAGGCAGAGGCAGTTGTCGCACTGACAATTTATGATCTTTCAGCTAATGAAAAACAAAGGCCTGAAGCAACTATCTCAATTTCTTTGCTTGCAAATTGCACTTCTGTGTAATGTTGGGTTTTAGAATATAATAAGGAAAGGAGGCAGAATTTTAGTTCACAGAAGGATGGAGTGATTAAAAATGTAAAACACAATACTTTCATGCAGAAGTAGGTTTAAACCTTTCCCTTTAACAAAATTGACACTTTTTTTTCTTCTGGTGTAACCCATTCATGTACTTTTTAGGAGGAATTTATACAAAATAAAATACTTTAAGTGAGATTCATATGCTGAATAAAGCCACTGTTTGATCTTATGTTCTAAGGTAAAAAGTACAGTTGAAGCTATGTATTGTTCACACAGTAATGAACAGTACAGGTATTACTTATATGGTCTGATTCCTTCTTCTAGTACAATCTACACTTGCTTTTCCTCACTTGCATATCAAGTTTTCTTCTATTGTTTTCGAAACATTCATATTCCGTCTCAGACAATCTGTCTTTGGGCTTTTGTTTTGTTTTGTTTGTTGAAAGAGGTTTTTTTGACTTGTGTCTGGATAAATTAAAATAGGGCAATATAAAAAAACCCAGACTCTTCCTGCTCCTGCATTCTCCCTGCTCCTGCATTCTGTCTAGAGAAGGGCTGGATGGCTGTGTGAACTAGAATTTTAGATCCAAGCCTCCATTTAAATTCTGTCTGCTCTTCCCTAGACATATGCATATATGCATTGACACCGTGGCAAAAGAAAACACACTGGATCAATCTACCAAATTCATTCATTGCATAGTCCTTATGCAGGCACCATTTACCTCCAAGTTCCTAGCAGAAAATACCATTAGAGGGGAAGCAAACTGTAAATCAAATACACTCTATCGTTCTCTGGAGTGTCCATGTCAGTCCTACATAATCGCATGCTACTCTTTTCCTCTGGTTAAGCAGTTTTCCTCTCTGACACTCCACTCCCTTACCCTTCACCAATGATTGAATGACAGTGGTGTTCTCATAGTCTGATGCGTTACTGGTGTGATATGTCACAGTCTGGTGTGTTAACTAAGCATGCATTTTTAATTGAATTCTGCTGACATAAGCCAGAACAAGGGACAACAAGATCACTGCCTTTACCCAGTACAATTTTTATTCTTACATACACATATGCATATACATACACGCACTCTTATGTTCTGTGAACCTCTTATTTTAAGAGTTCACGTCACAAAAATCCTTCATGTTATTTCACACCAAGATATTCTAGGGCCTTCTTATATTAATATTTCCCTGTATTCTATGTAAGTGTTTTACACAGACGAAGGCTTCATTCTTGCAGAGGACGCTGAGGGAAGACCTCGTTGTTGTCACAGCTTCCTTACATGGGGAAGCAGAGGGGCGACTGCTGTTGTCTCTGATGACCTGTGATCAGAATGGCATGAAGCTGTCAGGGAAGTTTTAAGTGGGTTACTAGGAAAAAGTTCTGCACTCATAGGGTGGTCAAGCACATGAAACAGGCTCCCCAGGGAAGTGTTCACAGCACCAAACCTGACGGAGTTCAAGAGTTTGGACAATGCTCTCAGGCACATGGTGTGATTCTTGGGGAGCTGCAGGGCCATGAGTTGGACTCAATGATCCTCGTGGGTCCTTCCAAATCAGGTTATTACATGATTCAATGATTCTTACTCTTTTCATGACATTATCATATTAATGACCTAGACCTATGATGTAGTACACAAGAACCCAGGTGTTTTCCTCCTTAATAAACACCTCAAGATCCCAGTCTGCAGTCAATACTATTGTTATTCCTCTCTAAGTGCTATACTGCTCAGTGTTATGCCACTTGTACTATCATAATCATTCAGGCTCCTTAACTCTTCCTAACTCTAGCTGATATTATTATCTCCCTGCTTCCTTAAAACTTCTCACCCTTGTGCCTGCAAGTATCTTTAGCCCACTTCTGCTTTTCCAACTGTGAAGATTTTAAACAGAAAATACACTTCCCAAGGAGTAAGTTTTAAAAACACATTTAGTAAGAATTTTCTCCACTATTTTCCATTCAGGTGCAAACTCCTGTTGTCTCATATAGCCAGTTCTTCAATCTGGGACTCACACAGCAATTAAGTATTAATTCATCACTTTAATCCAGTACTTTTCACTTGACACTATACCAGATGTTTTATAAATTTTGGGATTGCATCTCCTTAATGTAGCTTGGTCAAAACCAGAAGAAACAGTAGAAGAGGGGAATCTGACATGATGTCTCTGGTATATTCGATTTGTACCCTTTCTGTCCATATCCTTTAAGATTTGAAGTTGAATTTATATGCTCCAGCCAATCCAGTAACATCCAAAGAATACAGAATTGTGGTATAAAATCCATAATGCCCTGTCCTACTTCAATATGAATACATCCTTTATCTTACACTAAACACAGGATTTAAAAACACCTTAAAGCATGAATCCCTCTTTCTAATGGAAAAAAAAATTCTATTTCAATTGATCCAAGCTTTTAAAATAGTCCTTTGTATGAGTTTGGTTATCCTTTGATGCCTTGTCCCTTTTAGATCTTCTTAGTGTTGTGTAATTGACCAAAGGAAGCATAAAAGTGAGTCACTTCACTGACTGAAAAAATTTCTTCAGGTAATACAGTTGCATTTCTTTCCCTTTTATCATTATTGTCAGTATTAATCTATGCCAGCAAAATGCATAAGGTTCATTTTCTTATTTTCACTTCAGGAGGCAGTGAAGAGATACTGAATATTCAGAATTTAACCTTTTATGTAATTCATTTCAGCTTAATGCATCAACAAACAAAACTGATATTGATGCACTTAATCATTGCCAGTGCTATTTTTACCTAGTTGCTCATGTATTAACTCAAATTGCTGAAAACACTTGTTGATTCTTACAGCTAGAATTCACTCTTTCTATCAAGATGAGTTCCGCAGTCACAAACAAATGCAAGAAAAATGGTGAAGTTCTGTGTGGGTAAGTTTGAGCTGTAGGTAAACTGAAAAATCCAAATAGAATGCTAATCTCCTTAAACTCTTCTTTTTACTTAGTGAAAGTTTAAATATACACAGTATTCCCAAAGTACTTCCATCAGTTTTCTCTGGAAAAAAATCCACATCACTCGCTCCTTCACATTTCTGTAAAAACTTAGTCCTGAAACAGAACACAGGAAAGGCAAATTGCCTTTTGGCCTCTATCTACTCTCTTTTGCAATCTGGACAGAGCAAGGGCACAGGTTAGCTTCCAGTCTACCATCCCTGATGCTCAGTACAAACTAAATAATTTTCTGAATATAATTTTTTAGACCTCACAATGAAAATAATTTTATAGACCTGACAGTGTACAGACACTTAATGTTACAGAAATTTCTCTCATTTTTTTCCCCCCTCCAAATTAACTTACTATAGCTCTATCTTCTCTGAATCTACACATTTTTCACTTATTCTGCCTCTTGTCCCACAGGCCATACACCTAGATGAGGGACAAAATCCATAAATAACAATCTTGAAGACTGCTGTTCACTAAAGTTCAACTCAATTCCTTTAGCTGTATTTTCTGCACGTGACATACACTATCTTTCTCATAACACTCTATGTTCAATATGTATCTAATTTCTCAGAAAATGCTTTTACTTCCTTTTATTCTACTTTTTTAACTTGTTCTTGGATGCTGACAACATGAATGGCTTTAGATTTTAAAATAGTTTTATTCTATATTTGTTCCTTCACAGAACTTTGATGTATGTTACTTTGCAGTCTGTTCATTTTTTTTTAATATTTCCTGTGAGTGTTTATGACAACTTACACCAGGTTCAAAAATCATTATTTGAACAAATGTGTTCAGTAAAGCTACTGCCACTGCTCACCTTTGCATAAGACAGCTTGATATGGCTAATTAAACACTCTAGATTCTTTCTTCTAGTAAACTTTTGACCAAAGATTCTATGCTAAAATTAATACTCTTTATGGTTTACATTAGGCCAAGTGATACTTTAATTACTCTTCTATAAAGTATAGACTACATTCTTCTCTCTCCCTTAGATTTATTTTTGAAAACTTTTCCAAAAACCCTTTCAGAGACTTTGACAAAATTTGCTCTTTGTAAACCCACGTTGGCAGCTGATGATCTCATTCCCAATTCCTTTTCAAACATCTGGTCTTAATATCACTGTGGATTATGAGCTTTCTCTGATATTGAAGTTCTCAGCCCATAATTAAAATGAGAAAACTTTTGCATTTTACCATTTTTTTTTTCACAAATAGAACTTCCAGTAGGTTATGGTTTAAAAAAAAACCAAAAAACCAAAAAACCAAAAATTGCTGTATGGTTCATTATATTAAAATCTTCAATAACTAAACTACATACTCAAAATGGTGCACATGTTTTAATGCTAAAAATGCTAACGTGTTAGTTAGAACTTGAATGTCAGTGAGTGGGACCCTTCACAGGGGAGGATGAGGTGGAAGCCATGGGTGATCCCAGCTCACCAGCCAGGACGCGGTAGCACAACATCTGAAAGCTGTGGGCAGAGCAAGGTGCAGGTGACAGGCTGCACTGTCTGTCCCAGACTAATTGAAACACTCGGCTGGGTCCCGTGTCTGCCTAGTGATTCTAGTCAGGAGATGGGGCCAGAAACATGACAGGAAACATGACTGGAAACTACTCATCCAAGGACAGAACTTGAGAAAGCACACCTCCAGCACGGCTCTGACAAGGAACGGGCATCTGGCCTGCCCTGAAATGGGGTTCTGGACCGATACACAGAATGTGAAGGATGGATCCAAGGGAGGCTACTCAGAACAGTTAATACATCATGGTGCACTCTGGGCCCTGACACCTAACTAAGAGACTTTTTCAAGTTTCTGTATCTATTTTGGTATTCTGACCGAAATGTTCTACCATTATGTGTTCAGTTAAGTATAAGATTTGCATTAAGAATAAGCTTAAACATAAATCTTGGACATCAGAAGCAAATTTTGAAAATATAAATGTGAAAAGAAATAAGAACAAGGGTTTCTCTTGATCTCATTTACCAAAGTTTTCTGAACTGGAAGTTTTCATATAGCCTTCTAAAACATTCTCTGCTACTGAAGTTCTTGGCCAGCAAATACAACATAATGACATTAATTTATGCCATTATCAAGCTGAGCATTTGTAATCCATTTCAATTGCCTTTACAATTTGAACATTTTCTTTCCTCCACTAGAAATCTCTCGTTTCATCTTATGATTATAGTTTCTCTTTTAGTTAATTTCTTTAAACTCATCAAAGAATTATCCAAAATTTTATTCAAATTATGCAACAATCAATCTGACTGCTTTTTGTGGTCTTAACTTTTAATTTCTTTAAATACATTCATCTTATTATTTTTGCATCACTCGGGACTTTGCACACAGTCTAGAAAGCCATTATAAGGGAAAAGTATTTGGGTTTTCTTGTTTGTTTTTGTTATGTTTTGTTTTTTCCCCCTCCCACCCTCTCCATCCTCCTTCCCTCTAGAAAAACCACAGGCATACTTTTGTATAAAGGAAATAATTTGACAGAATTTTAAAGCTTAACATTTTGAAAATATCTACAAGTGGTATTTATTTAATTTATGTGACTGGGGTTTTATTTTTAGAGCTGCTAATTTATATTTTTTTCCTGATATTTATCGGAATAAAAATTTCTCAATGGAAAAAGTGAAGAAACTATTTTGATTACCAACTCTTCAAATGACTGTAGATATCAGGAGACAAGGATTAGAGGATAAAGTAGCTGTGTATCTTTGTCTCTACACAGCTTCCAAGCCATCCTGTGTCATCATTTCTAGATCTTTGTAGGAGTGAGGCATTTGGATAGTATTTTTTTCTAAAAAGATGGTCTAATATTAAGCATGTAGCCTCTGCATACCCACTTGTCTAAACAAAGGCCAACTTTTAGGACTATTTGCTAGTTACCTCCCTCAGCTGCACAATTCTGTGCAAATTCTGGAGAAAACAGAGAGACTTCTACACCCAAGTACATGAAAATACACTTGCTCTGTACTTTGCAAGGAGGGAAATTTTTAAATATAGTACTTTGAGAATGTGTTTAAGAAAGAAAGGGAGAATGAGAGAGTACATCTTGCATACTCACACCATCACCAGAGTTCTGTGACCAGCTAGGAGTCTTTCTATCTTACACCTGTTCTCAACTTTGAGTCATATTGGTCCAATAAAACCTTGACTCATTAATTTAAATCAATAAACTTTTTTTTTTAATCAAATGTCACAAATATGAAGTCTGCTCCAATATCAGCATTCAAGGACTGCCATATATTATCTCTATCAAAACAGAAACAAAGGGACAAGGACAAATAAATTAAATTAAAAAGTGTATTATTTAGTCATTAATGATGTATCACTATATGATTCAATTGCATCTCATACAGAAAAAGTATTTCTAATATTAACATTTCATAAAATGGTCCCATTTTTGCTGGTTTTCATGGAGCTATGTTATCTTCCAAGGAAATTGACATTCATTTCATGAAAAGAGTATGTAAAATAATACACTCCTCTATGACTGTTACAAGCACAAGCTTTGTAAAAATAATGAAGAATTTCATTTTCCACTACACCTACCAACATGCACTCTCAGCTCTTCACCTGCACATTAACTTTGCAACATAAATACACAGCTAACAGAAATGAACATTTTAAACTCTAAATCAGATCAATGTGACAAAATCCTGTGATTTAAGCACAGCTGAATCTTAAAATTCTGCTAGGGAAGTTGTAGGAAAGTGCAAAGCCTCAAAAGAGTTTAGAAATCATACGGTTCTCTCAAAGGGAATATTTACAACATATTTCTCCTTTGTGGTCTTTTCTCAGGAACGATACATCAGTGAGAGAGTATGAGCTGGGAGGAACAACAAGATTTTGGCAGCAGAATGCCTTCATTAGTCACAAGCATGCTCCTCATTTAGGACTGCTTGCCACCAAGGGGATCCTCATGAACATATGGCAACACTCTAATTTCTTTATCACCCGGTGACCAAGTGTACAGACAGTCTAACAGATGGATGCGTACAAAGACAAGCCAAAAACTCAGCACCCACATCAAGGGGAAGTATTTCATATGGAGTCTGTATCCTGCTACATCAAATGCAGGCTTGTGATAAACTACAGCCTCAACATGTTTAGGATTATTACAGACTAAAATTAGTTTAATCCCCAACAATTCTAATAATATAGAACTACAATTATTTAACAGTCCCTAGGGAAGAGAGCCATTCAATACATTCACACAACTTTCCAGCTGTTCATAAGAGCCTTTTGCAGATATGGAAACCTTCTCATTTGAAAAGAAATTGAAATGCAGAAAATCTAAGAGTCATTGGTCATTTTATACACATAGAAATACTGTGAAGCTAACAGATGTAGCAAAATTCCATGTAAGATCCTACAGGAGGAGAACGTGAGTTTGTCTTAACACAGAACAGTTTTAATCACTTACACTCATGCTCTCACACCACCATCAACCACCAAAACAGTTGAGTCCAAGTAGTCTGGCCTAGAGCACCAATACATTTATCCTGTGCTCTAGTAAAGATCAAAAATTACAATAATAAAATGTGAAAAGAGCTATCCAGTTCTGCTTATCCAAGTACCATCAAAATCCAAACACTCTTGAAATTTTGTCCATCGGGTGATTGTACAAGTAGACATACCCCTTCTTTCCCCATTCATATCAATTTAACAAATTTCTCTTTCTCTTCTGTTACAAATCTCTACTTATAACATTGATGCCTGATATTTTAGAATTATGGTGTGCTTATCAGGGTCCTAACTACCATGGCATGAAATCCATGTTATTGTGACATTATTATTGCTCAATATCACTTAAGAACATGGATGATCCCAGAATTTTGTGTTCTGTACAGCTGATGGCTGTCGCTGTGGAACCGCTAGCCGCGTGCAAGAACCAGGCTGAATCGAGTGAGGCGGAATTCTCATTTTATTATTTAATTCTAAAACTTACATAGACTTTTGAAAGTTCCTTCGGATTGGGTCAATTCAAAACCTCCCCCTAGGCCGATAGGCCAGGTTGAACTGTCCATCATTCCAGAGACAGTTTCAATAACATCCAAACCTTATCTTTGTTTATAGAACACAGGGAGAACAACACGGGAAAGAGTCTGTGCTGTCACAGATGGCCTGACCTGTTATTTCATAATCACTAATAATTTCTAAATATTATTTTATTTTATGATGGATTTAGAATAGCCACAATTATAAAAAGCTCATGTCTATGATAGGCAGTTCTAAGCATTGTCATTAAAGGAATAAATGCAATTAGACTGTGATGTAGTACATTATGGGACCATAAAAATTCACAATCGAAAGAGGCTAATAGTGCCAGTCAGATTATATAGACTGACATATAAATTAATCAAACTCTGTGATCATTTGAGCTCAAAAGAATATTTGGTGGTTATGGTACTACACAGAATTTATGAAAATAAGTGACTGCACCTGTGCCAAAACAAACTACATGTACATTATGAGACAAGGAGTGTACTGAAGCTAACCATGGTGTGAACAATTTCTAAAGCCTTCTTTAGGATACATCCTACTACACGCTTAATTTTGAAGTCGTAAAAACAAGAGGAAAAATAACCTCCCAACAGAAATAACCACATGAATTTTACTTCCCTGGGCCAATGTCATTACTGACATGAACATCAGCAGTGATGTAACCTATCTTTTAAGAAACCAGTGAAAACATATATGCATATTTCCTTTGGGCTTTTTGAAGTTGTCAGAGAGATCTGTGCAGCCTAAGTGTCGTTATATGACCACAAAAGGAGACTCCAAATACAAGCAACTCAAAATTCCAAGTCCTAAAATTCTGTTCAGAGCCAAACCCTATATTTGGATCAGAGGCAGTTTTCAGTGTCTTCCTAGCATTCATGCATTATGGCATTAGCTCCTTAAACTGGTAGTACAAGGTTGCTGAGGATTTTTGCTTTAAACAATTTTTGTACAGAAATCAAAAAGGAAGCATTTTGAGGTATTAATGGTAACTTCTGCACTTGTTAGTGGCATGATCACTCATCTCCAGTAGGCTAAAGGATTCTGCTGCTTGAATAGCTTCTGATGAAACAGAAAATTGTAAATCTCTTGCTGTAATACATATTACTGTACACATTTCCGGATGCTTGATTCCCCCCTAAAGATTGCAGGCTGAATGATGAAGCAACTACAGCTCAGGTAGGTAGTGCATTACAGCAAATGTCAAAGCAGAATAATGAACAGAGCTATTAAATACAGTATTGTTGGAATGCAGCTTGGCTAGGACTCATTCTGTATTCTGCGTGATACAGAAATGCACATTTTATGATATACAAATTGCTCTGAATAGACCACTGTGTAAATGCAATCCATTAACACTGCCTACAAGAGGGTTTATTATAAGCATTTTCTTTTAAAATAATAATTTAAAAACATCCATTAGCCTCTTGTTAACTTTTGACTATATTACTGTTGATAACCTTCACTTGTAACTAAGTATATCAGTTATTTCCTTTACCATTTTCATTCTTTTGTAATTTAATTCAAAACACAGTCACTTGGAATCCTAGAAATGTAATATAGCTCAGTTTTTGATCTTTCCTGAGTATTTCACAAAATTGCAGAACCAGAAAAACCCTAAATTCTGAAACAGTTTCAACAAACATTTCTGCCTAGGTGTATAAACAAGCCCTTCCAGGCTCTACACTTGTAACTGCTATAGTTTGTCTCTCAGCAAGAAGCATTACCTTCTGCTTAGTACTACATTAAATTGCAGATTATATGAGGCTTATATATTTCACCAGCCAGTTCACAGAGGTTCTTTTTGGACAAAAAAAATTTGAGTGATTATAAAAAGGTATATCCTCAACCTCTTTTTGCCTTGTACTCCTAGTTTAAACTTCATTAACAGATTTGTAGTTTCACTCTTCCCTCTTCCGAGACAATTTTCCTCCTTTAACTTTTCTTTTTTTTTTTTNTTTTTTTTTTTTTTTTTTTTTTTTTGAGTTAGGAAAAGTTGCACAATGGAAGTTATGGAGTTGTCTAGAAAGCCTAAATCACCTACACTAAGCTGGTTTTGGGGACAAAACCTAGTTCACATAGACTTGAGCTATAAATGGGATGATTGAGGTTCTGTGACAAACAGAATTCTTGCTTTAATGAACTCTAGTCATGTAGAAGAGACATGAACTAGCCAGCAAGCTTCAAATGAATGTCTGCAATTGTTTTGAAAAGATTTTGTCTGGGTTTCCACTGGGATGTAATTAATTTTCTTCTTAGTAGCTGATGCAGTGCTGTGTTTTGGATTTAGTATGAAAGCAATGTTGATAACGCCTGATGTTTCAGTTGTTGCTGACCATTCCTTACCCTAAATCAAGGACTTCTCAGTGTCTCAGGCTCTGCCAGCAAGCAGGTGCACCAGAAACTGTGAGGCAGCATGGCCAGGACAGCTGAACTGAACTGGCCAAAGGGATATTGCATATCATAGAATGTCATGCCCAGTATATAAACTGGGGAGAGATGGCCAGAACCTGCTGATTTCTGCTTGGGGACGGGCTGGGCATAGATCAGTGGGTAGCGAGAAATTGTACTCTGCATTCCTTATTTCTTTGGGGTTATTTCTGTGTCTTTCTCCATTTTGTTACAATTTTTGTATTGTTACTGTTGTTGTTAATATTATTATTTTCCTTATTTTCATTGTTGTTTTTGTTGTGCCATATTTTATGAAGTTTCAATTATTTAACTGGTTTTATCTCAACCTATGAGATTTACTTTTTTCCTGCTATTTTCCTCCCCACCAGGGTGAGGGAAGGGAGAATTAGAGGATGTGTAATACTTAGTTGATGGCTGGAATTAAACCACGACAGATTTTCACCATAGAATATTGCAAATTCTATTAAAAAAAATCATAAAGTTTCAAAACCATAATTAAAATCTTATTTAAAACTGCACACATTTTAAAAATGCAAACATTTTCAAACTGAAATAGTTTCTTTTTGTGTTAACAGGAAATCATTCTTAACATGTTAAACAGGAGAAAAAATATTATTATGTAAATTTCTAATAACAAATAATGAAATATTGAGTTTCTAAAAGGCTACTTTTGAATGACAAAAGCATGAACATAACTATAGTACTAAATTTCTATTGGACAAAAACTAAAAGTGCCTATACATTACAAACACTGACCTACTTCAAATTTTTCAGAATAGGTCTTCAGTTATTTCAGTGTTCCATCACTCTCATACAGAAAGCTCTGACAAAGATTATATCACATTTATTTAGGTTGTATATTTCCACAGGAGGTATGTTGCCCTCCATTCAATGTATTTGCTCTCTCCCCTATCCCCCATCTGAGGCAACAGACTGTAATTTAATCACAGTAAGGTGCTAAGAGAGATGAAAAATTCCCCTATAGCTTTGTTTCACCACAAAATTGCACTGAATGTTCTCTTATTCTTACAGAGAGAGGTTTGGTCATAAAACTACTTAAATGACAAAGGAAGAAAATATGTTTTTCAGCTTTTCGCATTTCTTTTAACACTGAGGAAGTCATTCATCTCTGTTGAGATAACCAAATTTAGCTATGTGTCACGATGTATGTGATATTCCATAAATGAAAGCAATGCAGAAAAAAAACCTCTAGATACTCACTTTTTAATACAATGTTCAGACTGTAGATTGCCCAAGAGATGAAGACTGCACTGCAATGTGAAGATGGATCCTTCTCCAGGATACCCAGAGGTCTAAGGAACATAAAAATCTAAATGAGGACAGTTTGAACATATAAGTACAGAAATACAACCTGGAAAAGATTACAAGGAGCTATTTGTCCCTTTAATGCTGTTTAAAGCCAAAGTGGTGCATGAGGTGAAGCTGACTTCCGGGAAGCTGATGAGGAATTTGCACTGACACTAGGAGTGAAAATTCCCACCATACTGATCTAAAGAAGGAGTTTCAATCAAAGTTACTTAATCATGCGTACAGAAGTATATGACATCTGCAATCTTAAAATTTTTCATAGACCCTAGGGGTTTTTTTGTTTCAATCCCTTGTAAGTTTCAATGATGCCAAACTATACCCAAAAAATATGTAGGATGTTAGTCTTACTGCATAAAGTCTGCTTTCCAGTAGTTGAATTAGTCACTTTACAATGCTCATTAAGTCACTGGTTTTTTGCCTGTTGATGAAAAATACTCTGTAAATGTTTTTAGTTTTTCCGAGCAAGTACACAAGTTTTTCTGACACAAGTCATCACAGAATAGGCAGCAAAGTAAATTTTGGATATATGACAACAGTAAATTAAGAAATTCAGTTTATTTTCAGATTAGGTAACTTTCAAGTACCATTCAACATTACCGGATGCAGGCAAATTCTTATTTTTTGAAAACAAGATCACTATATCACCTTCAGTAAAACACTGTTAGAGTCTCACCTGATATCTAAAAAAAAGATTGACTATGTAAAACTGTTATTTCATTTGAAGTACATGGTTTTAACTCTTTGTCACTCAAACATCTGCCTTAGTAGATATGAAGGTAGACATGGGTGACAATACAGATAATTGGTATGATACTTGCATTTGACCTAAATCTACTGGCCTCAGAAACACTTGCAATGAGCATCTAATTTTTCAGTGTTCTCATTTATAAAATTTAAAGTTGCCAATCATGACTTATGTTACATTTAAAATATATTAATTTTTTGTTTGCATTCATTTATGAAGATTAACACCTGTTATCTGTTATTTGCCAAAAGCAGCTAAGAAGGCATCATAAACTGAAACTATTCCTAGACTATTTAAATGAAGCTCTCTCCTCTGAAGTAGTCTCATTTTCACGGTAACAGGAACCAATAGTGTCAGTCATGTCCCATTGTTACATATCAAGTTAGGCCTTTGAGGTGTAATGAAACACACTCACAGTGAAAATTAATATACTGTGAGGTGTCATTTTAATGGAATGAATAAATTAATATAAAAAACTTAGTGAGAAAACTCCATTTCCATTCACATGATCTTGGTTCTTTTCCAGAGAATTTCTAAAGTTTTTATGATTTCAGTAATATTCTGAAAAAGGAGTAGTTACAGAAAAGAACTTCAAATATCTGTGACCTTTTTGGCATATCTTATTATATGTAATGGAAAAAAAAATTCAGCTGCTTTTCCAGTTTAATCTATCAAAACCTCAAAATTCGACTCTTCAAGACAGTTTTTAAGAGGAAAACAAATCAATAAATTAACGTTACCCAGAAAAGGGACTGGATTCTAGCAGTAGTACAGTGAGATGGCGATTCAGTTCCCCTTCTTTTGAAACCTAAGATAGGCCACACTGAGCAAACTATTACTGAGAAGATATTTCACTGCCACTTAAACTTTTCAATGTATAATTTGGTATAATTTGGTTTGTGCATTTCCACACCTTCTCTTTACTCAACTTTTTGACCTTACCTACACACCTCATTCTTTTTTACTTGGGTTAAGCCTTCCATTTATTTTTTGATTCCTCTAATTTCTTACTTCTTTTACAGCATTTCAAAGAATCACTAATGCTATATTTGATTACTTATTCAAACATTACCTTTCCTGTTTCCATCAGGTCTTTCACTTATTCTCTGCATTCAGCTAGTTCTAGAACTCCCCTATTTGAAGTCCCGTTCATCCATCTCTAACTCACTTGCACACTATTGTGCCCAGGCAAATAGGTGGTCTCATGATGTCAGAATTTGGGGTGCAATTAAATCAGTTTATGTGGGAAATGCACACGGCAAAGAAACAGGACTGATTTAGAATGTTTTATATCACAACTGTCCCTTCTGATATTAATATTGTCAGATATAGAAAGGCATACTACAAATTCAGTACACACTCAGAAACTTATTTAATATATCAGTCACATCCTTTATGGCATATTTACTTTCCCTTTATTTCCATGTGATCAGGCCACTTCATGATGGTTATTAACAAGCACTATTTTTAGCAGTTCTTTTTATTTTTCTAGATTGCTCAGAGTTACAGTCCAGCTTTTTAGCATGATATCACTTTTCCAACAGAGAATAAGGCAGCCTTATGCAAACTCTTCAAGGACCTGATGCATTTAAAAATCCCAACCTATAAATCCTTTCGTAACACACCAAAATGGTAAGGCTACCTAGCTACTTGATGTATATATGTTTTTATAGCTGATGCTTCCCTTTTCTGGGAAGAAATCTGGCTGCATGACTACAGAAAGAAGCCGGAGAGTAATAGAACACTCTCACACTGTGGGCACCAAAACAGAGTGATCCAAATTGGAAAAGAAAACAAAATAGTAAGACAAAAGAAGGAAAGTACTTTTTAGGCATTTGAAATGAGCCATTTTTTCAGGCAGAACAGTGCACTGGTGTGTTCCTTTCAGTAAGCGTGACAAATATTTACTCTTTTTAAAAAATGTGCCTGTGATATTCCATATTGGCATTGATGAAGGAGAACTTCAATGGGTATTGATTGAGATGTGGACCCATACTAAACAAAAAAAGATAAGCTTGTTCACATAAAGTACAGTTTAAGGCTTGGAAATGTAATAACAGCAGTTTTAAATAATCAGTAAATCAAGAAATGCAAGAGAGCATGCCCACATCCTACTCACACAAGATCAGGGCACAAAAGGAACTGGTCTGCATGACAGGGAGCCCACATTTGGGTAATTAGGCAATCAGAAGTGCAGAGCACATCCCAGAGGCCACCTGCTTTGAAATTTAGACTTAGCTCTTATATGAAGAGAGCCCATAGAGTCATTATTTCGACAGTTTCCTTATCTGACAGATCTTCTCTTGTATCGTTTCCTAGAACTCCTTTGAACCAGTAGATTGACATGGTAACAATAGAAAGTACTGGTCAAATTTCAAGAGTTATACTGACCTGTGTAAAGAATATGCATTCTTTGCTCTGTAACCTATGTCTGTGTCTGTGTTTTGATCCATGCAATGAAGCACTGTGGTGCTGTATGTGCCAAACTAGTGTATCCTGGATGACCAGAGGCCTTGCTTTGTATTAGTTTTAATCACAGGCACACATTACTTACCTGTTTCTCATGGGCAGCTTCCTTCACATTTCATTATCTCCTGCAACCTCCAAATCACTGAAAGCCACATTTCCCTGACTACTCAGAGCCTACTAATAGCTTGTCAAAATAAGGACAGTAACAACAATGGAGGTCAGAGTCTGCTCACTCCTCCACACCAGTGTTTACATACTTTTTCTGAAAGAATCAAACACAAAAAACCCGAAGTAAAAGTCTGTAAAGTCTTAAAAATAGACCTTTTACAGGTTAGAGATGCAATGCTTTTCATTCAGTATACTTGAAATACACTTCAGTGTATTTCTGCCATGAATAGTCTATTTAATACTGTCACTTAAGTGCAATATCTCTTCAAACTTTCATCCTTGAAACAACCTGGATTCTATGTCATGGCATCCTGTAAGCTTCTAGCAGACTGAGTGTCTCACCTGAAGTGCAGTCTTCTGCCAACTAAAACACTCCTCCACTGTCATAGGCCTCAAACAAAACTTTTCTGTGTGTCCATTTTAAAAGAATGAGTAGTTTCAAGGATAAAATTTAAACTCTTGAAATCTCGTGCTATAAACAGTGCTAGAAAACTTTTAAAAATTTGTAGACAAGGAATTTTTATCCTCAAAGTCCATATACCATGGAAGACACACTGTTTCCAGAGAATAATAAAAAAATAGGAAGATAAACCCTGTACATACTGAGGTTCCAGATCAGTGCAGAACTTCTGAGAAGCTCTATGTACAAAATTCTCTAAGTGTGGGACTACCCAAAATCATAGAAGGGTTTTGGTTGGAAGGGATCTTAAAGATCAACAAGTTCCAAACCACTTGCCATGAGCAGGGACACCTCTCACTAGACCAGGTTTCTTAAAGACACCCCAGCCTGAATTTGAACATTTCTAGAAATGGGGCTTCTACAGTCTCTCTGGGCAACCTGTTGTATTGTCACCACCCGCACAGGAAAGAATTTCTTACTAATACCAAACATAAATCTACCATCTTTCAGATTAAAGCCATTCCCCCTTGTCCTGTCACTACATGCTCTTGTAAAATGTCCCTCTCCACCTTTCTTGTAGGCTCCCTTTAGGTGCTGGAAGGTTCTAAGGCCTCCCCAGAGCCTTCTCTTCTCCAGGCAGTACAACCCCAGCTCTCTCAGCCTATCCTCATAGGAGAGGTGCTTCAGCCCTTTGATCATCTTCGTGGACCTCCTCTGGATGCATTCCAACAGGTCCGTGACCACATATTTTGGCTGGATGCAGCAGTCCAGGTCTCATATGAGCAAAGTACAGGGGCAGAGTCACCTCCATCAACCTTCTGGCCACACTTCCTTTAATGGAGCCTAGGATAAAGTTGGTTCTGTGGGCTGCAAGTGAACATTGCCTGCTCATGTACAGCTTTTCATCCATGAGATTGCCCGAGTCCTTCTGCACAGGGCTGCTCTCGATCCATTCTCTGTTCAGAAGGTGTCAGGTACAACCGAGCATCTGCTCCATGAGCTCCTTTATCGCCTGTGTCAAGAAAATCCTTATGAGGCCCAAAGGCTTACAAACACAAGGTTACTTCCATTTTTCTGAAGAAGGTCCCATACATTACTTCCTAATCAGGTGATCTTACAGCCTTAATTAGTCTACCCTTTAATCCTGACCCACCAGTTCTTTTCTGGCTCATCACCAGTTCCCAGGCAGAGCCCCATACATTCCAGCTTATCCCTCACACAAACAGCAACCAAAGTTACTTTAGTTACTATGAAAGCAGGTCACACATACATACATGTATATAACACAAATACGTCTGCATTGTTCTTCAAAACAATTACAAAATTTTAATAAATTAATGCATTTAGACTTCAACAGATAAGAAGTTTAGAGTATAACCCATTAATTGATATTTTTGCACTGAATATACTTCCATAATGAATCATTCCTGAAGTGAAATAACCAATGAAAAGTCTTTCACTGAATAGGAATGTTTATAAAAAAGAGAAAATACCAGTAAAAGTCTCATTGTTCTAGCCAACAGTGAATATAATTCTGAAAATAATTTCAGTGGCTTCCAAACTACTGCACAAATGGCTCTACACTGAGATCCTTTATAATATCTGTAGCAGGTAGAACAACTATTCTTTCTGCACCATGAAACACTATTCAAAGCTAGTTTTCCTGCTTTGCTGGTTTTGACAAGCAGGCCATGAAAGAGATTTGCAAGACAATACACAAAATCAGGGAACTGCAGAGTTATTTCTGTATCCCTAATTACAATGCAGAGTTGGAAAGGCAAGGACTGTCGATGCTTTTCTTCACAGAACGCAACTATCTATCAGCTGAAAAAAAAGCCTTATTATAGCAAAAGTCAACTGGATAATTACAAATACCTCCAACACCGCTGAATAGTAAAATATCTCATGTATATTTCATATGAAAAATATACTCGATTATACCATTATTTCTAGTAAATCGACACAAGAAAACAAGGTTTAAATTTCAAATTAAAGGACTGCTCTAAAGCACAAAAACACACTGAAACTGATATAATGCATGGGAACTTAGTGAGGTTCAATGAGCACCCCATGCATTGAAAGCAGTTTGGCACATATTTCTTAAAGAAAAAAGCAAAAGGTTGCTCGGTTGTACTGCCTTAACAGCCAAACATATTGCCATTGCGCTTACTCATAACAACATTATCACGAGCTTTTGTGTTTAGCTATTGCTCCAGGTAGGCCTGTGAACATCCCAAGAGATGGTACATTCTTCATGGCTGCAGAGAGTAGACAGCTGTGAACTTCTTTCTATACAGAAATGTCATTGCACAAGTCTGGGTAGCTGTACTGGAGCTGTGTTGGAGCAAATCTACTGACTATTTGTAAGCTCCATTTCTGCTGCCTAGTGCCTTGCCATGAATTTGGGAAAGGAGGAAGGCAGACCACAGCAATGCAAGTTTCAAAGCAAAGTTGTTGAACAAAAGTAAGAAAAATGGTACAGTAAAGTTTTGGAGAGTCATATAGAGCAACAGAATTACAGTTATCTTAAAATGAGTGAAGGCCTTCAGCCTATGGTGAATGCACAAGTATGTTTTCATATTTTTGAGGAATAATAGTAGATTCAGAGGATGACATTTTCATTATGTTCCCTACTGTGCTCCAAGGTTAATGTACAATTTATACATGAACATCACTTTTCAGAAGAGACACTGCTAGGTCATTATCAATAGAATTAAATGTTATGAACAATCTTCAGAAATAAATAAATAGATAAATAAATAGTTTCTGGGAAAAAAAAAAGAATTCTTTTTGATGCTCATTTGGAAAGCTGATTCTATTGCCATTAATCATGAGATTTTTCCCACTGCATGGCTATCAATGAATAGCAAAGGAGACAGAGACTCTGCAAAGATGAGTGTGGACAGCTGGACCTAGTTAAAGCTGAATCTCTCCCACTACACTTGCCTTCTTTATTAAAGGAAAAATTAAACTCTCTATAAATATAAAATAATCTTTGGCTCTACACATTGTAAAAATTTTCTTGTACTTATTCCATTATTTCTTTGATAGTGCCATGAGTTGTTGAAAAATAAACACAACAATACAGGAAAGCAGAAAACTATTAATCCCATTTGAGCACTTTGTAGCCTGTTTTTTAGAGTACTTAAAAACAGATCATGCTTTTTCTTCACCAGAGTGAAGAAATCTACAGTAAAATTGTTTCAAGAAAAAAGGATCAAGGAGTTGATTCTGCTAAGCTCTTGCAAATGCAAGAAGCAAGCAGTGAAGGGCTAAAGCAAAAAAAAAAAAAAAAAAAGTCCTTTGTTTCTTCAGTCTTGAAGAAATAGCAAAGCCCAAATCACTGGCTACTATGCAGTTTTTTAGGAAAATTCTCCTGCCACATTTTTCAGACATGTATTATCTCAGTTCCTTCCTTTTGCAGGAAGAAAGATCATAAAGAGAGACCTTAATGCTGTAGTACTCACCACAACATTCTGGAACAATTATTGCCCCCTTTTCATTTTGAAATTCTGCTTCAGTCTCTATAGCATAAACCACAGAAGTTTTCTTATACTTTATTGGGAAGAGAAAACTAATGGGGTTCCCTCAGACCATCTCGAGTTCTTCTCTATCCACAGAAAATGCTGAATTGAAGTATTTTTCAATTTGGCACAATATTTTTGTTGTTCTATTTAATGCATAAAACAGCAAAATAATTACTGACTTTCTGAAAGAGAAGACAATCTTCAGACTGTGAACTGAGCCTGGGCTTTATTGTACCAGTTTTTGTTTCTATGAGAGTGAGACAGGATGTTTCCCATGCAGGAATCAGGTGTGGATGTGTGAGGTGCGTTAACCTTGGCTGGATGTGAGGTGCACACCAAACCACTCAGAAACTCCCTCCCCTCAAATGAAAAGGGAAAATGTAATGAATGTAATAAAGGCTTGTGGATCGAGACAAGAACAGGGAGAGATAACTCACCAGTTACTGTCATGGGCAAAACTGACTTGACTTGAGGAAATTAATAAAATTCATTAGCAATCAAATCAGACAAGGATAATAGAAATATAAATAGATCTTAAAACACCTTCACCCCCACCCCTGTCTTCTTCTCAGGCTCAGCTTCACTCCTGAATCTCTCTACCTCCTTTTCCCAAGTGGTGCAGGGGGGCAGGGAATGGGGGCTGCAGGCAGTTCATCACACATTGCCTTGTCCACTTCCCTCCCATGGGAGACAGTCTTCCACAAAGTGCTCCAGTGTGGATCCCTTCCACTGGGTGCAGTCCTTCAGGAATAGAATGCTCCAATGTGGATCCCCCAGAGGGTGACAGGTCCTGCGGGAACACCTGTTACAGCATGGGCTCCTCTCCACTGGGTCACAGGTCCTGACATGAGCATGATGCAGCACAGGCTTTCCACAGGGTCACAGTCTCCTTCAGGTACATCCACCTGCTTCTGTGTGGAGTCCTTCAAAGGCTGCAGGTGGATCTCTGCTCCCTCACGGACCTCCATGGGCTGCAGGAACACAGCGGCCTCACCAGGGTCTTCACCATGTGCTGCAGGAGAATCTCAGCTCCAGTGGCTGGAGCACGTCCTCCCCTCCTCTACTGATCTGGGTGTCTGCAGAGCTATTTCTCCCACATGTTCTCACTCCTCTCTTCCAGCTGCTGTTGTGCAGAATTTTTCTTTTCCTTCTTAAATCACAGAGGGTCTACTAGCATCACTGATGTACCTGGTCTGTCTTGGAGCCAGCTGGCATTGACTTCATTGGACAGGGGAAGCTTTTGGCATCTTCTCATAGAAGCCTGTAGCCATCCGCTATCAAAACCTTGCCATGCAAGCCCAATAGAGTACAAATGATTATTGTGAAAAAGTTTGATCCTGAATGCCTTACCTTGCATCCAAAATATGTAGTCACCATGGATTGGTTAGTACTTTGCCATTCTACAAGCTCTGGTAACTTATCATGTATCTGAATCCTCTAAGACTGAACAGGTTAATTCATGTTCATGTGCTCTATGCAGGTAAATGTAAAGATGATATCTCCATTCTTCTTTCAAACTATTTATGTATAACAAATATTTGAAGCAATAATATTAATTTTTAATGTACTAGCTTGATAAAAAGTTACAGACCTTTTAGAAGAGTTCAGCTTTAGTTCTTTGCTATTGAAGATAAACATCTGAAATGTATTTTCTTTTTTCTCCTTCAAATTTGGTTTGAAGGACCTCTATTTAAATATCCTGACTTAAGAGAAAATTGTGCCAAGCTATGCCGAGAAAGCACAGGTTGTCCAATATTCATTGCTGCTAGCTTATGCCCACTACAACATCAATTCTAATTCATTCTAGTAGAATGTTAATGACAACTGCTACAGCTGCAGATGTTGCAATTAAATGGCCCATGGTAGGATTCAAACCCTCTAAAGGAGTCAATTGTACTGACAGAACTATTTCTTGCTCTAGAAAACTGATGTGCTATAGAAGTCTGGCTAACAGTTTTTTAAAATTGATCTATGTATTAAAAGTACTCCTTCTGTTGAGCTTTACCTGCTGTAGAGAAGAAAGGTTTAAACTTCCTCTAATTTATTAAGGTACCCTCCCTTGTACCAGTATTTTATTGCTATTTCCTATAATGGTCAGTCTTGTGAAGTAAGATTTTTTTTTTTTGACTACCCTGAAAATGCTGCTTGAAATCCATTTAGTTAAATGATCCTACAGCACTCCCACAGCATACTTCTGGTGAAACTGCCCGCTCATACATTAGAGAGTTGTTCCCTTCAACAGGTAAAAAATCTAGCTGTATGGCCAGGCCCAGGGAAGTGCCGGTGAATGCAGTTAAACCCATTTGTGGCCAGTCACAAGTGGTGTTACTTAGGGCTCAGTATTGGGGCCAGCCCTGTTTAATATCTTTATCAATGCTATGAATGAGACCATCAAGTGCACCCTCCGTAAGACAAACATGCACAGCTAAAAAAATACAAGTGTTTGCAGCTACCCTATTTCAAAATTATCATGTTAATATTTACCTCCTGAAATATCTGAAAATAACCCTTCGGACACAACTGAAAGTGTTAGACTCTTTCATTTTATATATACATAATTTTCATCATAATTATCTTAAGTTGAATGAAAGTATGCTTTAAATGTGCACAGAAGGACACTTAAAAAGCTGAATTACAGAATAGAACACGTATCAGTTATGAATGCTACTTGAAATTATTCCCCTAAAATAATATGCACCGTGAACTGTTGACACTTGAGACTTTAGATTATTTTGCCTTTTTACAAAAAAAAAAAAAAGTAGAAGTAGCTATATTCACAAGTCTGGTAACAGCCTAAGGAAAGAATTTTTTTCTTTTTCTCTCTACTTCTTGAGTCTGTAACAAAAGAACAAGATATGACAGGAAGACTGAAATCCGTGTGAAAATAGACTACACAAAATAGCACAGAATAAAATGTGCAATTGCTTAACACGAAGCCTTCTTTCAGAAAATTTATTAAGACAACAACCAGAACTTTTTGTTAGTCTCACTAAATGTCATTTATGACTGAAGAGCAAAGATACAGACAAAACCCCATTTTACCAGAACAAGACAATGTCATCTATACAATTGTCATGGCTTAACCCCAACCAGAAAACAAACCCCATGCAACTGCTTGCTCACTCCCCACTAGCTGTGTGGGGGAAAGAATCAGAAGGATAAAGATGAGAAAACTCATGGGTTGAGATGAAGACAGTTTAAAAAGTAATGCAAAAGCCACACATGGAAGCATAGCAAAGCAAGGAGTTCATTCACCCCTTCCCATGGGCAGACAGGTGTTCAGCCATCTCTGGGAGAGTAGAGCCCATCACACACAGATGTGACTTGGGAAGGCAAACACCATCATTCCATACATCCCCCACTTCCTTCCTCTCCCCCAGCTTTATATACTGGACATGACAGGTCTGCAATAACCCTTGGGTCAGTTGGGGTCAGCTGTCCGGCCCGTGCCCCCTCCCAGATTCTTGTTCACACCAAACCTCCTCACTGGCAGGGCAGTACGAGAAGCAGAAAGGACCCTGACTCTGTGTAAACCCTACTCAGCAATAACAAAAAAAAAAATCTTTATTATCAACCCCGTTTCCAGCAAAAATTCAAGACATGTCCCCCTAGTAGCTCCTATGAAGAAAACTTACTCTATCCCAGCCAAAACCAGCAAAAAGATGTAATGTGTTATGCTAGTATTGCCTACTTATCTTTTGAAGGTGTAAAATCATAGAATGGTTTGGCTTGGAAGGGACCTTATAGATCACCTAGTTCCACTTCCCCTGCCAAGGGCAGGGATACCTTTCACTGGCCCAGGTTGCTCAGAGCCCCATCTGAACTAGTCTTGAAATTTCAGGGATGGGGCATCCACCACTCTTCTGGGCAGCATGTCAACAACTACTGCTTTTGGTACAATGGATTATTTTAAAATACTTGGGTACAAGTAATTCATATGTAGTGGTCAGATCATAGAAATGCACTTTTTCCACTCAAGCCGTTTCTCAAGGGACGATTGTGAAATTTAAAACAAATTTCAAAGGCTAATAAGCTTTATTACCTTTAAACATATAAACAGATATCATTTCAGAGAGCTTTGTAGAAATTAAAACACACAGTACTGTTAGAATATGAAGTTTCAACTTTCAACCATTATAAGGATCACTATCCTTCATCAAAGTAACTGTTTGTTCTTTGCAGCTCTCTACATAAAAAAGAGTAAGGAAACATAAGGACTCACTCTTTCAAAACACAAAGAGCTGTGAACAATGTTGAGCTTTCTCCCAAGTCTCCTGGTGTCCAGCTTCTTATTTACACTGTATGATTTTTAGGAGCTTAATAAATATATGTTACTGTGAGAGATCAAGGAAGAGAGTAGTTGTCTTACTGTAAAGGAATTGTAAAATACATTAAGATTGTTTTCTTCTGTATTCAGACTTTTAAGAAAAAAGAAAACCACTGCAACTTGCTCTTGTCTGAAATTCTGCAATTGCATCAAGAATTTCAACCACAATTATACGGACACAGGTTTTGATTACATTTTCACAATATAGCATCCATTATATCGAGGCCTTAATTCAAATTAAACACATACAATGCAAATGCTGCCCTAAGGGAACTCAAAGTAATTTGGTTAACTCATCTTTGTTCCTGGAAAGAATAAACAGCTTCCTTAATCTGTGACACACTTAAGACAAAATATATTGTTTCTCAGGGGGATTCTATATGAATTTTAATTATACAGTTCTCAAATTTTAAATGACAAAAGAAATTTGACAGAAGACTTTTCTGTGGCTGCCATTTTTGATCCATCTCTCAGAAGGAGCAAACCCCCATGAACATTATTTAAGAAATCATTCTCTCAAGTTGCAAAGAAGTATTTGAACATCAACAATAAGCCAAGTCTGTCACTCCAGCTGAGAACAAAGCTTTTCAGGCTTCAGAACTGCCACAGGGACACACTTCAGGATTTTATGTCTCCTGTGGAACAGTGGTGGTTGCTTTGCGCTTTTTTGCCTTTTTTTCTCTCCTCCACCTTGCAGGGATGATGCACTTAAAAAGTTTATCTTTTGTTTATTTCCATGTCTTATTGGGAATAGGAAATCATGGACATTCTTTTCCTTTTCCCTCTCCCTCTCCATAAATTCAAGCTAAATCAGGCAGGCTTTTTTTGTGTTTGAAGAGATTTTTATTTTGACTCAGAAAAGCCTAACCAAGTAGAACTGATACCCTTGGGCAGAATGAAAGTTCTTTCATAAGTAAAGGCAACAAGTTATTTTATCTGTCTGAAGAACAAGGTTGTGTAGAGATTAAGAGTAACAATGCCACAAGAATAAACGTGGAGGATGAAGTTCCACCCAGGAAAAAAACGCATAAGAATATCCAAACACTGGGATTAAAAAATGTTTTTTAGCTGCATGGCAAGCCACAGCATGCAATAGGGAAAAAAATAGCAACACTGAGGGTGAATTTAATCCCTTACATGACTCTTTTGGCTTCAGTCATGTTACAGCAGAAAAAATTAATCTGTCTCTTCTTTGGCAATCACTAGTCTCTCTAATGTAAATTCATTTTGACTTCTTTTTAAGATTTACCTAGGAAATAAAGTCAGACAGGATTTTTTTCATGTAAGAGGTACAATAATTTCAAACTTAACCCGGATGGAAAGAATTACTGTAAATCAGACCATCTTTTTTTTTTTTTTTTTTAATGAAAAATTTTTGTGAAGGAAACACAGTGGAGTAAAGCTACTTTACAGGCTGCTTGCTCAGATATAACAGAAGTCTGGCTGCACCTCACAGGTCCCAAATCCCATCCTTGTCAACTATTCCACCAAATTCAGCAGAAGTTTCCTGGTTCACATTGGTCAGAGATTTCATGTCTCTCTTCAATTTGTTTCTCCACATTTTCTGCTACCTTCAATTGAAAGCAAGTGGAAAAGGACTATTTTGCCAGTCATTAATTTTACAGTAAGAAGAAATTTCAGCTGCAAGTGATTAACAGAATGAATGAGTCAGACTTGACATGCAACACTTTTAAGTGTAACAGTAGTTGTGACCATACCTAAGCACAAAAATGAAACCAGACCCAGGATTCTCTACTGAGGCTTGAAAGTTACTAAAAGGTATGAGAGAAATCCTTCTGATAATTCCTCCCATTCACATTGTCCTAATTACGTAACTGTGACACATAAGCTCTCCATTTGTATGCAAGATAAATGCGGATGTATTCTTCACTGCTCATGCCCTCCACAGCAAAAAACCACACACTTAACAAATCAAAATATACCCCCAAGAAAGGAAGAAAGAAAGGAAGAAAGGAAGAAAGGAAGAAAGGAAGAAAGGAAGAAAGAAAATAGTTACCATATGTGGTTTCTTAAAATTTAAACCTACCAATACTTTTTAATCTGAAGCTGAAATATTTTTGAAGACCCTCCATCCTCAGTCTTTTAATAATCTCATAATTTAATGTATGTTTTCCAAACCCAGAGTGGTTGTCATTTGCTTAATTTCTTATTTCTGACACATATGAACAAGGAAGACTAACTCAATAAAAGTGACAGGGGTACCCAAAATGCACACCAAGTGTCACACTTCTCAGCTTCTTTCTTTGGAGGACTAGGGCCCTGGGAATCGATCAATTACATTTTCAGCACATTGTAATTGATTTTCTTTCAACATCTTTCTTTCACATTTTATCTCTTTCTTGCTGCTGGACACTGTCTCTGTGCAAGCTTATGTTAGCCTGAAGACTTCTATTCAGGCTGTTCAGCACTTAGAATTTCTTTTCTCTTTTCTTGTCCACAGCTGTAGGTCCTGCAAGACGCAGGCCCTAATTTGGCTGCATCTAAGAGCAAATGACACCCTTTTTCTTCAGTAGCTCTGTGAGTTGATGTGGAGCTTTTCTCCTTTGGGGCCTGGGAGATGGCTGCACAAATAAGGAGCTTCTCATGGGTAGACTCTGCTCAGACGTGAGTGACAAGAAAAACAAGAATGAGACATCTAGGATTTTCATCCTGTAATAGCGTAATTGGAATATTCATGCAGTTGCCACTGTGTAACCAGTGATGAGACAGCCCACACTCTAAAGCACTCAAGCCTTAGTAGACTTAAATGATCCTCTACACTGAGTTTGCATGGCAGGGTGTTGGCAGAGGAGAGGGCTGCAGATTCAGCCTTTGTGGTACATTTTATGTATCTGAATCCTTGGAGCTGCAAAACCAGTCTAGAGATCTCCTCTATCACAAAAACATGGCAACATTTTCCAGGACTTCATTCTGCATTATTGCTGACTGTGTGGTTACAACAGCTTTATAGTTTAAATTCATTTGGCAAGCTGGAATACTGCTGCTTTTTGATTAATTTATTCAGGGAAGAAAGAGTCCCTAAACAATCTGTCCTTACACCGTACAGTCATTGATCCAACTTGTAATCTCCTTAAGATGTCGCTCTATTCAGCTAGTCATACTTAATTCTCAGCAGATTCTGTTGACAGACACTCATCCTTGCTCATCAAGTTCATGAGCCCTCTTAATCTGCACATATGTTTAATATGAACTTTGAGATGTCTCATAGGCTTGGGGTTATTCATTATTGAAACATGGAGTTAATTGGGCAGATCTTCTCAAATGCACAGGAGACAGGATGGATTACAATTGCAATACTGAGTATTACCCTTCTTGGTGATACATTTGTTCTCCACTCTTCAGCAGATAACAAAGAATCCCATTTATTTTGTGTGTTTTCTAAGATTCCTACAGTTTCTACAGTTATAAATTAACAGTGTAATTCACTTCATTTTACAGAAATTCTTACCTTCTGTACAGTGACATTTTCCTCTGTTACTAATATAAGTGCTCTTCTTAAACCACTAATATCAGTTTGCAATAAAATGATATCTTAAGATAATATACCATGATGTTGTAAATGTGGGGATTTTAATAGTCCTCCCTCTTTACTTGAACCCACCCAAAACAGAAGAAACATACATGCTGTGAAAGTCTCCAAAAAGGCTGTTAAACCAATCAGCTCCATCTACTATTTTCAATTTGGCTACATTATCTTGAAAAGCTTTAATACTCGCATGAATAGTTTGTGAGTGATCAGAAAGGTTCATACAAGACATTCCATCAAAATTGTCACATCCATGTTACTTCGAAGTGCCCCTCTTTTAGAATCCATTCTTGAATATATACTTTTTTTTGCTTTGGACTTTCCCCATGATGTAGTTCTCTCATGATAAATCTTGCAGCTAGAAGCTTAGATGTATTTCCTATCATGAACTGTGAATTTTAAGGTGACATAAACAAAAACAGGTGCAATATGAAAAAAAAAATATATTAATACTAAGTTACCATTCTTTCTAATTAACTGCCTATTTTAAGTCAGGATATAATTATTAAATGTATTATGCCATCATTCAAAAAGGATCGTGATTAAATTTAGATTATTAAAAATTTTACTTTGTATATTCTCTGCAAAATAAGTTCTACCAAACAGCAAAAATTCATTTCTCCAAATAAAAATATCAAAGGCAAATATTTGATGAGGCTGTTTGAAATCAAACTTGAACCGTAGGAGTCAGGATGAAAAGGTCAGCTGCCTTGTCTATTTTTAAATGTCTCAAGCAACAAGGATTCTGTATTATTCCTTAGGAGATAAATACATTGTCATTCAAACCTTTTCTTATTAACTCTAACTGTAATCTTATTTTATAATCCTTTAATTATAAAACTTAGAGTCAACAAAGCAATGTCATGCATGTATAACATCCTTCTTAAAGACATTAGGGATCAATATTCCTTAATCCAGTGCCACCCCAGAGTGATTAATTATAGTCATGTCTGTGTTCTGTCAAGAGCCAGTGGTAGGTACACATATTTATCCCATTTATAAACTAAGTAAACTTATCGGACTGATATAGAATGAAAGGCTTCATGCAAGTTTAAGACACATTTCCCACTGTGAGGTAATATCCCAGTGGGAAAGAAGAAAGGGTTTACAGGATGGAAGCTCAGTGTTAGCCAAGTAAATTTAGCAACTGGCTCCTTCTGGAACAAAGATGAATCTGCATACTTAAGAGAAACAATTTAAAATAACCAGGCTATCTCTTACAGTAGGACAGAAAAGATTAAACTTCAGAAGGAAACATTCTCTTGAAGTTCTGAAAGAATTCACAGGGGGACTGGTAGCATGAACTAACATGTTACATTAAACAAGAGTAATCTGAGCCAATCCTAGAAATCAGAAAAGTTAACTGAGGGCATATTGCAAGCGTTGTTACTCAGGATATCTGGTAGAAACAGTCTGCTGGAAAAAGACTGAGGCTTCCAAGTAAGCTGTCTGCAACAAATGGGAAATAAGGTTTTAGGTTTGCACACAGACTAGACTATGGTTCTTTTAAGAATCTGCTCAATAAAAGCAATGCCATATTTCTGATGTGTTCCAAAAACAAGCTAAGATCAGGAATCTACTACAGTTAAGTGGAGATGGTTGTCAAAACGCAACTGAAGAACGATAAATAACAGATGTGAAAGCATAGCAGTAATCCCAGGTGGATGTCTCAGTTTACATGAGTCACGGTAACAGTGGAGTATGACTATGAGAGGACTCCACATCAAAATTCTGTCATACTCAGGCTTTCCATGAGTCTGAGAAGGGAAAATGGTAGGATGGAGGGGCAGTGTTCCGTCTAATACATTCAATTCAATAGCTTTATGAAACCTTCTAAGAAATCAGGTCACAACTGATTTTGAAAAAGTCAAAATCTATTGACTTGTTTACTAAAATTTTGGTCAGAGTCTTACTTATAAAAAATATCTTTCTTCAAACACAAACAAGTCAATCCACTTGACAAAGGCTGTGAAAGTCACCTGGGGACTGAGATGCTCACACACTTTTTATCATACTATTTCTAGTATTTCAAGTGTCATAGTACATATACTCTATGATGTCATTTTAATATCAGTTTATAACAGTTCTTGTCAGACTAGAAAATATTTTAGGAGAGGGACCCATTTTTGCTGATAACACAGAGCAGTGCAAACAGATTCTCAGTGGGATTATTTAAGCACAAACATAGTACAAGCAATAGCATCAGCGGATTTTTACACTATTAGTAACTATTCACACAAAAAGTTCCCCACCTGGAACAAAACCAGTCATTTAGACTAAAAAAGAAAAAATGAAAATCATGAAACTGTATTTGAAAGCTTCAGCGTTTGAAGAGAAATTAAGCATTCTTATTTCCCCATTCCCATTTCTGTGAGCACTTTGAAAATATCACTTTCAGTTAGTTTAATTTTAAAAAATTTTCCTTTTAGCCTCTCTTCCCTGAATCTTAGATCTAGAAATTAATGAATAACTCAAAATATTGCTGTGGTCACAATGTGGTCAACATGTTCCCATTGCCTGAGTCAAGAGAATTTGAGAATAATCACTACACTCTTTTCCTCATCTCTTGGCAACTGCTAAAGGCCACTCTTACAAAGTTACATGAGGATTTGGCTTGACACCATAAGGCCATTTGAAGATTCTGGTTTGTTGCTTTATCTAATTGGGAGATTGGGATGCATTATCAAAATTATTAACCCGCAAAATCATTGGCATTTCAAAAATTAATCTTTGACTTTTAAGGTCAATATGAATGAAAGACTGGGGTTTCTTTGACTGCCAATATGCATATACAATTGAGTTGTAATGAGCTCCGTTTCTTCCTTAAGCAAGACAGGAATTTAAATAAAGATATTTTACTGATTTTATTTACCTATATAAGATTGTCCGCTCAAATTTCAACTTGATGTGTCTTATATATTTATGTCTAAATAAATACACCAAAGGACAGAAACCCTTATGAAGAGAATTGAAGAAGATCTACTACCCTTCATCAGCTGAGAACTTAATGTGCCATTTTTAGTGCTAAGTTTTACATGTGCATGACAAAATCTGCAGTTTATCAAATGGGAGCCTCACTACTTTAGGGATGATCCTGACTTCTCATTACTAAGAGACATGGTGATGAAGACAGGTTTTAGCAAGCAAATGGACAAGTTAAAACATCATCAGGCAGCTTCCAATCACGTTAAGACTCGGACAGAGAACACTACAGAGAACACTACCGCTGGCTCCCCCCTCATATTTCAAACTGAACCACAGTCGTCTGACTGAGGAATCTGGATTGAACAACAAAAAGACAGGGTCCTGGAAATTAGCTGGAATAAGACTGAGTTTTGACAGGCCAAGTTTTATTGCAGCAGCCCTGGGTCTTTTACATGGTTCCCACCTCTTCTCAGTTGACTTTAGGGCTACCACTTTTCTCTCTTGCTCATGTTTGTTGTAACACTGTCAGCACCTTTCCTGACTCCTCTCCATACCAATGTTTGCCCACTCGGACTTGCATTCTGAGAGCAAGACCAAAGCAGCAGCTGTGTCTACTCTTTCCTCAGGTTTTCAATAAACCACATACACAAACAAACAAATATTAAATCATATTGACGTTTTTAACACTCCTGTTTCTACGCACAGTGACGTTAATCTTATTGTCATACATGTAAGTGATCATCATAATTCTCAGTTGAACTGGAACCCAACGAATATATGGTAGAATGCATCAAATAAATCCTAATAAAGTGATATAAATTACTACTTATAATTTACAATTTGTATCCAGTCAACAAGGAAAATTAATACTTATTTATTGAATTTGATTAGATGCCTCATATCTGTAATTAAAGGTAAGTGTTTTGGATTTTAAATTTGTACTCTTGTTAATTTTAAGCATCATCTATCAAGGAGGATATAAGTTGGCCTGTGAACTTCAAATATTCTCCAGGGTTTTCATGGAGATAGGAAATTTTGCTTGAGATTGTGGATCAGATCATCTCCCCCATCCATCTGCTTCACAGTAAATGGACATGCATACTTAATGTGGGTGTTAAACCACAATAACTCTTTGTGAATTAAGCCCAGCATGCAGCTCAGCCCCACACAGCCACTCACTCATTCTCCCACAATGGGGTTGGAGAGAGGGGAAAGGATAGCAATGAGAAAACTTCTGGATTGAGACAAAGACACTTCAGTAGGGAAAGCAAAAGCCATGCACAAAGCAAAATGTGGCATTCATTCACCACTTCCCATTGGCAGGTAGGTGTTCAGCTATCCCCAGGAATGCCAGGCTTCATCAAGCTTAGCAGTTACTTGGGAAGACTAACACCATCACTCAGAATGTCCCCCCAGCTGAGTGTGCTGACCATGATGTTACGTAGTACGGAATATCCCTTGGGTCAGTTGGGGTCAGCTGTGTCCCCTTTTAACTTCTTGTGCACCCACAGCCTGCGTGCTGATAGGTTGGGTAAGAAGGAGGAAAGAACTTCAGCAATGCCAAAAACTTCCCCGCATTACCAAAACTGTTTTGGTCACAAATCCAAAACACAGCACCATATGAGCTGCTATAAAAAACATTTACTCTTGTCACAGCCATAAACCAAAAGAGCATTTAACAAAATTATTTTGCCTAGTATTTTTCAGGACTTGCAGCAGACCTAGGCTCTTTTTAAACAGTCTCCATAACCCTGTCTGGATACTTTTGTCATCTCATATGATGCCAGGTGTCTGTAACCAGGCAATAAATAAGTTACAGGCACTTAATCATTACAATTTACAGCACAGCACCGTATCCAGCTCAGGTGTTTGATTCTTAAGAACCACTGAATACATGCCTAGGATAAGTGCTTAGTAAAATCAGCATGAGTCCTACCCTACAAACAGAACAGCCTTTTGCCAGACTGGAAGTGCATCTTCAACAGCTTGTTAGAAAAAATTGCATGCACTTTACTCCTTGGTTCAAAGAGTATTAACATTTTTGCAAGTGCTTTTAATTATGAGATTTTTGTAAACAGTGACTTTAAAAATGTAAGGTGAAATTTGCCCAGCTTGATGAAAGCAATTTAAAAAATCCCTTATAGCGGTCATCAACTTAGATTTTTAATTGTGTAGAAAGCTTCTTTTCTACAGAGGTAATTATACAGAGCTATTTTGACAAATACTAATAAGATTGAAAACCAGTTTCCGATCTTCAACTAGATATTTGCAGTGTTCTGATGTAAGTCACACCACTGTAAAGCTCTGAACAGAATTAGCAGCCTTACTCTTTCATGCTTAGCTCATCACATTTATATAATGGGAAATTGATAGTGTCAGTACAATGGCAGTTAATGTCTATACTCATGTTAGAACAGAAAGCAATGGAGTTACTTCAGGAGAGCACTGAAAGTCCAGACTAGCGAGCAGGAATCCTTAGTCATGCCAATGTCTGTACTGTTTCTGGAATTTAGTGTAACATCCATGTTGTTACCCTGAACTATAGGGATGAAGTAACACACTGAAGACTAGTTCAGACAGCTTTATGCCATATTCAGCTCCTCAGGTAATAAGCCCAGGTTATCAAAACAGTGTTGATCAGTACATCTTGTTTAACCGGAAATACTGACTGATGCAGTGAAAAACTAGAGCAGATGTCACTAAATTATTATCATTTAGAGTGACACACCATTTTTTGTCAGAATGTATATCTGTATGTGTAAGTGTACATGCAGCTAAACTACAGATCAAAGCACAGATGTTCCATGAACCGCACTCACAGCCATGACCATAAAAGCTTGTCATGAAAAGTTACCTTAAGCTCAGTTCAGAATTTATGCAAATTTAGTTGAACCAACTGCCATGTAAACAACAAGTTTCAGAGTACAACAGAGAACAGCATTGGTCCCTATGCCAAGCCAACCTGCTTACACCTTAACTATTAACACCATTTAGCCATAAAGAGACGTCATTTAGAGCCCTGCCCTGGAGCACACCAGCTGTGAACTAGAGTCTGATGTCATGCACAAACTTGATTAAGGTGCATTCTCTCACCCTGCCCAGACTATTGATGAAAACATGGAACAGGATAACCCTCAAGATAAAACTCGGAGGAACTCTACTTGCAACTGGTCTCCAGGTAGAATACACACTGTTAACCTCTTTTCTTCAGATTCAGCCATCCAGCCAGCACTCTACCAAGCTACTAATCCACCCACCTACACTGTAACATCCCTCTCTGAATACAGAGATGCTCTGGTGCTCTGGTCACCAGGGTTAAAAGCTTTCACAGTCCTGGAAGAAAATAGCCACCACTCCCCTACATCCGTAAACCCAGATGCAAATGCTAAACTTGTAATAAAGGACAATCAGGTTAGTCAAGATTTATTTATCCTTGGTAAACTCATGATGACTATTACCCACCACCTTCACATGGCCAGTATGTGTTTTATTCACACCATGGTATTATCAGGGCTGAAGTGTGGTTGATCAGTCCCTACCTGGAGTTCCACTGACATTCCCACTCACCCTTTAAGATGAGTGCAACATGTGACTGTCTGTTTCCAGTCATCAAGGACCTCTCCTGGCCTCCATGACCAGCTGTAGGTGATAGTAAACAGCCTCAAAATGACACAAGTTCTCTCTGTGCCTTTCACATTAATAATTAACAGTCTCAGACCCTCTGCAGTCTTTCTGCCACACCAAATATACAGGCTTTAAATCTATGGCAAGCAGTAAACTTTCTGTGACAGCATGTCTGCTCAGCAGCTAGATGCTTCCATTCCCATCAAAAGGGGATCTCCATCTTGGTGCTGATGGTCTGCTAAGGTCCAGCTCTCTCACAGATCCTCCTTAGAAGAGCTTGTTTGTCTGTATGGCTATTTTGGCACAGTATCCATGTCTATAAAATCAGATCTGACATCAGAGAAGACCTTCTCCTACTCCAGAAAATCAAAAGCTTCGAGCCTGTCTCATCTTGCAGGTCTCCATCCATGAGTCACTCAAATATAGCGTCTCTGTATGTCTTTCCTTCTCTATGAAGAGAAGATCTTCCCAATGAGGGAAGAACATAGGCTCTTCTCTCTGTAAAGTTTCCATGAAGCCACAGTCAACCCTGTTTTTTCCTTTCTAATAGCAGACAGCCTGCTCATCTGCCCCCTGTAATATTTCACAGAATCACAGAATCGTTTAGGTTAGAAAAGACTTCTAAGATCATCCCACCCTCACTCTTCCAGATAGCAGTAGAGAGCGATAAGGTCTCCCCTGAGACTCTTCTGCTCCAGGGTAAACAACCCCAGCCCCTTCTGCTGCTCCTGAAGAAACTTACCCCCTAGACCCTTCACCAGCTCCATTGCCCTTCTCTGGACATGCTCCAGCACCTCCAAGTCTTTCTTGCTGTGAGGGGCCCAGAACTGAACACAGGATTTGAGATGCAGCTGCACCAGTGCCGAGTGCAGAGGGACAATCACTGCCCTGGTCCTGCTGGCCACATTATTGCTGATACAGGACAGGATGCCTTTGGCCTTCTTGGCCACCTGGACATGCTGGCTCATGTTCAGCTGGCTGTTGACCAGCACCTCCAGGTCCTTTTATTGCTGGGCAGCTTTCCAGCCACTCTTTCCCAAGTCTGTAGCATTGCTTGGGGTTGTTGTGACCCAAGTGGGGGACAAATTTCCACCCAGCAATGCAGGGCTTTTACCCCCACTCATTTCCTGCAAGTGAGACCACTGTGTTCCACAAGTAGTCCTAGGTGCTCCAGATCCAGAGAGAGCCATTTCCTCATGACCTTCATCTGGGTCAGATACTCTGATATGCCCAGGTATCATCCCCAAACAGGAGACGAAGCCCTGTGGAGCATCACCACCTGAACTCCCACATAGCATAGAGCAGCCTCCAGGTGCTCCTGCCTGTTGTCTCTGGGTGTTCATCTCAGCCAGGCTGAGACCCTCTACCTACCGTGCACCTGTAGGCCCCTTCTACACAGCAACACAACAATCAGAAAACAGAGAAAAAATCAAGGACTCACCAATTATGAAGGAGATAATATCAATAAGGGCTAAAAATCTGGCAAGTCCAAGTCCCAGATTTGCACCTAGGACGGAGCAACACTGTACTGAATTACAAACTGGGAGAGGAGTGTCTGGAGTGCAGCCCTGCAGAAAGGGATCTGGGTACGCTGGTGAGCAGCAGCTCAAAGTGAGTCAGCAGTGTGTGCCCTGTCAGTCCAGAAAGAACTTGCCATGAGGTAAACCACCACAGGGGGAACTTAAGAACATCTCTCTGCCCATCTCACATTAACGGTTAAATAAAATCCATTTTTTTGACTTAGGTGTATGGTCTCATTTGCACCTTAATTCAGGCAAAGGCATCTCTCACTAATCTGATCATAACACATAGGAAGCATCCTACCCTTTCCAAGAAATTGTCAGCCTGTCTTTCAGTCAGCACCTGGAGTGAGTTACAACTCAGTTGAGTTTTCTGAATTCAAGCATATTTAGGTAACAGTTTACTGTTTGACCTACTTTCTTCAGAATAGTTCAGATAGACATTCTGCATTCACAGGAACATTTTCTGTCCACTACCTTCAAGATATTGAGCATTGCCTAAGGTCTCAGTTGAGCTCTGACCTTTGTAATTATTCATTCAAAAATGATGCATCAAAATCTATAGCAAAGGTCTACTAAGGCAGACCCACAGGAAATCCAATCCATTTTTCTCTGGAAGGACTTAATGAGAGCTGTCAGATGGAACTGTAGATGCCACCAGAATGTGTGAAGCTTATGTGCCATTCATTAGTGAAATATAAATCCGGTTGGCTGAGGAAGAGTGAATTTTCTCCACAGTAGCTAGTATGGGGCTATACTTTGGATTTGTGCTGGGAACAGAGTTGATATGCACATATTTTCACTATTGTTGAGCAGTGCTTGCACAGAATCTTTTCTGCTTCTTGCACTGCCCTGACAGTGAGGACTCCAGGAGTGCACAGGAAGTTGGGAGGGGACAAAGCTGGGACACCTGAACCCAACTGACCCAAGGGATATTCCACACTATATGGTATCATGCTCAGCATAAAAATTCAGGGGAAGAAGAAAGAAAGGGGGTCATTTAGAGTGATGGCTTTTGTCTTCCCAAGTCTTTGTTACATGTGATGGAGTGCTGTGAGCTTTCCTGGAGATGGCTGAACACCTCCCCGCCCATGGGAACTTGTAAAGGAATTCTTGTTTTGCTTTGCTTGCATGGTGGCTTTTGCTTTACTTATTAAACTGTCATTATCTTAACCCACAAGTTCTCTCACTTTTGATGGTCTTCTGCATTCAGCAGAGGCGGAATGAGCAAGTGACTGTGTCAGGCTTCATTGCCATCTGGGTTTAAAACATACAGTAGTTTTATACCTATTATTAACTTGAAACAAACTCTCTTTCTTTTATCGCTGTAATCCATCTAATTCTCTTTTTTCTCTATAATCTATGAGATTCTCTGTCTCTTTAAAGCTGTAAACTCTCAGGGTAAGGGATGTCTCCAAGTCTTACTAGATTAAAATGACAGAATTTTCATCATTAGTTAAGACTTAGTCACTGTCTTCATGGAAGTAATTATGCATGCACACCCACGGATACAAAGAATCAGAGTTTCATTGCCAGAGTAAGATAGCCACAGACTTCAATTCAGCAACTTCAGTATAAAGTGCTCACTACACTAAAAATAGTTCGTATTAAAAATATTTACTCTAATTTCCATATTATAATGTAAATGTACTAAGACATTCAGCTTTTTAACATTAGGTTGTCATTGAAAGTAGTTCTCACTAGCCAACACCATCTGTTTATGCCCAAATATTTTCCTTCCATTCAGGCTAGTTGAAAGTAACAGTAAAAACAGTCTGCTAGGGAAAAGAAATGTGCTAAATGTGCTGATACATATATATATCAAGAAAAGCCATTTTTAATACTGCTTTACTCCATAGCCAAAAATTGATCTGTTGCTTTTGAAATTCAATAGAGGGAAAAGTGAAAAATTCTTGTGAAGATCTGGAACAACAAAGATAAAGGAAGAATTCCCATTTACTGACATATATAAGTATTATGACCCTGATTCCAATTACTTTAAAAGAAATCTTAGAGAAGGTAGGGAATAATTACTACAACAAATAGTAAACAGTTGTAGGATTCTTCCATGTATTAGAAACATTTATGTTTCAGACCTCATCTCCCATGAATTGAAAAGGAGGAGCCACTTGGTTGAGCCATTTTTTTTCTATTTATCCAAATGACATTTTTCATCCTCTGTAATTCTTTACAGAACTTTATATTCTCTTCCATCTAGAAATACTGTTCCAAGTGGTCCCCATTCACTGTTCAGCTTCTGACCTTGACCCCAACTATCTTCTGTTTTCTAGTCATGATTTTCATGAAGTAATAGACAAAAAAACAACCAGAAAGTTGTCTCCAGGAAGGCAAACTAGCTATGCTGGCATTTAAATCTGCTTTTATTTGGCAGGGGAAACATTTATAAATGCTTCTTTAAAACTATTTACATTAAGACTCTTAATATATCACTGAGGGAAGGACCAGAATCTCCCTCTGGAACCATATAGACTCCAATAAAGTCTTTTCACTTGGCTTTGTTATCTGTATCGATTTCAGGTCTCAGTTGCATTCAGCATAGGAGACAAATAGCCGCAGTAACCGGCAGCTCTTTACATCAGTTACCCTCTTACAAAGTCTCTTTTCCAGCTGGAACCAGGAAAATTCTTTCACCTGCAGTTTACACAGAGGAACCTATGCAGAGGTAGATAATAGGAAGAAATATAAAAATTTATAGCCTGCCATGTCAAAAAAGTGTGTGCTGTGACTAGGCAATTTTCAGAGAAATGGTTTGGGATTTATAGGCTAGTTGGTGATGGAATGTTCTTAAACATTTTTCTCTGACTCATGTATTGTTGAGTTGGTGGCAATAAGGGAAGCTATGGTGAAAGAGTCTTTCCATGTTGCAGCACTGATCATTAGCTCACCAGTTACATTCCGTTAAACAAGGGGTTTTATAATTTTCTCCCATAAATTGACTTTTCTACCAGTTTCAGGCTCAGGGCTTTCTACTAAGTTCAGGAAGAATATTTCCATTCAATTTAATGAGCATTGGATTACTGCTCTTGCATGTACTAAATTTGTATTTCAATGTTGAAAATGCTGACGCTGAGGAAAAAAAAAGAACTTTCAGTTTAAAATTAAAAGACCACCATTTGAATATCTCATCCCACCCGGTTACATATGGCTTTCTTTTAGAATCTGTAAATAACGAAGTTGTTTTCAGTGGTATGGTTTTATACATAAAATAGTACCAAGTGAGTGAGTAAAATTAACCAACAACTCAAATAAACATACCCTGATTCAGGTGTGAATTAACATGATAGTTGCAAATGATAAGATCAAAAAAAATGTAATGATTTTTATTATCAGACAAAAATATCTTGCATTCTCTCCCTAATTAAGACTTTATATATGGAAAGAAATACTAATTCTGTGTGACTGAAGATAACATTAGTCAGTGCTGAAAATTTTTGAAGAAAACAAACCCAAGATACCAAGAACTTTGGAAATAATTTCTCTCCTCAAGAAAAAAAACCAAACCCCAAACACATAAACACACATTTACATACATACATGTCTTTAGATATACTTACTTAAATGCATCTCAGCTGAACACCTCGTGGGAACGTGAAAACTAATACTGAATCTTGGGCTGTTCATTTTCTAGTTTTCATACATATGAGTAAACAGCTGGAAGTGTTTCTAATGGGAGTTTGATCTGCTGAGAACAAAGGCTATGAAAAAAATATATGGCAGTTTCCCAATTTCCAGCTGATAAACAAATAACTCTTTTTTAAAAGAGGTTTACAATGAGTTTCAAGAAACAAAGCTATCAAACAAAAAAAATAAGCTGCAAAGTGACAGGACATACAATATGTGACTGTTCTCAACTGTGGTGTTTATTGACTGACTCACCAAATATGCAGCAACAATTTATCAAATGGTTTGGAGACCAGAATGACTTCTATGCAATGCTTTGGTTTAAAAACCAATTTTCTTCCCAGAAAAGCTATTTTTGGTTTGTCATTCTGAATTCCTGTATCACTGCCTGAAGATATTTTAAAACACATTTCTGTTACCAGAAAATAGTGCAGCATTGTAGCCAAAAATGGATCTTGACATCTGTCATTTATAAAAACAGATTTATAGACAGAACTTTTTGTCCATAACATCATTAAAACCCCAAAGAAGAAGAGATAACTAACCCGGCTTTGACCTAAGATGCTATTTAATAAGCAGTGCTGCATCACAAATGCGAGATCACGTTTCAAGCTGTCCCATGAGATTCAGATGATCTGTTAAGAAGGTCATTTTTAGACCAGAGGTAGAGATTGTGTCCACCACTTATGTCCTTGTTCTCCTAGACCCATGAACATGGCGCATTATACATCTTCTGGACCTTTTAAACAATTCAGGGTATTCATTCTTACAGAACAGTGTAATGAGGAGAAAATCCATGGTTTTTTACTTGAAGGATAATTAGTGATTTAATTCTTCCCAAGTATCCAGCTAACCAATTTTTACAAGGCTGCACAAGGGGAAAGGCTTTCTTGCCCTAGAAAGTGATCATCTTTGATATGAAGCGTGAACTTTCCTTTATTAAATTTGTGATGTTAGACATCAAGTCAATCCATCACAGACTGATATACATATACAGATAAAGAGGTAAATTTCCTCGTCTCCCTCCCTCAGCTGTCCATTTGTTTAAACATTCTTTGTTCTTTTCTGATGCAAGAGAATATAAAGGATTTACCAAAGCTAACCACTATAAACTTAGTAATTCCACATGTCAAAGTTGGTTGTTCTTGATTTTTTAATTTTGTGCTATCTAGTGACCCTAAATTTTATCTAAAGCTTTAGTCAAAAAATTACTTCAATTTCTCTACTCTTTTTCATGTCATGTTTTCAAACTGATACTTCTTGAAAGTGAGGGACTAATTAGGTACATTGTAGAACAACTAAGTGTGTCTGGAAGAAAGAAACATATGCATAAAAATAATTGTCTTGTGTTCTTTAAATGACCTGAGATAATTCTGTTTTCTCTGTAGAAGTACTAGAAATACAGACATATTCCCAGGCAAAAAGTCTATTAGATAAAAGTGGTATTAAAAAGTTTAGGACTTTAGAAAAGTTTTTGCAATAATAAAGGCATAACCAGATATGTTATACAAATTTTCCAAAGCATGTAACAATAAACTATTTCTGTTCCAACTCAAGCCACTGACCAGAGGAGCTAGGTTATGCCAAAACTGAGTGTTCCATAGGAAAAAAAAATGAGATGGACCCTCTTTTAAGAGGCATAGATTTTCTGTATAGAAATACATTCTGAAGGTGTACATTCACCTCTCAGTCTACTCAACACATAATCAGATTTCCTTTTTCATTCGATCAAGAAAGGTTCATGAGAACAAATTTAAGCCACATCATACTGTACAATGCTGGAAAGCAGAAAAAGTTACAGGGTCAGAATCTCAACTGAGTTTAAATGCATTCTAAAATTTCAAGGTAAATGGGCCTTTATTTATATCAGCTGGGGATCTATAGCCTTTTTTTTTGTTTACCCATATCAATAGTAGTTCTTCCTTCTCTCTGAATCTTTAGAAGAATAAAGTAAAAGTCTGAGTCTTAGAAGAGCAGATATTTAACGTTATTGACAGCAATTTGTTCAGTTACTCCAAAACATCCCACTGTAATGTTTCAGTCATCATGTAATTTACACACTGAATTAGTCAACAATCATTTCTGTAAGTAGGAACTTGTTCTGTATTCTCTGTAGCTTACCAAAGTTCAAAGGAAAGACAGAAATATGCAGTTATTGTGGACAGTGTGCAAGGCTGAAGTAATCAAAGTTAAGATTTACTTTATATCAATCTAGTCTTTCTAAATTACTGAAGTTCTATCTGAAAGCTCCTGACAGCCTAAAAGAAATATAAAAGAACCAGGCATCTAGCCCTTTCTTATCTTAGTGTCAGAAAAGAAAGACAAAATTACAGCAGCAATCATATATATTAAGTCATCAGCTCATAATTTCCAAGACAGTATGAAACTATTTTCTCCTACATAGAAAAAAAAAAAAAGTAAGCATTTATACAGCACAAATCTTCACAAAAGGACAGGTTTTCCCTTTAAATAGGAGAGACCTCAATGTGTAAGGTAAAGAGGTAGAAGCTTTTCTGCTTCAGCAAAATATAAGTATGTTGTGAGATGCAGAACCTGGGCCGGAAGCTCTGACAAAATAAAATTATAGAAATTTTAAGAGACAAGTACTCAGCATCCATTTGCATACAAGGATATGCACTGGAGAGTCACAAGCCAGACCTTTTCACTGTAGAAAAGCATGATTATCCTCATTGTGTTAGACTGTGCCTTTCATGGAGCCTGCACAGAGTGGCCAAGGGCACACAAAATACACTCCAGCAGAAACAAGCATCAGATGCTCATCTGGGCTTCTCTGCAGCAAAGACACTCTGAACTCAAACCCAATATGGCTAATAGCCAGCAGGGTGGAAAGAAAAACAAAACTCCTGCAGATCTCGGGGTTTCATTTCCTGTCCCAGTATTCAGTTTCAACAGACACATTTCAAGCAATATCTTGAAAGTATCTGATGAGGCTAAGGCCTGTAATAAAAAGTGCATAAGAAATTTAACTTGTATCGCTGGCGGTTCACAAAAAAATCACCTGAGGATCTGGACTGAAGTGCTTCCTAACCCCAAATCCTGTCAAAAATCTGTAATAGAACACATACTTTAACCTAGCTTTTAGTTCACAACATTTTGTGTAGGAAGTAAAATTATGCTTCCTAATTTATAAGCTGCAATTCAGTTTTTGCAAATAAAATAGCAACAAGTGTAGAGTGGTAGATGAGGCAATTTTTTATGTAAAATTGATTTGATATCATCTTTTTTAAGCAACTGGAACTTCGAATATTCATCATATAAGTAATCAGTGCTGCTGTTAATTCTTCATATGTAGGTCCTTCCTGTAGCAGAGGAGCAATGCACCATCTGTGTATAAGCTTGGCACTAATTGCCAGTACAACAAACATTAAAGTTGATTATCCAGACTTATAAATTATAATAAATACAAGTAAAATCGAAGACAGCCTTTTCATGTCCCTGTCTTCCCATTACTTAATAAGCCACAAAAAGGTTTAATACAGAATGAAGTATTCTTTTTTAAACACACTGCTCACGAGCATACTGAAGAAACTCAGTGTGCCATTGGTCCATATAATTCCTCCTTGATTATAGCCAATGATAATGACAGTATTTGAAGGACAATGGATTTTGTTCCAGGCTATGAGGCAGAATATAATAAATCCTTTTAGTAAAATAGAAATTTCAAAGGCATTTAAGAAAAACACCAACCAACGTCCACAAGATTTTTGAGTTTCCAAGTGTAACACTATTACTTTTCTAGGGTGATAAAAAATAATGACATTTTTTGTACCCTCAGGCTTTGCTTTAGCTAGTAAAGTCTACCTGACCAGGTCCTAACTTTGAGTGCTGACATATGATGGTATATATTGCCTAACTGTTTGCCTGTTGCCTTGGCAAGGAACACACCTTTAAATTAGTACCTTCCCAGACAACACTTGTACGAAGACCGGGGAATGGCATGGGCCAGGGACTCTTGAAGCAGCCTACCTGGAGGAGATTACCTGTAGTTTAAGGGAAGTGAGGACAGCACCATGATTTCCATGAAAAAGAAATTTTTTAGAAAGACTCCTCAAAGCCACCACTACTCAGAGTGGCTCACTAGAAGCAAGGTCAGTCTTAGTTAAGACATGGGAACAGAAACTGAGCTGAAGGAGGAGGAGAGAAATCTTTCTTACTGGAAGTAGATCAAGCAGAGTTTCTTCTTTCTTTTTCTCTGCCTGTATCAGATAATTGTATCTTCTGCCTGGTTATATATGCTGTCAACAACATTTCGAGTTAGGTTAGTCCAAGTGTGATTTAAGATTGGTTAACACCAATACATTTCTTCCTCAAAGGCATGTCAAATGTACAAATTAAGATACTGGAATATTTTACTGTCCCAAAGAGCTACAGCTTCCTAAAATTCAGTGCATCCAAAGGGTAGCTGAATTTAAGCTGAACAGGACAGGTGAAGAGGTGATGCCACTGGGGGTAAGGGAAGCAGACACATCCCCCAGCGTCCTTTGCAACATGGAAAGGTCTTTCCATGCAATAAGATATGACGATACACATATGAACCCAAAGGAATGCAGCATGGAAAGGGTGCCCACCAAAATGGTAGCATGTCACTTGCTATCAGGAGCAGAAAATAAATTCTGGACAACTTCATTTACTAACAGAATTGTAGCCTCAGTGAAGTGGAAAACCATTGAAAAAGCTGGCTAAACAGGTATAACTATTGAATTATAAAGAATATGAAGTCAGCCTCAAAATTAAAGCCCCTAAATACTATTAAAATATTAGGTATTATGCTAGTCAATTTTTGGATTATATGATTTTGTCATTCTCATTAATATTCAACACATTTCATTTATCATTAGTGATATTCAAATATGGATAGAAATATTTAATACTAATGCCTGTGTGGTAAATATTTTCCATTGACACTGTAAAACAGGGCTGAGAAATACTATAAATTTTGAGTAAAGCATAAGAAAACACCTATTTAAAAAATGGGTGGACTTTGCTAATATCTGTAGACTGAAGCAATCCATTTTTATCTACGTCATCCTCTAGAAAAATGAGATATAATATAACATGCTCAAATATTTCAACAGGGCATTTTAAATGAGTTATAAAGTCAAAAATAGATATAATATAAGGGAAAGATTTGCAGAGGCTCAATGGGCATCAGAACACTTGTTACCCTCTGTGTACCTCCACCACTTATACTAATTTATCTTCCCAAGCTTACAGAGATCAGAGCTTATTTTTGTTATTTGGGGACTGAAGTTTGTGTCAGTGACAGACCACTCAACAAATGCTTGATGGATAAGCTTAATTTTCTAACAGAGCATAAATACTGTTTTCTTTGAATAATGGTCTAGATCAAGGACTGAGACTACTGCTGAGCCAAAGTCTGCTATCTCACCACACCTAGGCGATAAAAGCTAAGCTACTTAACAAGCAAAGTCATACAGAAAGACTGAACCTTTGATCTACCAGGTTCTCAGAAAGAAAACAGCAAATGAGCATAAAGAGTGGGAGAAAAAATTCTTTATTATGTATTCTTAGCGTAAGTAAGGTTAACAGGCCCTCGATTCATTCTTCCACTCAGCAGTCTCCCTGCATCTCTCAGAGACAGGAGTGCACATGACTGCTCTGTGGATACACTGCCAGATTGCCAGAAAGCCATGATTCCCCAGCTGCCTGGAGAACTGAGTCTGTGGGAACATGCCATGGCTCTTTCCCTTCCTTCGGAAATCACTGGCTGTAACTGGCTCACTGTGGCATTGTCAATAAGTATTACTATTCAGAAATCCATTCCCCTGGGTATCTTTTCTTTGGTCCCAACAATTTCCTGCTTCATATTTTTGCATAGATTCAGTCCACAAATGGAGTAGCTCTCATGTTTTACTTATTAATATGTCATCACACTTCCAATCTCATGCGCAGGTTATGAAGGACTGTCAGGTGTAGTTTCCTGTGGCATAAGGGTAAGGAGTTGCACTGAGACTGTGCTGTTGTTCACATCAGTTACTAATTCAGAAAAATGTCCCATCAAAATCTTGTCAGTACTTTCAATATTATCAGAAAAAAAAACCAAAAACAACCAAACAACTACCATGTTCTTCCATAGTGTTCAGATTAGTGTCCAACTAGAACCAGTGTTTAAATTAGCTCACTCCTCAGTCTTTTCCTGTTACTATTTCCTGGAAGGTTCCAGACAGTATTATTACACTTTCTAGCTCAATTATATGACAGAACTGCTCTCTCAAAACTCAAAACATGGTTTCTGCAGCTAAGAATAATATCATGTTGTTTCTTTCATATTTATGGCCATGGGGTTTACCAGAGTGCACTTGAATTAATAGGAAATTTCATCAATTGTAAAATGTTACCAATAAATGGATTGTCTTGTAATTTACATAGCCCAAATGTGTAAATGAATTATGATTTCTGTATACTGCAACTCAAACATGAATGCCTATTTTTAAAATATCTGTGTCATGTGGATTACTATTGTAATCACTTTGTCTTTAGCTATATTTAGCTAAGAGTTAAAGGCAACATGGGTGTCTCATCTCTAGCCCATCTAGACAACTACTGATTCATTTTTATATTGTATATTTTGATTAAGTTAAAAATAAAAGGGTTTGAACTAATTATTTATTTATACAGATGCTAACAATCAACAGTAAATTAAAATTGACAAAAATGTCAAACCACTTTAGAGTACAGACTACAAATAGAAGATGATGAATGATTTCAAGATTCTGAAACAATACTTTCACGAGAACAGGATTGGATCTAACTGAAGAATGTGAAAAATACTGACTTTTTGATTAAACAAGCTCTTGTGATAATAAAAGATAATAGATCATAGACAAGTGATTCAGAAATTATTCAACCTGTCACAGCATAAAGTTGCTTCAATGCAATATATTCACAAACTGCAGCAAGTCTTTCTGTTTTAATTAGAACTTGAATCACCTTGACCTTTCCTAGCGCAGAGCAGAGTGCCCCTCTGAACCAACAGCAGCATCTGCATCCTCATTCCATTTTAATCAGAGCTCAATTTGGATTTCTATGTCTCGGCAATCAGTGCATTGCAGAGCAAGGAAACTGCAGAAATAAATGAGATGTTGCCTTGTTCCAGCTGATTAAAACATGATTCAAGGTGACTTTTAGGTGACACTACAAGTTGCCAGAGCAGCAGTGTACTTTTCTTTATGATGGGAAAAAATGTGAGAGGGATGTTTATTTCCCCTATCTGAGATAAGTGACAGAATTGAAATGAGAGCACTGGTGTGTCCATGAAAATACATCAGTGTTTAAAGAATCCTATTATTAGACACAGTGGAAACTACATCTTGGATAAGCCTCCCGTGCTGTGGGTAATTATCACAAGCCAGAATGCTAATTGCTTTTCGATCTGCTCTGTGCCTCATATGAGTCTTGTTAAGGGCTACTGGGGCCGTACCAGACACTAACACTTAATGAGACCAAGTTTATCAAAGTACAGCATCAGCTATTACCAAGTGAAGAAAAGGAAAAATACACCTTAAAATGAAAAGAGGAAAAGAAAAAAGAGAAATGAAACTATGGGAGCATAAGAAGAATTAAACTAAAAAACATTTTCATTATAATTTCTTTTCTGGTGTTAAGTAATTATGTCTTCATCACAGATAAAAAAGATAAAAGTTTGCATGTTATGGCTTGGTTACTTGCAAAGGTATTCCTTGTATTCCAAGATATTCCAAATACTTGTTCTGTATTTTAAATAGTTTGCTTGTTATTCTATTTACACAAGAGAATTCATAAAGCATTTTTCCTTTCAGTTCTGACTATTATGCATAAGAACAATCAAGGGTGGGTGTCTATATATTTTTTTTTCATTTTCTTGTGAAAAAGGACCGAAAAAAATTAAATCAGAAACCATCTTCTGGATAATCTGCCATGTCTTTGATGGTAGATTTCAGTTTACACCCTGAGACTCCATAAAATATGTGCGTTGGGCAATGAGCATTTTCCAGAAAGCCAACCCAATAAAAATTACTGTTCTGAAGAAAAGTGGGAACATTCCTGCCCTTCTCCATTTTACACTGTTTGTTATCTTATAATTAGATCTTTTTCATGAACTCAAGGAACTAGGTAGGCAATTTCCACAATAAGTATTCAAGGTATCATTAAAACATGGTAAGATGTATTGACTGCTTTAAGGACATAATAGTGAAGTCACCAAAGTTCTACTGAAAATCTTCAGGAAAGGGAGAAAGAACCCAGCATCAGTGCTTGTGATGTAATTATTTCTTCTTATCATCTCTAAATTAGAGATTAGAAAAAGAGGTGAAGCAAGGTATGTATCTCTAAAGCAGAGAAATGTGTGTTTGACTTTAGTTCTGCAAAAACCTGTCAGTTCTCAGTGCTGACAGTTTCAAGTGCAGACATCAAAAGAGCAACACCAGAGAACACAAGTAGGACCGGTAAGGTAAGGACCTCAACAGCAGTGACTCTGGTCACAGCAGCTGTGAAGATGAAAGCAAACCTGAGTAGATCAGGTGAGCAGATTATATCACCAAATTTGAATTTAGATGTATTTCTGCACGCATATGTGTTCACTCACCTTAATAGAAAATACTTTGCCATTCTTGTTACTATTTAAAACAGTAAAACAGACTACTGCAAAATAATGATTTTAAACCTACTCTTCATACAATCTCTAAGCCCTACGAGTTCACACAAGATGATGAAGTCAAACTAGCCTATTGCTAGTAGGCTGCTTTGAGTCTACATCTATCAGTATTTCAAAAGAAAAACTTTTAGGAGTGTAATTCAAGAGAAACAGATAAAAAAATCACAGAACACAGATTTACATATAAGAAATAAACATTAAGCTCTTCATCTGGTTGAATTCTCCATTTCTCTTGTAATCATAATTGTTATTACATGGTATTATAGTCCCTGACCTCTGCCTCTCATAATAGGTGCAAACTTTAGTTCTAATAAGGATTTTTAACATATGAATCATTGCCTTAACCTTACATTACTCCATCTCTAGGGTAATCTCATCATCCCTCAGAAAAAGTGACCTACTTCCAAGATGAGGTCTAACAATTGGGTTATTCAGTGACAATACTGCTTTTCTTTTCTTTCGATTTTCCTGAGAATAGTCTATTTGCCTTAAAATTGTCTTGCCCTCATTTTCTAACACTTTTTAGTCAAGTAAACTCTTGATAGCTTGTCTTAGTATCAAGTATTATTGCAAATAAGATAAATATGCCTCAGTAGTGACTATAACATTATTCTCTGAATTCTCAGTACAATCCATCAACAAAAATACTTCATTTCATACATCATTTGCCACTTCTACAGGAATTGCAGGAGATGCTACAAATGAATTCTAAAAGGAAAATTCTGAAGCAGCAGTGGATGCATGATGCATGTGTAAGATTACCTTCTACCAGTTCTTTCCACCTCTCATCATTGTGATCCATACATGATGCGATTAAACTTTTGAATGAAAACTGCAGAAAAGCCACAGAAAGGAGAAAGAAAACATTCAGACAGAAAAGATAGCTCCATGGTAGATCCATGTCCACTGTGTGGACCAACTCTTATTCAGGAGATCATGACAGTAATTGGGTGAAGCAACTTTCAAACAATTAAAAAAGGAGAGGGGGGAGGAGAGGAAAGGATAAAATAAGGCAAGCTGCCTCTAGCTGGTACAAACACTGCAATAAGGATATGACTTTACCCACAGTATTATCCTCCTGCTGAGTCATTTTCTTTCCCCATTTTATTATTGTATGAAATAGAAGGTAGCACCAGCATAGCTGAAAGATGACAGAGAGACCTCTAAAGGCAGGTAACACACTGCAGGAGGAATCTCTGAATCTTAGAAAGTCTCTTCACAAGGAATTAATCTCAATCTCATGTGAGCTGTTTCTACTTTCTTACTCTCTAGATGTGCTGACCATGGTACCAGGCAGAGATGATGAATCTGCTCAAGATGGAAACCAGTCAAAAGAAAAAAGCAGGTTTTTTTCCATCTGTGCTGTGTTCCTCTCCTATTTTCCAAGCAAAATTTTAAACAGAAGTGAGCCTGTCATTTGGGGTTGTTTGTTTATCTGTGCAGAAGGGGTTGTTTGTTTATTTTGTGGAGGGTTTTAATTTTTTTAATATATATCAAGTGATATTTATCAGGGAAAATTACAATTCTACTGAATTCTGAAGGCATATTTTCTTTTATTAAACCCTTGTACACACCCATCTTTGAGATGCTTATATTAGCACCTAACAATTATAGCAGGTTTTTGTTGGTTTGGGGTTTTGAGGGTTTGGGGTTTTTTAACATCTAGACAATGTTTTGGGCATGCTATCCTTTTGGTAGTTATGGTAGCAGCTCTGGCTTGTGTTGTGGATCCCTGTCCAAATGCTGCGGGTAGTCAGCTCAGCCCCACCCAGCTGCTCACTCACTGCCTCTCACTGACATGGGAAAGAGAATGGAAAGGGTAAAAGTGGGAAAACCACAGCTTGAGATAAACACAGTTTAATAGGTAAAGCAACTTGAAGAATGCACAGAAGATTTTCCCAACTTTTCTCTTTTTGATTATCTGCTAAATATGATATGTTATTATGATCATTTGCTTAAGGAAGCCAGTTATTTTAGAATCAGAGATTGAACTCTGTTACTGCGACCAAACCTACGAGATTCAAGTTAAACTCTGTAGTAAGAGGCCACATAGCTCCCTGCAGTTATTAGCATTGTTCAGTTTATTTCAACAGAGCACCCAGGGCTTTATATCCCTAACTGACATTGTGGAATTCTTTGGCCATGAATGCATAACACCTCAAGTTACATATAAATACTTATTCTGCATTTAAAAAAAAATTTTAAAAAGTGAGAAATTAAGAACTAATATAGACAAGCATAAACAATGATCAAGGTTAAAAGATTAGAGAAGTGAAGGGTAAAGTAAGCTGGCGTAACTTTGAACTTTATAGGTCATGAAATCGTTGCTGCTTTCAGAAATGATAACATTTTGAAATGGAAGATTGTATGTCTTTTTATACTTTGCTTTTTTAATTCTCTCCAGTGTCCAAGTTTACAAAGGTTAGATGCCAGTATAATCTAGAATAAGACCATCTGTGACTGATTTTGAAAGGTTATTGAGGGGGAAATCGGATGCGTGAGAAGCCTCAGGGAATGCAGCTGACTCCTATTGTTTGCTAATAGATCGGATATTCCAATGAAAGAAAAAAATACTGAATTCTTGCTTAGATTTCCAGACAACATATCAGGATACCGAAGCAGCCAAATTAAGAACATTTTACTACCTTCTTCCCCCTACTATTGTGACAAATTTTTGTCAAAATCTGATGCTTGTCAGAGATGTTGTAAGCACTACCTGCATATCATAAGCAAAATCAAATAAATAACGTGCATTTATTCTCCACAACCACAAAAAACTGTTCAACCTTCACAAGTCCTGCCTAATAAAATAGACAGACTATAGCAGTAGAGAAGAAAGGCCAAACTTAACATTCATCACAATATTTCTGCAATTTTCTACCCATCTATCATCAGGTCACACCATTAATCAGGGTTAACCTGAGGAAAAGAAAATGTTATCCAGTCTGAAATGGCACAGTCTAGTCCTGTAAAGGGCTTTGAATATTAAAGGCAGAATTCTCACTAAGGTCCCTGAGTGACACCAAAGCATAGTAAAAAGAACTTCAATCATCACAGTAACCCTACATGTTAAAAAATGGGGATGCTGTGCTTTGTCCAGCAGTAGTTTCCCAGCAATGTCTATTATTCAATAGGTATGAATCAAAGAAATGAAACTTAGTATATTTGGACTTCATGAGTCTAATATTGTGCAATGCTAGTCAGGATTGGGAGCAAATTTTTAGATGAATAATTTTTTTGCCCAAAATGAAAATCATCTGAACTGTTTCTGAACAGAATGATTTACTCACAGAAGTAATACAGATGTAAAATATCTTCAAATTATACATTTCATTTGGGTTAAATCAGATAATCTGTGTGACTCAGCGAAAAGAAAAAAAAAGTTAAGTTTTTTATTTCAGCCACCAAGCCAACCAACTATCTACACAAGCACAGTCTAAAATCTGTTAAGAACAGATATCAAAAAAACATTATGCAGCCCAGACTAGCAGCATGTAATGAATGACCATATAGAAACATGAGGGTTTTGATGTAGGGATCTTGTGTCAAATTGCTTTTTCTCTTCAAATACTATGGTCTCCACCCTCCCCTCCACTCAGTTTCAGGGAAACTGCAGATTCTACTATGACTTTGTGAAAATTCGGATAGGCTATATCTACACTTGGTCTAAGGGACAAACAGGAATGCCATCTGTACAGAAAGCCCAGGAACTTGCATTCTTTTACCTTATCTCTCAATAGTTTTCTATAAAACAGGAACAATAAACAGGAAGAAGACTGGCTTCAAGAAGAAGAAATACTTCTCACAATGAAGTGTGAAGTGTTCTGCTCCTTCATATGCAAGCTCTTGCAGAAAGATCACACGTAATTTTGAAACTCATAGTTTTTAAAGTTTAAAAAATGTTGTCTCTGCACCATCTTTTCTCTTCATAAGGAAAAACACGTTTTAGTAAAACTTTGAAATAGAGAAACCTTTAATGATAATTATTGAAATTGATATACCATAGGAAGTGTTACCTTTAAATCTCAAGTATCAATTTGGCAGGAAAAAAAGGTGATGGTACTTCAGGAATCTAGATACATGTTAACTTCTTGATCTAAATTACCTTTTCATAACTTATACAAGTTTTCATAATTATTTAGATCTACACCTGTATCTGTTCTGGACATCTAAGAGTCTAGACTGGTTATGTGAAGCTCGTCTAATCAAGTTCCTCTTAAAATTGTACCAAAATGCTTCTTGCATTATGTCTGGCAAACAGTCCAGCAGAGAATGAAATCCCCAGACTTTTCATTCCTAATCTTTAAAAGTAAATTATTTATATTAACCATTTTAAAATATTTTAGATAATACATGATTTTGAAAAAGGTGGGAACTTATTGTTATTATCCTTTATTAGGTGAGGAACTTAGAAGAATAGAAATAAAGTTGCAGTCTATTTTCACGCAGTTTCTTTTATCAGACTAGCCATATTTGGGTTTTCATTTTCTGTCTGCCATGTCATCAACAAAAGGGAGTTTGGGACAAACCATTTTACTTACAGTTATTTTGGCATTTTATTTTGGCTCAGAGGAAGATAAATATCCTAACGGGTGAAGACATACTTCACTTGTCCTCCTGAAAGCTGAACTGCATCCACAGTTCCAAAACCAGAGAGAGAGCAAATAAAAGAGCAGGGAACTGAATCTCTGGTTTCTCTGACTCCTTCAAATATATTGTGAGTGGCCATGCTGCTTGTGTTGAGAAATTCTTTAAATTTGAACATATTTTCTAACGAGGTTACTTGGTGAAATTAAATAAAACCCACAGTCAGCTAATTGTTTCTCAGTTGGGCTTGAATTATATCAACATATATCAGCTAGTAATTTGTTAAACTGAATAATCATACAGACAGGTTGTAGCAAGTAGCAATCTCAACAGTAGTGCATGAAGAATTATCATAGTTTCCTTTACACATAAGATGGTAAAAAGGAACAATCACTTTGGTTTTTTTAAAATAACATTTTTAAAAAGAGTCTTTTTTTTCAGTAATGTGTGTGGTATAGAAGTCATTAACAAGTTTCGAGATAGAACATGGTTAAATTGTACCATCTTAAGTGGGTCATAGAAAGTTTTTTTTTGGGGGTGAGGTTTGGAATACATCTCTTTCTTGGGTCTCTGCTGATGCAAAGAGGCAGAACAAAATGAAATAAAGAAGTATGCTTCAGCACAGTGTGCCAGTATAGGGAATTTGCTTTTCTACTGAGACATAATTTTTATTTTTGTTCAGTACAGAATTCCAGGACATACTGCCAAAGTCTGCACCATGGTAAAACCAAGCTGGATGCAAGCCTGAATACTACAGAAAGTTCAAATTGAAGAGAAAAAACCCCAAGTTTTTAATCTAAAGGGCCTGTGACTCTATATTCCAGATGCTAAAGAACTTTAAATAAAAATATAAAACTGCTGCTCCTAAGCAGTACATTTTCCCAGCAATAATATGAACTACGAGCTGCTGGCATCTTTCTCAACTTGCCTTTTTCTACAACTTCTGAAGCACCTTTCTTGTTTGCCATGTGAAAGTATGCTGATGCCAAAGGACTTGGTGATTAAATTTATCACATTTTGGCATATGATTTCAGAATTTCAGAGGCACAGCTTTTCGTTTTCTGCATTGAGCATACCAATAAGAAACAAAGCAGAGATCTCTTCCCCTGTAGTTTGTTTTTAAAAAGAGATAATGATTTTATTTGTTATGAACCGCCAAGTATAGATGTGAAATTTTGACAGTCTAGTCAAAACATGTTTGGGCCCTTGAGATCCCTTGCCATTTATTCAGATTAAGGGTGTAGTAGTAGGGGAGAATGTAGGAGAAAAAAAAAATATACAAGATATGCTGCACTTCAGGTGTTTTCTGAAATCACAGGCAGAAGAGAAGCAGTAACCAGTAGGGCCACCTATGTGAAACAAATAAAGACCAGAAGTATAAAATCACCAACTGTATCTTCCAAGAGACAGGAAATGTTGTTCCCAACAACACAGTGACTTGACAGGAGCTCATGTCATCGCAGCCAAAAGATGCAATGGTCACATATACATGTGTATACAAAGCATACATTCCTCCAGTGTTTTCACTGACTAAATATTACTTGGTTTACTTTTCCTCATCAATAATCAGCAAAGAGAGGTGGCAAGGCTGATTAGCACACTGAAGGAAAGGAGTTTTACCTGACACCACATACTTGTGTTATCCTGGCAACATTAATCTAGATAGTGCTTGCTACTAAGCTAGTTTTTTTCATTAAAGTGTTCAATTAGTTTAATTTATTTTTGTTGTGATGTACACACATGAAGGACTGAAGATAAACAGAACTGAAGATAACTGCATCCATAAATCAAACTTTTCAAGGCACCTGCAAGTTGGTAAGGGGTCTTTATATGTGTTGAACATGTATGTAAAGGAGACAGTAGAACAACTTAATCTAAGGGAATATTGGTTAGGCTTTAATTTTAGTTAGGCTTATTCTGCTTATTTTGAAAAAGGTTTATACAGACCTTAATTGTGCAGGTCCCTATCTTAAATTTTTCAAGTAATTAAAAAAGTACCATGACCTGAGATGAACACTACTCAGTGTTTATCTTCTCACAGACTAAAAGAACAACTTCAAGTAATGCAGTTATGTAAAAATGAGGATAAGAAATGACATCAATATGCAAAGCTATTAATTTTTTGATTTAGCTGTTCCACAGCTGCAAAGAACCATGTCCTGATGTGCTATGAAGCTGAAGAAACCTCTACAATTCATTGACAGTAATTTATTAAATAGTTCAGAGGACTATTTAGTAATGTTTCTTTACTATTTAGGACTTATTTAGGCATGGTTTATGAACTTACTGACTTCCACTAACAGTTAAAGATAGGCCATCTATATGCCTTCATTTGATGACGATTATAAATAAAGTTGCAGAGATTAAATTTAAAGCTCCTCAGACATACTTAACAGTTGTGTGAAAGCCTTTAGGTTGTTCCTATGTCATAATATACATATTCATAACAAAAATAAAGACATCCTATTATACAAAAGGTTTAGGTTTTTTATTGTTATTGTTTCTTTAAAGTAAAATTCAGTGAATTCATAAAAATGGATTGTATGAATAGAAGTAGTAAAGACAAGGATGTTTTTATACACAAATTTTTTTTAGTAATTATTCAAGTTATCTAAAACTAGAAACAACAGCAAATTTAATATAGATTTTGTTCTTAACCTTATCCACTTCATTTCTGACTAAAGTCAAAGTCCAAAATGTTCATCCTTCATTTAGAGCTTGTCTTGTCTTAACCTCAGCTGGCAGCTCAGCTTCACATTGCCACTCACTCACTCAGTCCTGGTGGGATGTGGAAGTGAAGTGGAAGGGTAACAGTGAGAAAACTCGTGGAGGGAGATAAAGACAGTTTGATAGGGAAAGTAAAAGCCAAGCACACAAGTAAAGCAAACCAAGAAATCCACTCGCCACTTCCCATTGGCAGGCAGGCTTTCAGCCATCCACAGGAGAGCAGGGATCCATCATGAAACGATGACTTGGGAAATAAATGCCATCACTTCAAACTTCCCCCCTGTCATGAGCCATCCCCACCATGGTGAGAATAACCCAGGATTTTTGTTAATAGATCCCTTGGAGTGGGTTAGAGTGAAATGACACTGAATGATCAGTGTTTGTACATATATATATATATAGGGATTATTTTAGAACAATTTGGTTGCAATGGAAAGCAGTTATGTAGCCTTTTGGTTATTATTATCTGTGGCAATATAGCAATATGAGGCATAAGAATATTACCTAAGAAAATGTATAAGGAAGGGAAAGAAAAGATAAGAATAGAAAGATACACAATCACCAACCACAGATCTTCTGATGAGACTTGATTGTTGCAGCTTAGCTGTCCCTTGGTCAAAGTGGTGGTCCATCAGGACTGGGCTAAGAAGCCCACGAGAAACAAAGTCTGGAAAGTTAAACTACACTCAGGCTCAGGTGGGAACACCCTGGTACCTTCTCTGGGAGGATGAAGCTTTCAGTCCTCTGGTGGAAGGCCTCAGAAATGAGTCTGGAGGGGCTTTGGGGGTCTTTGATGGTTTTTGACACCTTCTAAAACATGAGAACTGCTTCTCACAGCAGCAGAGTTGAGCCAGTTATGGTCCATCAGACCTTCCCTGGAGGCAGGAGGGGGGGAATTTTACAACTGAGTTGTGTAAGGGAGGGCAGTTAGCATGGCAAGAGGCATCATCTTGACTTGCAGGACTTGCCTCTCATCTCCCTCAAAGCCTGGCTTGTAGCCTCCAGGCAGTGCCAGTTCACCCCCTCAGTCTTTATGCAGACTGGCCATTACACACCCAAAAACTCACCTCCTCCCCCTGGGAGCTACAAACCTGGCCTGAGCAAAGCACCCTGGTGCCTCCACAAATGGACAAATGTTTTGAGTCATTAAACTTTGACAGTCCAGTCTCACACCCCCTTCCTCCTTCTTCCCTAAACCTCACATGCCGATCATGACTCCTTAAGGTATGGAAGATCCCATTGGTCAGTTGGGATCAGCTGTTCCAGCTGTGTCCCTTCGCAAACTCTCGTGCACCTCTGTCTCCTCGCTGTGGGTGTTGTGAAGAGCAGAAAAGGCCTTGGTGCTGTGTAAGCCCTGCTCAGCAACGACTAAAACATCCCTGGGTTATCAATGCTGTTTTGGCCACAAATCCAAAACATAGCACCATTGCAGCAGCTATGAAGGAAATTAGTCCTCATCCCAGCCAAAACCAATAGATAACTTCACTACAAATTGAGTTTAATTACCACCCAGTCATGCAAATTTAAATAATGTTATAAAAAGATATTGGCTGATATATACAAGCTATTCTAAAGGTGCTGAAATTAAAGGTGAGCCTAGGAAATTAAAAATGGATTTTGCATTGTTCTAAAATCAATCCATCAGTATAAAACTTCTATAAGTTTTTTCCCAGCTATGCTACACTGATAATAAAAAAAAGCTAAAAGAAATACTTTACATTAGTGTTACGAAGAAAATATAAGTTGTATTAAAAACCCCCAAACAATTAAAATAATGAAGAAAGGACAGCATGTAAAATATATGAGAAGGGCAATTCCAATCTGAACTATCTGCACTGACCAATTCATGTTGTTCTCTTGCTACTGAATGTTTCTTAATAAGGTACATTAAACTGAAGTCCAAAACCAGAGCTAATAAAAACTAAGCTGGTAAGTTCACATTAAGGAGAGGGACACTGGGTGAAGAGCACACACCAAAATACTTTAAAAAATAATTTTATTAAGTCAAACAAATTCATGCACACTCTTTTTTATAATAGCTCATTGTCAAATGTGATATATTTTTTATCTTCTACAAGGTCAGCAGCCTGCCTCCTACTTACTGTAACTATTTCTATGTGCTGCTTAACAATTTGCATCCAAAGAATTCAGCATCCATGTGGAGCTCTTATTATAGGACTTTCGAATACATTACCCTTCTCTGTTGTAATTAATCTTTTAATTGCCTGATCCTACTTCAGCAGAAAGAGGTGGTCAATTAATACAGATGCACATGTCTATGTATACTGTCTGTGCCTGCCGATAGCATTCCTTTTGATACTGCATTTCATGAAAACAATCTTAGTGGTTCCTTTTTAGGACTTACAATGCCTTCATCAAAACACTTATGATTTTCAGTAGGAAGACTGCTTTATGTTTGTTTTGGTAAAACTTGATATTTTCTCTTGTTTTGCTTCTGTGACAGAAGTTAGTTTCTCCTTCCATTTGCGTTTTGCTTTTTCTCTAGGTCCCTGTACTTAATACACATTCAACATGCATTCTTTAGGCAGTTCTGGGTGCCTGAGACATTAAAATCAAGGACGGCACTGATCGCATTTTGTGACCTGTGACGTGGACAAGTTATTTTCTTAGGAATGTTGTGTATCTGAACCAGTAAAACCTATCATTACTAAACACCAAGTGGTTGCATGGACTCAAATTCAGTCTGGAAGTAACCTATTTGAACAACATAACAGCAAAAGATCATCTGGCAAATGGTACTGTCTCCCCTGAAATGCACAGTTAAGGTGTGTGATAATAAAAATGTGACTAAATGCTACCAATCGAATTTGAAATCAGCTTTCAGATCAGTAAAAATCTGCAGAAAGTGCTTGAAGCAAACTGAAAAAAACTCTAAGACCAAGTTACCAATAGTAGATGACAAAGAAAGAGAAGTATTCAAATTGAAAAATGCAATATTGTTGTATCCAACTTTTTTGTACCATTTTAATTTACTTATCAATTACGGGATTAAGGTATTAGTCTTCAGTCCCCAATTTGAAATGTGCCTAATGGTTTTATTCAAGGTCAAATGGGAATAGGAATTCTCACCAAGTGAAATGGTAACAGTGTTTTTAAAAACAGAAGCAATGCAGAAAAAGAGGAGGCAAAACAGTTCATCAAAAGATTTCCACCATGATGCTTGAAAACCCTGATAATCACTGAAACTAAGCAAAACAAGGATACATTGGAATCCAAGGTTTCAGTACAAGAAGAATATGACTTTGGCAACTACTTTAATATTATTAATTCAGATTATAGAAGAAATATGAAGAATTTGTTTTCTAACTTGTAAATAATGTCTTCTAAGAATGCAACAGACCCATTTTTATCAAATGGAGAGTTAAACAGAACCACAGAATTTGGAAAAAATCAAAATCTTGCCTTTCAGTCACATAATTCTGCTAGCTTTTACAGTGTTCTCTTTTTACTAAAAGGCTATTCATGAGGGGAAAAAAAAGAAACAAACTCACAAAAAGAGCTTTTATGTAAACAGCATCAAGTTATTTCAGTCAAAAAGGCAAGCAAATCAAGAATTTGAGTGGTTTGTAGGAAAACAGCTTTCTTTTAGCTGAGCTCAGGCTAAAGAATCTCTGCTGATTGCCATTCATGAAGGTGTAAGATTGGATGTGAGACTTCTTGTGGCAGGTATTTCAAGTATTTCTTAGCTCTCTGGAGTAGAAACAAGTCCCATCACTTTCACCTAGACATGGCCAAGGCCAGTTTAAATTCATGCTGACATTTGCAGATAGTTAACTGGCACACTTGCCCAACTGTGTTCTCCAAATACACATCAGATTCAACATTACCTGATTTTATACTGGAAACTGACAAAATAAACCACCAAGGAAGCCATATGAAATGCACAAGAAATGCCTCTACTTTCCCTCTCCATATTTTAGACAGTCTAAATGTACAGACCACTGCAAGATTGATGCAGCAAAGACAAAAATAAGAAATAAATATTAAGGTTGCATGACTTAAAGTATGCTTTGGTAGTGTGCCCATTTTGATCTAGTACAGTATTTTTAGGTATCATAAATAAATATGACCTGCCAGCCATTAAGTCTGACTTAAAGACTGTGACATATGGCTATTATACACACACAGTCCCTTGGATTCTTACAAAACCTGACAAAGGTCAAGGAGCCCTGTGCCTTCCCTCTCTCATTTATATTTTATGATTCAAGAACAAGATGAAGTCCTCCAGACCGCTATTACTGAGTCACACAGTAGATGGATATGTTTCGGATTATGATTTATCAGGGTCAAAAAGTGGTTTAACTCACCAGATTTTGACACAATTGCCTTCCCAGATACTTAAATTATTAGGAAATAGCATAAGACAGCTTAGTGCAACTTCAGAGATCCCTACTACTTGAAAAGATATCCACATCTTTTTTTCCACAAGTGGTGATCATAGCATTAGTAATGTTATTATCAATTCTCTAGGTAGCACACAATTAATATATTCTGACATATTCATCATGTGCATATTTGTATTGACATGGCTAAGAGCTTTTTTCATTTTCTTTACATTTCTTAGCCAAAGGCAAAGTTAAGTCCTGTTCCAGTTTTCATTCTATCTGTGCTAAAACTGAAATTCTATACCTGGAAAGGAAAAGTAATAAAAAGAAAGTACCATTGATAAATGTGAACTGAATTGTGAGGTATGTTCTTTGTTGTCTTATAGAATCTCAAACACAAAAATAATGAGATCATCTCTGGCCTGGGGCTTGGATCCTAAAGCTTATACACCCACAGGACTTTATGAACTTCTACAGTCTCATCAAAATCAATAGTAGTATTCATGAGATGAAAGTTATTTGCATGCTTAGGTCTTTTCAAAGTCAATGCTTCTATTATTTGGATACAGACTCAAAGTTTTCAGTGACCAACTCTGTCAGTAGCTCACTGAAAGAATAACAGAAAAATTATGCCTGTCATGCTGAGTTCAAGACAAAATACTTTCTTCTTTTCACCTTCACTTCCTCTTCTGTGTGTTTTGAATATGTCTACAGCCTGATACGACAAATCCGCATGCCAGTGGTTTATGAAAATTATTAAAGTATGCTTAAATCAGCATTCAGCAAGTATAGATTTTTTCTATTATTGTAACATTGGTTTATGACTCTTGAAGTTCAAAAATGTCACAGATTTTATATGTAAATAATGCAAAAGCACAAAAATAATACAAATAAAAGAGTTAGTGTGATGAAGACATCTAAGGTTCACGTAACAGAGAGACAGACATCTAGGAACTTCAATTAAACAAGAGGTGAAGGATGTAAAACAGAGAACGTCTGTTAATAGAACCAATAGTGACAACGCACAGAAATCATCAAACTCTGATCTTTGCAGATCAGCAACAGTCAGCAATAAGATGCTGCAACTGAGTAAAGCAAAAGCAGAAATATCTCATTGACCCCTTGTTAGAGAGTAAGCACTAGCAGAGCCATTACAGAAGCACCAGTGAGATGGCAATGTCCATTTGTCTATTTTTTTACTTCCTAAGGATAGACAATAGGCTGTTCCTTACACATCTCTTCTGTAACAAGAACTTTATAGCCTAGTGCTCAGGTCTTCTTCAGCTAGCAGTTTCAGATGAGAAAGAAGGAAGATAGGAAAGCCAGTCACTCTACTTTTTTGAGAACTTGGTCTAGATGAGACCTTACAAGGTGTCAAATCCATCAGGTTACTCCATCCATCCTGGTCTTGAAAACTTCCACAGATGGGGCATCCACAACATCTCTGGGAAACCTGTTCCAGTTCTTCACCACCCTCACAGCGAGTAATTTCCTCCCAATATCTAATCTAAACTTATAGTCTTTCAGTTTAAAGCCATTCCCCCTTGCCATATCACTACATGCCATTGTCAAAAGTCCCTCTCCAGCTCTCTTGCAGACCCCTTTAGGTACTGCTATAAGGTCTCCTTTCTCTTCTCCATGTAGAACAACCCCAACTCAATCAACCTGTCTTCATATGAGAGGTGCTCCAGACCTCTGATCAACATAGTTTCTCTCCTCTGGATTTTCTCCAACAGGTCCATCTCCTCCTTAAGTTGGGGGCCCCAGAGCTGTATGAAGGACTCCAGGTGGTTTCATGAGATCTAAAAAAAAGGGAGAGAATAACCTCTTTCAAGCTGTGCTGGATATACCTTGCTCACAATTTTATTAAATTACCCATTAAAAATGTTGACATTTAATCCTGAGAGACAAAGATAAATACAGCTATTAGAGTATTACTGCATTTTAAAAATTTACTTCCCTGACTTGGATGAATTCCTTTTGCAGGTAAAAATCATGGGTATGTGTATTTCTATGCTTAACGAAACCAGGATAATATTATTGCTACTAAATTTCTTAAATAGCAAATAAGAAATACCATAAAGTTCAATGAGCACATCTTCCCTCTCAGAAGACCCCAGAGGAACACACACAAGGATAGTATATGCCATGTACTTACTATTAGCAAAATTGTAGATTCTGAAGTTCCCAAAGGTGATACAATGGTCATACATCTTAGAATACTGTTACAGTTTCTTTGACCTCAGTTCTTTAGGAAAGGTGAATACAAAAATTAGTGTTGAAAGAGCAACTGAATTGAGTGAATCCAAAGCATTTCAAAATATGAAATGAGATTATCATTTACGCATATAAAGATGCAGAATATCTTTAACTTATATTTTGATTCATGCTGTATAAACCTATTTTTCAGCTTTTATCAAATCCTGGTTTTCAATAAAAACATTGTGTATCTAAGCTCCAAAATCTTCAGATACACACTCTAGCTACTTTTCACCATCTTACATATGCTTTAAGTGATCTATTACAACATTTGCAAGCATCATAAGTCAACTGAATTTTCTGTTGAAGGTTCTCTTTTTCTCTTGCTCAGGGGAAGTACTGCCACAATGCTCCCAGCTGGCTCTAAACTGAAGGACCTTCTAACACTGTCTGCTTATGTGTAGGGAATATGCACAAAATAGGCATGCTGAAGTGTAAGAAGTTTCAAGGGCAAAGAAAACTACACAGGCGGAGGTGAGAGAAGAAAATCCTTCCAGAGGGGAAGGCTGCAGATGTTGACTACATAGATTTTAGTAAAGCCTCTGGTGCCATTTCCCAAAGCATTCTCCTGGACAAGCTGGCTGCTCATGGCTTGTATTAGCATGCTCATGCTGTCTGAGGCTCAGTATTGGTTTCAGTCCTGTAACATCTTTTTGAATGATCTGGACCAGGGGATTGAGTGTACCCTTGGTGAGTTTGCAGAAAACACTAAGTTGGGCAAGACTGTTAATCTGCTGGAAGGTAGGAAGGCCATACAGAGGAATCCGGACAGGCTGGATCAATGGGACAAGGCCAGTGGTATGAAGTTAAATAAGGAGAAGTGCCAAGTCCTGCATTTCAGTCTCAACAACCCCATGCATCCAATTTTGGTTATGTAGAAGTTTGGAAGACACACAGACTGCTCAGATATTTCAGTAGCTGCACTGACTGGTTCAATACATAGCTATCAGAAGCCAGTAGAATTTTCCTCTTTATTTTCAGTTCATACAGGTTTGCCATGAAATCTGGCTCCATTTCCAGTGTCTCTATTCACAACGCAGCCTTAAGTATTCTTTCTGCCATTTGCTCAAATTCCAGCAGCTGCTATTAATGCCTCTCTTGTATCCAAAGCAAGTCATTCTCATGTCAAACAGATGGAGTAATATTCTCTCAACATTTGCTAAATTTCACTGTACCATGTATATGCACTTCAGCAATATAGGAAAAAAATTCATTGCAAAATTTCCTTTCCCCAAACATGACTGGGGTTAACTGTAGTTTCTCCTTATTCTGAGAACATTAAAACTCAGCACAACTATGGAAAGGCTGTACCCAATTTCAGTCCTGAAAATGAAAGGATTGTGCATTGGTCTCTCAACGGATGATTAAAACAATATCATCACTGTTCCTATAGGAGATCCTTTATTTCCTGTTTTTCTCTCTCAAAAGTATTCCAAGCACTTCACCATGAGCTCTAGACACAAGACACCTAGTGAATATAATATCTCCCCAGCCCCTTCTTCACACTTGGGAGACCAAATACAGTGTTTTATTTAACTTCCACTAAAAGCAGTAACTATTGTTCCATGGCAAAAGGAAATATATAAATTGCAAAAGGAGCTGTCTTTGAGAAAAGCTGAAGTACTTCATTCTCCCAGACACGAACTAATTGTAGATCATGTGAAGGACATGGTTTTCTTTGGAAGCCAATACTTAGCCCCACTGTTTTCAAGACTGTATTACTGAACTACCTTTCCATAAACTATTAAAATTATAAGGGTGCCCAGTTTCATTGAGGCGTCATGCTCTTGTCTCTCTCCAGAAGCCAAGTATGGCAGAGGATACCAACTAACAAAGCAGAGTAACCAAGATTCTGACATTACTTGCCAAAGTTTTCACAGCAGTCCAGGTAAAAAAAAGATGTGCATCCCACAGCTTTGGCCAAAACCAAGTACTCACCTCAAAACCAGGCAGAGTAGCAATAAAATGTGAGAGTAAAATCCATATTCCTACTTCTTGACGTACTTTGATCAAGTGTATGCAATTATACCTCCATCTCGTGGCTGGCTGAAGCAGCTATTGTGACCCACTATTGACTGAAATAAAGGAGATGACCTTTAGATAAAGGTGTAGAAAGCTACTTCTGATTTTGACAACTTACTCTTTGAGATAATCCTTTGTTTTTTCTCTAGGACAGACAACTTTTTGGCTCAGAAAGGAAAAAATTCAAAGTACATAAAATTACCAGTTGTCTTCAAATTATTCCTTCTTCAGAGGTTCATAGGCCAAATGTTCACAAGTCTTCCAAATGTTATGAAGGAGAAAACTACATTCAAGTAATAAGAGAAATACTATGCAACTTTCCTGAAGGAATTGCAGCTAATCAGGCACAAAATAACCACAATTAAATAGTCTCTGTGCAATAGAGTTGGTCAGTTCCAAGATTAAGAGATTTGACAATGCTTTATATGAATAAAGCTGAGCAATAAATAAAGCAATAGGCTCAGCTAAACTGATGCTGTTGCTAGATGTATGGGTAGATAGCTGTTGATATTTTTAGGAAAAAATAGTTCACTGCAGAAAGAGAGGAAACATTAAATTAACAGTTTAGAAAGAACTGTAACCACAATTGAGAAGAGAATTAGCATATACAGATACACTTGGCTTTGCTTGGGTGGTGATAACACTTTCAACATCTCATGTCTTACTGGAATTATTTGGTTTTAAGAATATAACTTTATTTGGTCTCATAATTAACTGATGTGCATTAGATCAATCAAAGATTTTTTTGTGTGGTACCTTTCTAAAGGTCTGTTCAGAAAACAGCATTAGGCTTGGGAAGGATACTGAATAACCTATAATTAAAACAAAACTAGTTATTTTAGTAGGCTGTATAGTAGGAAACCTTTTTTTAATGAAGTGTCAAGGCCTCTGGCTATATATGGAAGACACTGAACATAAATGAGTTTAAGTCTTGAAACAGAAAGGAGCATCCTTGTTAAACATTAACACTAGATAACTGTGGCAGAAATTGTGTTCCAACCAATCAAAAATTTCTCATATAGCAAAGATTTGATTGGCAAGTGCAATTTAGCAGACGCGTAGTGAGAAAAAATGTCATTCATTTGCATTGGAACTTTTTACAGTTACATGGCTGGGACAAGGAAAAAAATGTAACACATTAAACCTTTGGAAATTGGTACTGTGCATAACCTGAAAGGGTTTTTCTTATGTCTACTAAAAGCATAGAATAACAAAACCAATAGGATCTCAGCAAGACTGAGGAGTTGCATTTAGAGAAAAGAGGCAAAAAAACACTTGCATGTAACACTTGTCATTTCTAACCTGAAACTGAAAACAAAGCAAATGAGCAGCTTCTTTGAACTGATTGCACGCTTGTCCTGTGTTTTGCCTACATGCAACATAAGCATGTATAAAACATATAGATTTTTGCAGCCAAAGCAAATGGGGACTTATGGAACCACTACAATATCAGGTGAATATATTCCTTAGAAATATAAAGCAGAAAACCTCATGGGAAGCTTATCAAGCTGTGATAGGAATAGGCATTGCCAAGAGACCACAACTTGTTAAAATGTATTCAGTAATCTTGAAAATTAAAGCATGTCAAACTGGGCACATAGTGCAATACAAAATAACTTGGTCTAATTCCCTGTATATGACTACAAAAGTGAGACTAGAAGTATTTTTATTTTTTTCAGATTTCTGAGGAGAAAGAAAACTATATAATATTCATTAGAACTGCAAAATACTGTATGCAAGCAGGAACCATCAGCTGCATGATTATAGGATAAGGAACAATATCCTAGGATGCAGCTGGTCAGGAAAGAGAAGCCATGAATGATAGCAAGACATGAGATTAACTGAAGTCAGTATTGCACCAGTGCTCTAACCGACAGATGCTACACTGGGAAAATAAACAATACTGTATCTCATTAAATCCTCAGGTAGAATACTTTGAATACTTTTGAAATCTAAGCTTTGAGTAAGATAAACCTATTTTAAAAGCATCAATAGAATCATGTTTCCCAGAACTGTCACTGAAGAAAACACTCGATGAAGTACCCTTTTGCAGTGTAGACTGTGGTGGACATGCAAGAGATAACATGTTCACATTCCGATATGTGCATGGCTGCTGAAGAGAGAAAAGGAAGAACACACATTCAGAGTGCACTATGGCAGGTCATGCAGACCTGCATGTACTGGTACCCAAAACCTTTTAATCAAAGTACTTCTAGAAATTGATAAACCATAGTTCAAACTGATTTTCACATCAGGTAACAACAGAACTGTGCTGAATGGTCTTGAAAGATACAAGTGGCTCACTGACTGATTGGCATAGTCCACGTGAGTGTATCCATAACCACGTTTCAAAAACTCTACCTGGAATAACTAGTATTCCCAAATTAATTTTAGCTGTGCACCAGCTAGGATGCTTACCTACCTAAAATTTCAGTAGGTCAGGGCATTAGTTCATCTTCTGAAAGGTTTTAAAACACTTGTAAGAAATAACAGAATTAACATGCCAAATTTAAAGTGTACTTTTCTCATTCTTTTTAGTTTGATAGTCATCCTCAGGAAAATGATACATTGCAAATCAGAATTAAGAGAATCATCCCCCCGAAGCCACAAGATGTATTCACCTGGGATTTCTGTCTTTTAGATTTAATCCTGAGAAAAAGAAAGTATATGACAGAACACAGCAGAGGCTGTAGAGAAAAGATCACTCACCAACAATATTGATACTGAGAATAATGGTAGAAGAATTATATCAACTTCAGGGAAATATAATCAAAGTTTTTTTGATAGAACATTGAAAAATGTATGAAACATATGAAATGAGCCCTAAGGTTTTTGAGACCAATCCAAATAGAAGTCTGCCTAGTCATTTAAGGATGGACATGACAATGTAGCTCTTTTCTTTTCTTTTTCCAACAGGGGAATATTATTTCTAAAGTCAAAATGTACTATAATTCTAGGCTTCATGCAGAAAGGAAAAGTAACCACTCTTCTAGCAGTCCCCAAATACAGCTTTTTTTAATCTTCCCAGCAGTATACTATACTGGTTAAGAGAAGAGACATAGACTATAGTAAAGATCATTAAATGTGACAGTGTTAAAAGACAAGCGGAGTAGTGGAGCCCTGTAGCCCACAAGGGATGGCGATACCACTGCCATTAAGAGACCACAAGCCTTTTGTCAGGCTCATGGCCCTCAGGTGGTGTCAGGACTCGCTTGGACTCATCTTGGCCTGTCTGTAGCCAAGTCTCTGCTTTTCTATCTATAACAGCAATTACCAAACCACTGCTGGACTAATTTACGCTTCTATACTTCTAGCTTTTTCTTGGCTTTATCAATTATGTTGTGGCTATTATTGCACATACAACTAACTATAGTAACAAGTGTTGGGGCAGCCCTGGTCGGCCCTTGGCTGGGGCTCCACCATGGCTCCCCAGCATACATTTCTCACAGAACATTTGTACATTTAGTCGTTTCACCATCACCCAGGTGTTAAACCACACAATTGCACCAAAACCTGGCCCTGAGCCCAGGCTGCAAAAGCCATGGAAGGTGGAGAGAAAAGGTCATGCTCAGGGTGTGACAATAGCTTAATTAAACTGTGTAGAATGAAATCTCTATCTATGACCCTAGAATCTAATGCAAGACACATAAACACAGGAGGCTGGATGGCTGTTAACAAGCCATCAAAAGTCCTTCACTGCTCATTAAAGGAATGTAATCATGGGAGTTGGCAAAAACAGTTATCAGGGTAACAAACCTCCCAAAAGTACTCAGCATCTATGTAAGACACTCTGTATAAGGGATTTGGATGCAACGGGGAATTGTAAACAAAATAAAAGAGAGTAAGGTATTAGTAAACAGATAAAAATTGCCACAAGCAGACAAAGGAGTGAGGAGGAAGGAACCATCAATCTCACTTTGCTCCTGGTGAAGGAGTCTGGATGCTGATGGCTCACCGCTAATGATCATCTTTACACAGTTATAGGGAGAAAGAGAAGTAGACTAATGTCTGCCACAAGGTTCACATTGCTAAATTGTTAGAGGTTAGGATTTTTTCCTTTTTTTTCCCTTTTCTTTCTCTCAGGGAATTTTCTCCCATTTCTTGCCTAANGGGACTGGAGGAGGAGACGGTGCTGTTGCTACTGTGGGGAGAATTCTCTGCCACCACAGAGTTCAGCCCTTTTACTGCTTCTCCTACCGTGAGTGAGGCTTTGCTCGTAAGAGCGGATGTTGAATTGGGATCTTATTGAATACCCAATCTCACTGGAAAGGACCCTCACCATCTACCTGGGTGCCCCAGGGGAGAACCTGGGACTCTGGCCCCTGCCCTCCCTCTCAGGGATCATCTCCCAGCTGTTTGCAGGAGCCCAGCTGCCGCTGCAGAGCCCCGCTGTTTTCTGCCGCTCCTTCGGGTTTTTCACTACACTTTAACCTGATATTCTGTGTCCGCCCGATCCCCTGCGGCTCCCACTATGGCTGCAGAGCTTCTGCTACATTTTTTTTCCACCCTGGGGTCTACTCGCCTCTGCTGTTCCAGCCGCTGCTCCAGGGTCCCTGCTACAGTCCCATTTGTCATCCAGAGGGGCACCGGGAGCGGCTGCCCCTGGGGGTNAGAGCCCCGCTGTTTTCTGCCGCTCCTTCGGGTTTTTCACTACACTTTAACCTGATATTCTGTGTCCGCCCGATCCCCTGCGGCTCCCACTATGGCTGCAGAGCTTCTGCTACATTTTTTTCCACCCTGGGGTCTACTCGCCTCTGCTGTTCCAGCCGCTGCTCCAGGGTCCCTGCTACAGTCCCATTTGTCATCCAGAGGGGCACCGGGAGCGGCTGCCCCTGGGGGTTTGTAATGCAAGCCCCGTTTCCATCCCTTCCTGCCAGCTGCGTCCGCAACGGTTCACGTGGCGGGAGACGGCTGGGCTCGCGCCACAGCGTCCCCTGCAGGCGTGGGGGAATCATCGCACCTGCCCTGCTGGGCCGGGAGCAACCAGCGCCCCTGCCGGCCGTGACCGTCGCTGCACCGAAGGGGAAAGGGCCTGCGGCCGAGAAGGCGTCACTGGGTTCCTGGTTCTGTTTGTTGTTGCTGCCGTTGTGGTTTGTTTGCCTTGTTATACGTATATAGATACTAGTAAAGGACTGTTTTTCCTTTTCTCATACCTTTGCCTGAAAGCCCTGTAATTTCAAAGTTATAATTTGGAGGGAAGGGGGGTCACATTTCCTGTTCCAAGAGAGGTTCCCACCTTCCTTGGCAGACACCTGTCTTTCAAACCAAGACATAGATGCAGGCTTTTTTCCTGAGAAATATATCGAATCCAGGACTGTGCAACATGTAGATATATTGTTTACAGTAGAGTGGAAATCCACTTGTAGCTTGCTATTCTAATTTTCACCAAGTATTATTCCCATTTCGGTCACATATTATTACATGACTAATTTTTCCTCTTTGTAACAATAGCTACTTCTCAGAAAAAATACCAGGAGGAGGTTGTTAAAAACCAAGATGAAAATACAGCAATACTTTATCACATCTATTCTTCAAAAAAAAATTTGGAGACAGGAGCTTCAGAGTTAGACTGAAGACTGAAATTATGTATCCTAAGTCTCTTCAGGCCTGTGACGGCATTCAGTAACTGAGAAATATCAACATTTTGCTTACCATACTCTGTTGTGCCTCGCAGTTTTGGTAGGTAGGTGAGGTACTTAGGTAAAACACTGGAGCTTTAATTAAAGCGGTCATGATTGCAAATGAAATGTAACTGTACAAATATCAATTCCATTGATAATTTTGCTTTGAACAGCTTCCTTAACAGTTTGTTCTTATGTATCCTTCAAACTTAAATAATAAAAACTCTGCATAAGGTGCCTGAAATTTTCCTTCTGAAAAATGTGCAAAGACTCATAAATTAATCACTCTTTCTTCTTTTTCTTGACTTACATAGTCTAACTAATTCTTTCTCATTGAAACAGGAAAATAGTGGAAGTAGAACATCTCTCAGCTGTTACAATAAAGAATAGCTAATCAGAACTTAATATGTTGTCATTAGCAAAGAGATGGAAAAAATGTAAATATTTGTTCAGTAAATCACTGCACTTGACATAATGAGACATTCAAGACATTGCAGCAGACATAATTGTGCAAAAGCTGTTATTTTTTTAATGTTTTGTCTAGTTAGTCTGCACTTCCCCTCCCAAAAAAGTGACTGTTTTTTTTTGTTTAGTACTGTCACAAAATGTTGTAAAGTACCTTGAGACAAAACTCTTAAGATCTCATGTTTAAGTTTCTTCACTGAAATGTAATATTTTGTAGTTACTATAGCATACACAAATGTTTTCTATAGTAAAACAAATTATTTCCTGAGAGCTGTGTTTGATAAAATGCAAATCAGAAATGGAGTACATTATCAGAAGTACATGATCAAAAGAATATTTATATTACAGTAAATTATTTACTTGACATGACTGTTTCTCACTATTCATGTAACTGATGAAGAGTTCTTTTATCATCACTCTTGAAGTTTAAGGCTTTAAAAAAAGTCTATCTGTTCACACAATTTTTTCTGACAAAGCAGGTAAAAGCATTCTATGTAAACTAAAGTTTGTATGTAGTAAGTGGAGAAGCAAAGAATAAATTCAGTTGGTGTAAAAATTTTACAGAGCTCGTGGAGACCAATACAATAGCTGCTTCTTGAACAAAACCATAATATTTTCACCCTATACAGACATCATAGTTTTCTTTTCTTACATCTTACTGTTACTAAAAATTGCAGGTTTTAAATATATTAAATATTCAATGGATTTGTCTTAGAAGAACATCCCCCTTAAAACTGTGTCTCTTTTTCCATTGTTGAGACTAAAAATCTTTACAAATCACACAACTTATCAAATAGGAGAATCCCTTCTTAATTTTAGTTCTTCAAAGTTCTTCCTTTTAAGAACAATGTTGTTTGTAATTTACATCAACTAAACCTCTGGCGTGTGACATTTCTCCAAGTAAGGAAACGGGATCAGAATCTTGCAGATTGGAAGGGATCTCCAGAAGTCATGTTCTCCAAGACATTGCTAAAATCCAGGCCAGTCAGAGCAGGTGGCTCAGGGCCATGTTCAGTTGAATTCTAAAGATCTCACAACCTCCTGAGGTACTTGTTCTAATGTTTGAACATCCTCACGGTAAAAAATTCCTTACATCAAGCAGGTGTAACCTTTTGCAACCTGTGTTTTTGGTATCTCATCCTTCTACTGTGAACATCAGCAGAGCATCTGACCCTGTATTCAACATGGCCTCCCAACAGGGAATTGTAGTCAGACTTAAAATTTCCTCTCCACTTTCAGTTCTTGAAACTGGACAAGGCCATTTATCTCAGTCTCTAATTTCATGTCACGCTACAGGCCACTAACCATATTCATGGCCCTCTTCTTGACCCATCCCAGAACATCACTGTATTTCTTGCACTCATTCCAAAATCAAACGCACCAAATCAGAAGGGGTGTCACAGGTAAGAGAGATGCTGAACTCCTCATGGCCATTCTTTGCAGACTGTTCTGTGAGCAGGACTCGAGAAAAAGTGGGGCCAGAGTCTGCCTGTGCAGAGTAGTGGCAGAACTGCAGGCTCCAGAATTATTCAAATATCAATCATTCAGCATGGAAGGTTGCCAGGATAAGATACCAAGGCATGAGACACTGCTGTAATTAACTTCTACAAGGAACACTAGGCGAAAGATATTTATTCTGTGTTTGTGCATTTCAGTGAACCTGGACACTGCCTGCCTCTACCTTCTTTCCCTCCAGTTTCACAATTCTCCTTCACCAAACTTTCACCCTATAAGTTCTGTATTCATTCAAAAATTAAGTATCATTTTGGTCTAAGTTCCAAAAATTCACTATGTAGCATTGACTTTGAATAAGTTAAACATTTTATCCTCCATGCATGGAGTATCTAAAAGGACCTGATCAGAGGGTATTAGACTCCAACACTGCCTCTCACTTGAACTTGTGGGTATATTCCAAGTGCAATGTAGTACCACTCTAATGGCAAGTGATTCATAGGAGGAGCAGCATGTACATCATAAAGCTCAAATAGGTCACAGACTGTTACCCATGCCTTTTCCTGCCTCTGTTATTGACTTGCATGAGCTTTAGCTAACAATTTCATTGCAGAGGTGGTTACTTGGGATCTGGTTTTGAAAACTTCTATTAGAGGGCAGGAAGAGTGAGGCTGCACTTCAAGGAAGGACGAGGCATGAACCAACAATGACAGGACAGGTAATGCCCTCACTACCAGGGCATTATCTTGCAGCACCTGAGCAGGATAAGCAGTGTCAGATGGTGATAACAATGGGTTCCAACGACAGTCCTGTGATCTTCAACCAAAGGCAAGGTCAACAAGTCAAGACTGAGGTTAATCCATGAAAGTTCAATGACTGCTCAGGGAGAGCTTGAGACAGGCTCAGGCCCTGGCACAACCACAGCATAATTCAGGCCATGCCTGATTACCCTGACCTGATAGATTAATAGATTATTTTTTTTTTTTTAAAGAGACCAGTAATCCATCCTCTTAAAGTCTGATCTTTATCCATAAGCAGAAATCAAATGGATGGAGGGATAGGTTTTGCATGGTATGAATATTTATAAGAACATTTGCATTTGTGTTGATGCTTTCTGGTAATAAATTGTTGATATTACTTTTATCTTCATTTGTTCTCTTTTAAGAGACTTGTGGATGTTTGTAAACACATTCTGTAAATCCATATTATGGCACAAGCTAAGTCCCCCACAGAAGACAGAGACAGCTAACCTTTGCTCAACGTGGGTAATAAGATGCTAGAAAGCAGTGCTGTGGAAATGGACCTGGGGGTCCTGGTCAACAGAAAGTTGACTCTGAGTCAGCAGTGCCCTGGCAGCCAGAAGGGCCAACCCTGTCCTGGGGGGCATCAGGCACAGCATCACCAGCCGGGCAAGGGAGAGGATTGTCCCGCTCTGCTCTGCACTGGGGCAGCCTCACCTCGAGTGCTGGGGGCAGTTTTGGGTGCCACAATATAAGGAAGACATTAAACTATTAGAGAGTGTCCAAAGGAGGGCATGAGGATGGTGAAGGGCCTTGAGGGGAAGCTGTATGAGGAACAGCTGAGGTCACTTGGTCTGTTCAGCCTGGACAAAAGGAGACTGAGGGGAGACTTCATTGCAGTCAACAACTTCCTTGTGAGGGGCAGAGGAGGGGGTGACACTGAACTCCTCTCTGTGGTGACCTGAGGGAATGGCCTGAAGTAGTGCCAGGGGAGGTTTAGGTTGACTATTAGAGAAAGGTTCTTTACCCAGAGGGTGGTTGGGCACTGGAACAGGCTCCCAGAGAAGTGGTCACAGCACCAAGCCTGACAGAGCTCAAGGAGCATTTAGACAATGCTCTTGGACACATGATGTTACACTTGGGTTGTCCTGCGAAGGTCCGGAAGTTGGACTGAACGATCCTTGTGGGTCCCCTCCCAGTCAGTATATTCTGTGATTCTGTGATAACGCTGTCCATCTCCTGAACAGGACATTTCTTGTCATAGTGAGGCACATTATATCTGGCCTTATTATCCTTGGCATTGCTCACAACCTAGTCCACCAACAAATTAAACAGTAACACTCAGTTTTTAGATATAATTAGTGACAGAATATTGAATTCATATCTAAGAGAACTCGAAATTAGCTAATAGCAGTAAGACCATCTCTGTGAAGGGTGCTGAATGGAGCCTCTCCTTGACCTGAGATTTCAGTTCTATAAAACATTTTTATGAAGACAGGTCCTCAGTATTGCACAAAGCCCCACTAAAATAGGTGAGGCTCAGCCCTGCAATCCATGAAGAGCTCGTCTTTTCCTCTTGCCAGAGGGAACAAAAGCAGAGTCACACAAGAATAAGAAATTGCCCACTGCTAGTGTTAGTAAATACAAAAGGTATCATCAGTCCCTTTTTATTTATAGATGGCAAACCTTTCATTTTCACATCTCTTTTTAACCAAACTTTTTCTTTTCTCTTTTTTTTTCTTTTTGTTGAAGAAAAGTGGATGAAGAGGAAAATGTTTTCCTGTTAGCAGCCACAAGTCGAACTCAGCTTGAAAAACCATACCTGCTGCTTTACTAATGGAAATAAATTTTCAGCTCACAGGAGATGAATAACAACAGACAATACAACATCATATTAGAGAGCAAGCAATACAAGAGAAGAGATGAAAGTAAAACACACAGCACCTACAAAAGTTTAGGTTTAGTAATAAACTTAGAACAAGTTGGAGCTTTGTAACTGAGCCAACACACCACAAAATCATGACAGAGCTTGCAGAACTAGGTTCACCACTTATAATTGAAAAACAGCCTTTTAAAAAATGTACATCTCTGTCGCGGCTGAGTCCAAACGGTGAAATAAGAAAAACTCAGAATCCCAGGATCAGAGATGAAAGGAAGCAAGTTTAATAATTTTCAAGGGTTTTTATATACTAGTTCGCAAGTAGTGTGTTAAGTGGCATAAGGCAATTGGCCCTCTGGCCATCCATCCCTTGAAGGGACTGGTCAAATTCTAAGACACCCATTTCTAAATATTTTCCTGGTCAAAACCATAACAATCAGGCAAACATCCTGCAGGTGCAAGAAGTTTACAAAACTGTAACATAGTCTGAGATAGTTTGCATGGGAAAGACAGAACTCTCACAAAATGCTACAGAGAGCTGAAGAAATTCTCTGCTGAAGCTTTTTCAATATCCACACATCTCCAGTCTTATCAGACAGAAAAAATGCATGGAATTGAAAATCACCCTGATGTGACCTCATATGCTATGTACTGTTTTTTATCCTCACAGACCACTGTATTTCTCCTTTCTTTCCATAGCCTAACTATGCCAAGGCCCTACTCTTCAGAGCAATTTCTCTCCCACAACTAGTTATGTTATAAGCTACTGATCATATTTTCCAGTCAGCTCTGTGCAAAACATATGCACAGTTAAAGCAGTTTGTCCTCATCAACTCACCCAACAATAGAGCGTTCTTTGTTCACACCTGCAAGCAAAACTTAAATACTAGGCCATGTTTGGCAGAGTATAACATTATGGAAAAGGAAAAGAGGGAGAACTCTCAGCCACAGACTTTTAGCAGAATATAATATTGTAAACTATAAGGTATATAGTTTCTGCTCTCTAAGCTACAGGTTAAAAGAAATATTTTGGTTGCCTTTTTGTAGCTAAAAATAACTTTATAATTTGGAGTTACTTTTAATAGGAAACACAGACTGTCTAGAGCTAATAAAAGTGTCTTTGCAGCTTTTCCCTCAAATAAGTAATTTTTAATATTAGTTTATATTATTCTGTATTATCTCTAAAGGAAAACATGAAGCAATAGATTTGCTTAAGCATTGGGCAGTCTAAGCAGGCATGTTCATTCTTTTAAGGCATGTTTTACAGAAACTGAGTAAGCCTGTTTTTCAGTAGTGAAAGTAATTTCTACTCAAAGTAGAACTTATTATATCTAAGGAATTAATTTCACAGCCTATTTATGATAAGGAAGTTTTTTTTAAAAGAAATAGATTTTGTAGTTACAATAATTGGGCAGTAACAGTAACAATTAACATGTAGGATTGATAGTAAACTATCACAAAACAATGAGTGAATTAAACAAAAAAAATGGCCAGGAAGTAGCTACTGTCTCCTTGATGTATTTAACAGCCATTACAAATACAGGTTCACATCAGGAAATTTTGCATATTTTTATATCTATCCCTTTCTCTCAGAAATTTTATATATTTAAATATACATGACACATATATCTTATTTCAGAGTAACTGTTGAATAACATTTTTTAAACAAATAAGTAATTCTATAGATTAATGGAATGCAGTAGAAAAAAACTATGAAAACCTAAGTAGGAACATGGTGGGTTACAGGCTGGTTGACAGAACTGCTACCTTGGACTTTCAGAGGGCAGACTGTTTAGGAGATAATGTCCATTGAGAGGCATTTCTGAAGAGCAAAGGAGTCCAGAAAAGCTGGACATTCATCATGGGGGAAATCTTAAAGTAGAGGAGCAGATGGTCCCCATGTGCTGAAAAACAAGCTGGCAGGGAACAGCACCATACTGGCTGCACAGAGAGCTTTGGCTAGAACTCAGCAACAAAAGAGAGTTTACAACCTTTGGAAGAGGGAGCAAACAAGGACTGCAAGGACAACAACGATGTTCTGAAAGGATCCTTCTGACTTGCCTTGCATAGTACACTTTAGGAGTTTACTTGTGCTTTTTGTTATTTTGCTCTCTGATTTCCACTAGCTACTTCTAAGATAGCCAGTCTTAGTAATCACTTACATAGTTCTTAATTTCTAATCCCTAATAAAGATCATTCCATTCCTTTAATGAACTAAAACATAATAAAGAACATACAAGAAAGTATCAAGTTAGAATATATGATATAAATTTAGCTGAAAATAATTTAGTGACAATTTGTCGTATCACTTACAAGCTGGCACCAGTATACACTACTACACACACACACACATAGACAAAGTTTTCAGAGTATTATAAGTATATAGATTGCAATACTAAAATTAACAGGGAACACAGAAAAGAAAAAAAACCAACAAAACAGTTAGATGTTATTGAACACAATCACTATAAACCAACTTTTTTAACATATGATTATTTCATTATTAAAATACATTGGAAACAGAACTTAAATTTTCACTCTCACATAATATGACTGAAATATTCTCCACAGAAATTGCAACGCATCTGTTTTGCCTCATTTTGATTCAGAAAAGAATGTAACATTTTTCCCCACCACTCATTGTAAGACATAGTGTCAGACTGCATGGAGAAGAGTAAAAAAGTGGAAGACTGATTGTTTGCTAAATTTATCCGTATTTCACACTATCCTCCTGCATACTTTCTGCACAAGAACATGCTCATAGGTGACTTAGAATCTTCTTCTAAGCACTGAAATACTACATTTTGTGAATACTCTAAATACCTTAAATAAGACAAGGAAGACTTTCCTCTCTCAGGACTAAGGAACATGCCAAAGAAGGTATCTGGAATAATTACTGTGAATAAAAAGAAGGCAAGGGTAAATTGATGAAAAGGTCTCAGGCTATACCAGAACATATCACTAGGAAAAAGAAGATAGTGCTGGGATCTGGACTGGACTGGCTGTACAAAGAACCAGGGTATTAAGACATGCAGAAAGCAAAGGAAATATTTGATGAGACCAGAATAAGGAGGATAGAAACTATATCAATTAACAGTTACATGAGAAATTTAAAGAAAAATTTGTATGGAATGGGGGAGAAGGGAAATATGTCAAGTATGCTCAAACTAGCCTATGTGAATAAAAAAACATACAAGAAGTTGGAGAAAGCAAAATGAGATATCCAAAGTCTGAAAATTATTGAGGCAAGGAGGGTAAGCCTGGGGTAAGAACTACAGATGAAAAGAGACCAGATGGAAACCATTTGAAAAAAAAGAGCACATCAGGGTGACATAGGAGGAATTGTACATTCATCAGCACATATTTTCTTTCTCATACTTGAAGTAAAAAAAAAAAAACAAAACCAAAAACTCAACAGACTAAAAGTCTCTGTGACTTTCACGAGCTCAAATGGCAGCAGTTTGCATAGTTAGTCCCTTGTTTCAGCATTAGGGTTCCATGTCATGGAGTTTTCAGGTGAGGTAGAGGAAAGGACATTAGGAGGAAGAGAAACTGGAAACCAAATGCTTTTTAAAGACTCTATTATAAATGAAAAAATTAGGATTCTAGCCTTAGTTCATTACTTTTAAAATGCAATCTATATTATAACCACAAATACAGACCCATGCATCGTGTTTCAAACCCAGCTAGTGACCAAGCACCACACAGCTGCTCGCTCACTTCCCCTCCACTGGTTCAATGAGGAAGGGAATTGGAGGAGAAAAAGTGGAAAAACTCGTGGATTGAGATAAAGATAATTTAATAGGGAAAACAAAAGCTGTACACACAAGTAAAGTAAAGCAAGGGATTCATTCACTACTTCCCATTGTCAGGCAAGTATTCAGCCATCACCCAAAACCAGGACTCTGCCACAGGTAACAGTTACTTAAGAAGACAAATGCCATAATGCCAAATGATCCCTTATTCCTCTTTCTTCCCACAGGTTTATAAGCTGAGTATGATTCCATACGGTATGGAATATCCTTTTGATCCTTTGGAGTCAGCTGTCCCAGCTGTGTCCTCTCTTTCTGTGTACCCCCAGCCTCTACACTGGGAGGGCAATACAAGAAGCAGAAAAGGCTGTGGCTCAGTGTAAGCCCTGCTCAGCAGTAACAAAAACATCTCTATATTATAAACACTGTTTCCAACATAAACCCAAAACACAGTCTAATATTAGCTTCCATGAAGAATATTAACTGTACCCCAAAACCATCATGTTTTGTCTTGATTTACTGTGAAAGGCATACCAAAAAGTAAAATCATTCACCTTGGCTGTCAAGTCCTTAGACTAAAGCATTCAGTCTTTTCATTTTTGCTTCTGTTTCTAGGTATATAGTCTAACCATTACTCAACTTGCTTTCTGATTTACCATCACAGTTAGTTTGGAGGTAAGTGGATGAGTTCATCTGTGCCATTTTCCCCTTCCAACTGCTCCTGATGGCTCTCAACGCTCTCATTAAATGTGATGCTTAGTCACCTGTTCACTATCTCCAGATGATTCTTCTTTGCATTCATCCTCTTCACCCAGCAAGGTGGCAAAACATGGCACAAGTGCAGCTGATGTACAAACTGCTGATGGAGGCAGCTCCCTTCCTAAACATCCTAACTGTGAACATATGGTTTAACATTACTTGCTTGCTACCAAAATGGCTGGAGATAAAAATGATTACAGCTTATTTAGCTTGTATTTGAATTGTTGTACTGGAGAATGAACAGAAGCTACATCTCGATTTCTCTTAGTAACAGTAATAGAAGTTGCAGCTGCTTCTAATTTAACAGCCAAAGAAACTATTATGATAATTTAATAGGACATTCCACATAACAGGAAAAAACTGTTCAACTAGTACTATTTTTTGCAACTTCTAATTGAGTTAGAATATATTTTTTATAAGAAAACTAAAGACAGTTTAAAGAACATGTCAGCTTATTAATGTCCTTTCAAGTTTTAATTAGCATCTATGGATCCATTCTCTGTGTGAACTAGAGCTTCGATGCATGGTGCAAAAAATAGTCTTCCTAACTGAGACGTTGAATAGGATCATGCAGAGGCTATCTGTATTAAAAAGATCTTTACAACTGGAACAGTGGGGCTTCTTTGCCTTTTATCAATGTTTAATCTCAGTAATCTATTAGGGGGCTGGCTGGGTGAAATACAATGCTTGTGATACACTGTGAAAACAGGTTAATGATCTAGCAATTTTTCCCAGCTTTAAAATTTATTTCCTCAGACAAGAACTCAATGTATCATGAAGAGCACCCTAGACTGTCCATTTTGATTCTCACAGTCATTAGCGTGCTGTGGATCAAGAGGATGATTCAAAAAGAAGAATGCCTCAAACACTCACAGGCGCTCATGTGGAGACAAACCTTCCCTAAAGGGGAAGGACAATTTTGCAAGTTACTTTGGAGAGATGATAGCATACTAGGCATGCAGGATAGAGGTGGTGACTTCATACAGGCCTGGGCTGGTGCACTCAGAGAAGGCTAATGGCCTTGACAGGATGCAGATTTATCAGATTTAAATAATTCCATGGAGTTTGTTTTAATATCTTATTGGGACTACTCTTTTCAACAATACCTTCAGAAAGCTGTTTTTCCCCATTCTATTGTTAATTTATAATTACTCTTCAGTGCTCAAAAACTACATGCTTCTATCACAAAAAAAAAAAAAA
>VWZW01003471.1:1305275-1484141 GCA_013397115.1 Edolisoma coerulescens
AAAAAAAAAAAAAAGAAACATCAGGACAATTTATGACTTTGTGACTGTGTGACTGTAACCTGCTGCCAAAAAACCAAAAAAGATCAAACGAACCAAACAAAAAAACCTCTCCACTGCAAACCTAAAGACCAAGCCAAATTTTCTTTTTTAGTGGCTAGTTTTTCAAACGTAGTATTAAAATAAAGGCATCTTTCTTAAGTTATTTTTTTCAGAGAGATAGAAAGGAAATCAGATTGTCATCCAAAATACAAAGAAATCAGATTGTCATCCAAAATAGTCATATGAAATTAACTTTAAAACTACTTTATTTCTATGGAGTCTTGGGAAATAGAATGCTGCAAAATTTGAGAAGGGTATCATCACTTGACATTAGGGGATCATATGAAACAAAAACATGTCATAAAATAATGGAAGATCAAGCCTTATATGGGAAATCTTTAGTCTTACCATTTAATGCACTGTATAAAACCACTCAAAGGTTATAGCAATGAAATTGGGATAAGACTATATCTGGAACAAAAGTAAGAATTGAAAATATAAACTCCTATCTTGTTTGAAAAATCATGTTTGGAAAATCAGAGGATCTACTTTGGCTTCACAGTAGCTAATTTCAATAGACACATAGCTTTTTCTCCTATGTAACTTTTTGGTTCATACCCATGGAAGATAAAGAAGGGATTTAGCTATAAATAGTTTCAGTGACCAGTAAAAATGGATTCTTGTACCATTTTATGAGGGTTTGAGTCACCATAGAAAAATTATGTTCTGTACTTTCATAGCTGGTATATTGCTTTGCAGAACCATCTTTATTTCAACTGCTGTATATTTCTTTGAAAGGATTTTATTCTCAGAACTGACCATTATCTGTTCAGTTTGGTTTTGAGGTCAATTAGTTTTCATTCCTAGCTACACTGGATTTTCCCCTGGATACCACCTAGTGCAAGCTCCCTCCAGTTCCAATCCAAGAATTTTAATTAAATCAAGATTTTAATGCTGTCTCCTAGGACAGGCTTTGCATTCAACTTTTTTAACAAGTGACATTAATGCAGAGAACTGTAGTAAGGTGAAGAGTAAATATTTATGACTGAAATTCTACAATTTTTTCTCCCTCAAAATTTTGAGAAAAGTACATAAAAGATAGAAACAATACTTGTTTCCAGTCCTGTAGAACAGAATAACATGGAGTGGAATGGAATGGAATGGAATGGAATGGGATAGAATAGAATAGAATAGAATAGAATAGAATAGAATAGAATAGAATAGAATAGAATAGAATAGAATAGAATAGAATATCTCATTTGGAAGGGACCTAAAATGATCATTTAGTCCAATTGCCTGACCTTTTCAGGGCTGACCAAAAGCTAAAGCATGTTCTAAAGGTCGTCGTCCAAATGCCTGTTCAACACTGACAGGCCTGGGGCATTGACCACCTCTCCAGTGTTTGACCACCCTCTTAGTAAAAAAAAAGCCTTCTAAGGTTCAGTCAAAACCTTGCCTGGTGAACCTTTGAACCATTTCCACACATGTTGTCACTGGATATGGGGCAGAAGGAATCAGCACATCCATCTCCATGTCCCGTCCTCAGTAAGACGTAGAGAGCAATCAGGTAACCCCTCAGCCTCCCTTTCTCCAAACTGAGTGAATCCAAAGTCCTCAGCTGCTCCCCACAGGACATTCATTCCAGCCCTTTCACCAGCTTTGTTTCCGTCTTCCAGACACAGCCAAAAGCCTTTACATCTGCCTGAAATGGTGGAGCCCAAAACTACATACAGTACTCTAGATGTCTCCTACCACATTTCCACGCAACCCCAGCCCCCCTGCCAGTGCGACAGTACGGGAAAGAAAAAAGGACTTGCTGCTGTGCAAGCACTGTTAAGCAGTATCTAAAATATCCCCGAATTATTAACACTGTTCCCAGCACAAGTCCAAAACATAGCCCCATAGTAGCCACTCTGAAGAAAAGGAACTCTATCTCAGACAAAACCATCGTATATCTTCGTGAAATATATCTGTGTTTTGGCCTTTTCTGACACGTTTTTTAAGAAGAATTTACTTCCTTTCTTTCAGTGTTTCAGAAAAACAAAACCAATGTAAGCAAAGATAGATGAAAAGCAAAAAAAAAGCCATGATGAATAGCATTTCCTTTTCCCCAGTTTTCACCATGGCATTTAAATGCCTCCCCAACCTGTATTTCTTTTTTCCTTTTGACCCCATCATAAAAAATAAAATAGAGAAAAAATAATCAGAAAACACAAAACCCAGAAACAAAGCAAAACTAAATTTAAAATATTCCATAAAGAAAGGAATCATCTGTTACACATGCACAGTTCATTTTGATCATTAGAACGTCTTGCCTCCCAAGACCTGAATGACCTGATCAAGCATTTACATCCTCCATGAAGCTATAAGAAAATAAGAATTCTATGCCTCAGAAAGATCTTATGAAAAGCACAATCACAGATTAAACAAGTAAACAAGGAAAAACTTACTTCCCAATCTAGTGCCCATTGGTAAAAGAGATCTCGGTTTTAGTGTTGTTTTTTTTTCTTCCCCCTGATTCATATATAGATACATAACTGACATATAGATACTAGGTTCTGCTCTACTGAATGATACCCATATGGAAAGAGATATACAAGCAAATAAAATGATTTTACACATGGGGACAGACAGACTTCAAATGCATTACCAGCTTCAACAGAAGCAAGACATTCTGTTAGTAAAAAAATTTGGGGGATTTTTTTTCTTTAAACAACTGCTGCCTCTATTGTGACTACAATTCACTCTAAAATGCCTACAGCTACTGAGGAATATACTGTTATCTAAATGTCGTATTACAGTGAAGTTTCTTTCAAATTCTGATGCTCTTGGGTTTCACACTAGCCAGAAGGCAATTTCATCGCAGAGCAGCAGATCACAAAATGTGATTCTACTTCTAGATCTAATATCACCTGGTAATAAAAGCCCACACCACACAGCTTCTCTCCAAGATTCTTAGCTGAAAGGCACCAAACCTTCTCACATGGCAAAATGATCCATAGAATGTAATTTGTATGCCTGTATTTGATCCAATATCAAGCTAGTAACATTGATAAAATTCTCAGTTATTTCCAAAGACCAGTCTCTTTCTTGGAAATGGCCTAGGTTTCCCTAATGGAAGCTTTTATGTGAATATGAAAATTTTTAATGCCACCCCTAAATTCTAAATTATGGGTACCAGCTCTGACAAAAACACCTCTCTGTAGCCTCAGCAGGCAATTATTACCACGCCTAACCTTAAAGTCCTTCTGAGGTTTAGTATCAGTGTCAAAAGTGGCAGTGTTAACCAAGATACTTATAACTAGACCACGTTGCTAAAATATAAGGTAGTCTGAGAACAGTAAAATAATTACAGCTTGCTCAGTAAGGGAATGTGACAAGTTTCATGCATCTGTTATTTCTCAGTGATGATGTGGAATATGATCTTTTTATATATGTTCTTTCTTCCATGCCTCTCCTTATTTTACTCTCTGTGCACTGGCAAAGCAGGTGATGAAGATGAACCTGCTCTGTATTCTGGCATATAGAACCTCTGCCCCCTACCCTTTGCTCATGCCCACCTTCATTCTTCAGCTATTAAATGGGTATTATTTTCCCATATCTCCTGTTACTTTCTGACAGACTAGAAGATACTTTCGGTACAGCCAGGACAATTGCTTTATTAGGAAGTGGTAATAGCCTTTAGAACAGTAAAATGACAGTGGTGTATTATCCAGGAGAAGCAATGCAGGCAAAGTGATTGGCCAAAACTAAAGATGTATGTCTTACAGCAATTACCAGTAAGTAGTAAAACGAGGATCCTATTAGAATATATGGTGTCTTCATGGATTATTCCAGGAAAAAACCCTAACATTGTGTATACAAAAGCATACTAAAGCTAGAGGGAAGTAATTAAAGAACACCTAGTTACTTTAATTTTGAGCTTTGTACTCAGAATTGGTATGGCTTTCTTAATACACAACATATTTAAAGTTTTTAATATTTATTCATGCTATAGGATGATCCTTCAGAGTCTTCTTAGGATTCACAAAAGACTGATTGTTAAACAAGAAGCAATAACCTACTGATCCCTAAAGAGGGAGAGGACACACAGACTGTCACCAAACACATCAAAAGGAAGCTCAATCCACAAGCTAATTAAGCAAATCTCTACAGATAAACAGAGGCAGACTAAAATATGTTTCAGAAGAGTCTCTCTACGTACTGCATTCATTATTTCAACGTATTTGTTACCTGAATAAATAAAACATTCTTCAGACTCCATTCATCTTCTGCCTGACTAATGAAAGTGCATCCAACAAACTGAGTTAATAATCCTTGCTCCATACAAACCCTGCAAATATCCCCAGGAAAGTATCTGACGTTTTCATTCAGTGCCAGAGTGCCACAAAAACAGGGTTGTTAGAATAGCTGGGTTTGGATTGCTGTGAGAAATACCTTGACAAATCAAAGCATTAATCCTGCTTATTGCTTTTCACTATCAGGCACCACATTTCACCTCTGGATGAAGACTTGATCCACAGTTTTTTTAAAAATCCCTTAACTCAAATTTACTTAATGTGCAGTCAAAGGTTTTCTGTCTGACCATTTGTTCTTTTAGTAGAAACTTTCTCTATTAGAGAAACTCTGGCACATAAGGTTGCCATTGCATCAAAGGCTTTGGGTCATGCCTCTGTCTTCTAACAAATAGATTTTTTTTTATTGTATTTTTTTTCAGAAAAGCTAATACTTACGTGTACTTAAAGGAGTCCAAAAGCCTGACCTTCAAAGAAAATATAGTTCATCTTTGGAGTGGTGGTAATATTACAAAAATCTTCAGATTTAATATTAAAATACTTCAAGAAGAGTAACTGTGATTGACTTTCAGCACAGTTCTTATATTTTTTTCAGAGAAATGGGCACTTTCAAAGAGAAGGAAAAATCCTGTACATGCAGGTAGTTCTTTTTTGTTGTTGGTGGTATTTGTTTTCTGTTTGTCTACTTGTTTGTTTGTTTTCCTTTTTCATCACTCATAGACCATTTCCTTAAGACCATTTATGCCCATCTGTGAAAACTCCAAAACAGCACCTCGGCCATTCAGAGAAAAATTCCAATTTGTCAGTTCTCCATTCCATGGCATAAGTTCCTAAACCTGATGTTTATTAGGACTACAAATATATTCAGTTATACTGAGTACAGCTTCAGTACATGGTATTGAATATAAACAGAAGACATGGAATGACTACAAATGTAGCATGTATTCAGAGATGAACAAGGGTAAAAAAATATCTATAGATTCCAAGAAGCTTAAGGAAAAAAGCTTTGAAATAAAAAGTATAGAAGCACTCTTCAGCTACTATATAAATTATGCTGTATTTGACAGAAATTGAACTTTAAACCTGAAACAGTAGAATAGCAGAGTAACCCAGCAGCAAACCGGGCATGAAAGCTAAAGCAGTGTTGCCAGGTTTGGAAATTACTGCAATTTAATGACATTCCAGCAGAACCTCAATAGATCTAGGGAAGCCTGTTCTGGTCAGGAGTATCAGCAGAAGAAAAAGAAACTCTACTCATGGTATGCAGCTGTTAGGCAGCACTTTCATTCCCAAGAAGCTGCTCTGAACATTATTCTGACTGAAATTTAATTCTTCATCCCATATATATTGTGGGTTTCATCCAGCTCCTTCTTAACTATTAACATGTTGTTGGTTCCTTAGTGGTCATTTTGGAAGACTGTTCACTGATTGCTTTGTACATATTACAGCAGAAAATAAAGGCTGGGTAGGACATTTTTTATTTCAACCCTCTGCCTGCAGTTTTGTCCCTTGTTCTGGTAATATACTGGCGTGTACTTTGGTGAATAAATTTTATCAAGTACCAATACAGCTATTCTTAAGTCACATATCCTACTGCTCTTCACTTACACTAACAGTGCTATCCAAATTTACTCCACCTTACTGTTTTATAGTAAGTACTGTACTATTTTCCTATTTGCCTCTACTTTATTGTATTGAAATGTCTCTATTGTCTTTCCAGGCTGAGAATAGTTAATGCAGTTGTACTGAGAAAACAAGAGAAGCAACAGACATCCACAGATCTATAACCATGACATGCTGATGAGATGGAGAAGCTATGCAATGAGAGTGACTCATTTAGTCCAGCAGACTATAGACTTGAGTTTAAAAGCATATAGTAATAGATTTTAGTCAAGTAAATTAGGAAAGTACTCATAAAGTACATGAAAATACCTGATATTAGAATGAAATTATGGTTATTTCATCACTGGAAGAGCATAAAAAGTTTCTTAATTTTCACAGGAATGTTTTTCAGTGAATGATACAATTACCTAATTAACACAGAAGAAAGAAAATAAAACCTAGAACTTTTAGCATGTCATATCAAGCCTGGAAAAAGAAATTCTTGTCCCTCTTCCCTGATAGTTAAAACAAATTGAATAAAATTCATTTGTATTGAAAAAATATTCTAAAGCAGTGTCAAAATGTGATATCATAAATTGTATTGACTGCAAACTTCACACTTTCAGCCTATCAAGACAGCTAAAAAATCCTCACTGTTGATAGAGCTGGGATAAAATCTCTCCTACACACAGCAGCACAGGAAGGACAGAAAAAGTGCCCAAATGCAATTTTGTTGAAATATATGAGAAATCCTTCCTTATTCACTTTGATAAGGCCATGATTAAGAGCAACCTTCTGTCAGACCCAAAGGGGAAAAAATATCTGTAATACTGCTGTGATAAAGTATACTGCCACTGTTTCCCCATTAAATATGTTGCAAACATAACTCTTCCTCTGTGATATGAAGTTGAAAATTAGCTTTCATGTCAGTGCTACTAAATCAGAGCAGATTTGTAGCAAGCATAGAATGTCCAAAAAATTAATTAGTTCACTCACTATTAATTGAAAATACCAAAGGAAATGGCTTTCCAGGGATAGAACTCTAAATTTCCAAAGTCTTGAAATAACATCTGCAGTTCTACTGTATTGACAAGTTCTGCAAGTTCTGCAGTGCCCCCAGTTCAAAAAAGTTTCAGACAGAGAGTTAGTTATTGGGCATTTTGGAAGGTTTGCCACTGCTATGTACATATTACAGCAGAAAATGAAGGCACATGGAAAATAAGGAAGTGATTGGGGATAGTCAGCGTGACTTCATCAGGGAAAAATCATGCCTGACAAATATGGTGACTTTCTATGATGCGATTAGAGCATTGGTGGGTGAGAAAAGACAAACTGACTTCATTTATCTGGTCTCGTGCAAAACATTTGATGCTGTCCTGCTTGACATCCTTGTCCCTAAACAGAAGAGACATGGATTTGACAGATGGAACAGACGGTAGATAAGGAATTGGCTGGTTGGTCCCCCTCAAAGATTTGCAGTCAATGTCTTGATATCTAAGTAGAGACCAATGATGAGTGGCATTCCTTGGGCATTGATATTGGGATCAGCACTGTTTAACATCTTTGCCAGTGACACGGGCAGTAGGATTGAGTGCACTCTCAGTAAATTTGCTGATGACACCAAGCTGTGTGGTGCAGTCGACATGGTGGCAGGAAAGGATGCAAAATCCAGAGGAACCTTGACAGGCTTGAGAGGTGGGCCTGTGAAAACCTCACGAAGTCCAACAAGGCCAAGTGTAAGGCCATGGACATGGATCAGGACAATCCCAAGCACAAATACAGGCTGGGCAGAAAGTGGATGGAAAGCTGCCGTGAGGAGAAGGACTTTGGGATATTCATGGATGAGAAGCTCAGCAAGACCCAGCCATGTGCACGTCCAGCCCAGAGAGCTAATTGCATCCTGGGCTGCATCTGAAGCACCATGGCCAGCAGGGAAAGGGAGGGGATTGTGCGCCTCTACTCTGTACTTGTGAGACCCCACCTGGAGTGCTGCATCCAGCTCTGGGGTCCCCAACATAGGAGGTACATGGACCTGTTGGACTGAGTCCAGAGGAGGATGACAAAGATGATCAGCAGGCTGGAGCACGTCTCCTTTGAAGACACATTGAGAGAGTTGGGGTTACTCATCCTGGAGAAGAGAAGCTTCTGGGGAGACCTTATAGCGCCTTCCAGTAACTGAAGAGAGACTACAAGAAAGCTGGAGAGAAACTTCATAGAAAGGCATAAAGTGATAGGACAAAGGGGAATGTCTTCAAACTGAAAGAGGGTAGATTTATATTAGATAACAGGAAGAAATTCTTCACTGTGAGGATGGTAAAGCACTGGAACAAGTAGCCCAGAGAAGCTGTGGATGTCCCATCCATGGAAGTGTTCAAGGACAAGTTAGATGAAGCTTTGAGCAACCAGGTCTAATGGAAGGAGTCCCTGCCCATAGCAGGGGTGTTGAAACCAGACAATCCTTAGAGTCATTTTCAACCCAAACCATTTAATGATTCTGTGACAGAGGACCTTCTTCAGGAGGAAACAAAAATACGGCAAACATCTGCTGTTTAAGCATAGGAACATCACTGACAATTACGTGAGGTCCTTTAGCAAAAATGAATGACCTATCGAGAAAATGAAAAAGATTCAGAGAAAGTTGAAAATACGTTTATAAAAGGCAAATTGGGAAATTTTTTCACTTGTTTACAGCACAACAATTCATTAGGAGAGTGCCTATTCTTCTGAAGCAGCTACCAGTTTCCTGGTAATGATTCCCAGGTGAGTAGGAAGCAGACTGATTTCTACATTAAGAGAAGGCAGTTAAAAGTGATGGGATAGCAAAATGGTTTCTACAAAAGAACAATATTCACATGAGATAATAAAGCACTTTGTGATCAAAATAGAGCTGAATGTGTTTAAACCTGTTTAAACCATAATTAGCCTGTATTAAGAGATCTTGTATTCTTTTTGAATGTCAGTTTTCCTGTATTATAAATTCAAACTGATGGAAGCAATGAAACCAAGTTTTTTTCAGATGATAGATACTAAAACATAATTGAAAATTAAACAAGAAGTTTTAATAGTGTTTCAGAAATATGCCCCTTCCCCATCTCCAACCCTCCTCAGCATGCTGTAAATTTTAAGTTTCTTTTTTAAGTCTTTTAGTTCTTATACAAAAATCTGGAGAGGCCTTTAATATTCTTCTGTGTTCTAACAGGCTAAATGTTAACCTTAATTATATATCATAGAATCATAGAAGACTAGAATGCCCTGCATTGGAAGGGACCTTAAAAATCATCTAGTTCCAAAACCCCTGCCATAGACAGAGAGCCTTCCACTAGACCACATTACTCAGAGCCCCATCCAGCCTGGTCTTGAATGCCTCTAGGGATGAGGAGTCCACAGCCTCTCTGGGCAATCTGTTTCAGTGCATCACCACCCTCACAGTAAAAAATGAATTCATAGTATCTAATCTCAACCAATCCTCCTTCATCTTAAAGCCATTACCCCCTGTTCTATGACTACGTGTCCTTGTGAAAAATTCCCTCTCCATTTTTCTTGTAGGCCCCCTTCAGAGACAGGAAGGCTGCTATAAAGTCACTTTGCAGCCTTCTCTTTTTCTGAACAACTCAATGCTTTCAGCCTGTCTTAACAGGAGAGGTGCTGCAGCCTGAGTATCAACTTAATGGTCCTCCTCTGGACTCATTCCAACAGGTCCAAGTGTTTCTTGTGTTGATCTTACTTGATAATTGCATGTAAGCTCATACTTGTTATTAATCTTCTAGTATCTGCTTAAATCACTCTGAAGATCAAGGAGATGAAACAAGTGCCTTTAGATAAACATAACTTTAACAATACAGACATAGCTGGGATACCAGGCATCTGAATTGGGTTCTGAGACAGGAAGCAAAGATGTCATGTGACACTCAAAACAATTAAGGCAGGTAAAATGCCAAATTGCAAATATAAGCATAAGAGTTATTTTCAATTTTCAGTTCTTTATAGGGTGTTTGTTTATATTTTCTCTCGAAATACACGATATATGGACCCAGATAAAAATAGGATAATTCATTCACAGGTAGCTTATAAAAAGGCATTCATCTCAGCATATTCACTAACTAGCAATTGAGCACCATTTCCCAGGTGCACTATTCAAGTGCACTATTATTTATTTGGGAGTATTTTCAGAACATTGTCGCATTCCTTCCAAAGGGAAAACTGTTTTAGAATTCTAACTGTGTAGCACTAAAATGTATTTAGCTTATTTTGAAATAGCGGGACCTCTAAAGAATGCAGTTATTCATCCTTATTATTACAACCTATTATGTTCCATCAGGTCATCACATGGGTATTTCATTTTGATACCATGAATATGAACAAGGATTCATATTAGTCTGAAATGTTTGCAGCACCATATATTCTATTTTATCAATTTAGCAATGACTACACTTCTGGAAATAAAGTGAATTGTTTGTTTCATGTAAAGCTTAAGGTCTCGAGTCAGCAATGCTCTAAGAGCTATGTCACCAATACAATGACAACAAATGAGAAACTCTCATTTGGGAATATGCAAGGATAAGCAAAGTTCAATTAAGCTATGAAAGTGGAGTAATTATATTTTAAGTAAAAGTTTGAAACAGAAAAAAAAATCTTTAATAACAATATTAGATTATTATTTACATTTTTTAGGCAAATATACATTTTAACTTCCAGAGGCTTTTAATACGAGAGAGTCAAAAAGAATGTCATTGTTTTTATGACTGTTTATTTCACAGAGCTGAACTGTAGCTCTAAGGAATGCTTAGCACTTGGCTGTTATGTCTGAAGGGCAGTTTGGGTCGCCTTGGATTATATTACGATTCTGAACCTCTTACTTTGGTTTGCAATTTTTTCCCCTTGCTGCAGGGCTGGGAAAGGTACATACTGTACTTAAAAGATCTTTAGCTTTGTAGAAATTATGGAAGTCTTTTTGCAAATGTATTGAACATAGTACACACAAGCAATTCACTTCCAATATTTTCAGTGCCTTCTTGAACTGAAGAATCTCCTAGAAATTTAAAATTCTACCAGCCATACTATATATGGTGAAAGCAGTTTGCCTTCATCCATTAATTCTACATGTTAATCTAATTTTCAGTAGTATTAATCTACTCATTTTGTAAGGCTAACTGCTTTGTGGTGTTTCTCATCTGGTTTATACTTACCATGGAAGCACAGAGGAGTTTAGCTTTTACTTCAGGTATTATACAACTTGAATGCAAAGAGGAAAAGCAGGGCTGGAGCCAGGAAGAACAGCCAAGTACTTCCAATTCAGGCAAATTACTCAAGATGAAACAGCCCTGAGGTGATGTTGCTTTGAATCCATTCCAATTAAATTTTTCTTTTCTTAATTTAAATATTTCCAAGCGATCTTTCCAGTCTTTCTTCCAAATGGTGGAAAATATCTAGTTTGTTTCGTCTTAGTGTTTCAAAACACTTTAGTTAGACTTTTCCATTCTGACCATATGGCACAACTATGAACACTTGCAAATTCTTTTTACAACTGAATTTGCAATAAGTTAAATAGATGGGTACAAGATTAGTTACCACTTTTTTTTTTTTTTAAACTAAAGGCTGTACTAGACTTTAACTTCTCTTTCATTCACTTTACATCTGTAAAACAGCTGTAGCTTCTTAGAAAACATGGGTATTTGAGGAAGCATTTTATGGCTTGACTTAATTAAGAAGCTGCTTCAACTACAAAAAACAGTTACAAAACTGCCAAACACAAAAGACAGCACATGGTGAAGACCATGGTGAGGTAGGCTGTCCCCTGAAGCCCATGGAGGCTAATGGTGGAGCAGATATCCCACTGCAGACCCTGGAGGACTCCATGTTGGAGCAGGTGGATGAATGAAGGAGGCCATGGGAAGTCCACAATGAAGCAGATTCCTGACAAGACCTGTGGCCTGGTGGAGAGAGAGGATCTCACACGGGAGCAAGTTAGCTGTCAGGACTTGTGACCCTGAGAGGGACCCACACTGGATCAGCTTGTGAAGAGCTGCAATCAGTGGGAAGGACCCCTATTAGAGAAGGTCAGGTAGAAATGTCTCCCACAAGAGGGACCTCCTGCTGGAGCATGGGAAGAGTATGAGGAAAAAGGAATGGATGAGACAGCACATAATGAACTGACCACAACCTCCATTTCCCATACCCATGTGCCACCTGGGGGATAAGGGTAGAGAAGTCAGGAGTGAAGTGGAGGCCAGGAAGAAGGAAGGATGGGAGGAAAGTATTTTAAGATTTGATTTTACTCCTTATTGCTCTGCTTTGATTTGCTTTATAACAAACTAAATTCATTTCCCCGAGTTCATTTTGCCCATGACAGAAATTGCTGAGTGATCTTTCCTTGTCCTTATCTCAACCACTGAGCTTTCCCTTATATTTTCTCTCCTCTGTGGAATTTAGAAGGGAAGAGATAGAATGGCTTCGGTGGGCACAGGAAGTCCAACCAGGGTCAAACCACGACACTCCTTAGAAGATTTCTGTAGGGTAATGGTAGCTTAATTAGATCCCATAACAATTTGTGGTATTTGAGAGATCTCAATTATTACTGTAGGTTGGTGAACAGTTAATCTTGTTTCTCCAGCTGAAATGGCTTTTAAAATAAATAAAGTAATTTACCTCCAGAGGATTAAATGTAATCATTCAAGGAGTTCCTTAAAGAGTGTATGTAAATTATTGATAAATATTTGTGTTACAGCCTGTTTCTATCCATCCTACAGTTTACAGATAGAGAATATACCAATGTATTGATAAATAACCAATATGCAGTCCCTTGCAGTTTTTTTTCAGAGAGCAGTACAAAGAGGTGACACTAAGCAGGGAACAAGGACAAATTTGTATGGAAGCTGAGAACAAACGTTAATTTCTTGTCAGATATATTTATCTTTACACTGATTTTTTTTTTTTTTTTAAGAATGCAGAGACAGCTTATCTGGTATTTTTTTTTGTGTCACTGCTATTTGGCTGTAGGCTTCAATTTAGCATTGCACCACTACTTCATAGTAGCCCTCCAGCAGACATAGCTGACCACAGATACTAATCTCAACAAATCTAGCTGAAACAATAGAGAAAAAGAGAAACTTCCAGACCAAGTGATCCCTGTCTCAAAAACTATAAATAACAAGCTAGCCTCAAGAGCCAAAGAAGAGTAACAAGAAGAAAATCAAAGCCAAATGATCCCCAAAATACTCTATTGCAACCAGTATGATACCTTTCCAAAATTTTTGCCTAGGGACTATGGCAAATTAGGAAATACTGCTTATTCTACTGTGAGAAGTAGGGGCCATAAAACTTGTAGAGTATCTTATTATCTCCCAGCTGCTATGATAGCTCACTGGGATCACAGGAAACCTGACAGTTGTCATAATTTACATTTAAGGGATCAGCCTCGAGATAGTCTATTCAGCTTATTCATTCAGCTCCTCCCTAATACCCTTATCATACATATTACCTGATACTCCTCTGTAGCAAAGGTGATAGCTTGTCTGTTATATCGTCGTTTATGCTGGAACTGAAATATATGGGTAAAAAGATGCCCAGTATTTTATCAGTGACATGCCTTGCTACCTTACATTCAAAATGCAGACTTTCTCTAAAACTATTTTACTTTGGAAACAGTTCTTTTTCCATGCTCATATCAGGCAGTCAGCAAAAGCCATGGTATTGCTGCCTTCAAACATATCCTCATGTTGAAGGTTTCAGTTCATCTGAAGAAATAGGCATCTCATTTTAATATTCCACAACACAAAAGATTTTAAAAAATCTCTGAGTCAGTGGTGTGACTAAAAGTCAAGCAAAATTGTTTCCCCATACCTCTTTCCCCAGTACATTATAAATAATTTCTTAATTTAAAGCACAAAAATAGAAAGAAGAAACAATAATCCTTCAATTACAAGAAAATTACTGGCTTAACCTAGCAGGTTTGTTTAAACTTTATTGCATTCCATTCTCTGCCTCCCACATTTAATCTCAGAAAGGACAGGGACCCTGTTCAAGCCTCAGAAACACAGATATGAATTGTAATAATCCTTTGTATATTGATGATGTACAGCTTTGTATTCCATTTGGGTAAGCCAGTCTGTCACTTTTTTCCTGATGTTTATATCCAGTTAACGTTTCTTCTTGTTTACTGAGACTATAAACTTTCTGACAGAAGGAAATGCACGTAATGGTATTTTGGAAAAAAAAAAAGAAAAAAAAAAGGTAAAAAAAGCTCAGCTGACCCTGAGAAAACCTCCAGATATTGGCCCAGTTTTAATCACAACACATGACCTCTGGAAGCATTTTCCAATCCCTTTCATTCTATGAGCTATGATTTCATAATTCTGTTTTAGAATATTTAAAAAGTGACTCACATTCTTGCAAAGAGTTAAGAACAAAGCTGGAAAAGGAAGGAAATTTGAAAAGGTAAAGGTAATATTCAGGTTTGGTTATGGGCGAAAGATGTGAATTAGTCAAAAATGCATGTTTTAATCCCTAGCATTAAATGTGTCACAATTTATTTCACTGGACTTCCTCAGATCCCACAGTGAGCACACCACAGAAATATCAAACACCCAGGAATAGAGGCAAAAATATTTCTCTTTCTTTCTTCTTCCCTATCGATGAACGTGTACTTGATGAGATGGAGACAAAAGGGCCAAATATAAATCTGTGATGATGGGAAGGACAACAAAGTTCATTATGGACATAATGCCCTGAAATAATGTTCCCAATAATATTTCCTCAGCAAGTGATATGCCTTCCACACATATGAAAAAAGAAATATTTCATCTTTAGTACTCTTTTCATTCACTTGCTCCTTTGCCAGTAAGCTCTTGCTTTTTGTCTGTTTGCCACTGGGTTTTGACAGTGAATTAATCACCAGCTGTGACGCAGTCATCTGCAGTCTGTGGTGCAGACTCAGATGGCCTAATTTCCACCTGGGGATTTTTCCAGCAGTCTTCTACTAGTTAAGTGTTTCTAAAAGTCTGGAGCAAGTCAATAGAACGGCACTGCAGCTGGAGTGGAATCTGGACCTCAGTACACTTATGCTTAGAGATTTGATTTCTATTTGATTTCATTCAAAGCTGTGTTAACATCATTGCACCCACAGTTCCTATTAAGCAATTTCAAGAAACCTGAGCCCACCAGAAGAACAGCTCCTACTCTAATGTATGCTTTCAGAGGAGGATTTTTCCAAGGCCAAACTCCCTCCAATATGCAGCACAGTCTTTCTTCTACTTTTACTAGAGACAATTAAGACAGACACAAAGATGACTTTCTTTTTTCCGCTTCCTGCTATTCCCCCTTGTCTGTGATAGGATTGAAAGTATATTTATTGAATCTGAGAAGAAAGTTTGTCTTAGGTAAAAATTCCATTATTTTCCACAGCTTTCAGCATTTGATTTCCACTGGCTGAATTGAAACCCTCACATTCTTCTCAGCTCCAGAGTTTATTATTAAGTCGGTACTTCTTTTTGAGCAACATTTGTAAAGATTAAAAAAAACCAACAACAGAAAAAAAACAAAAACCAAAAAAAACACCCAAATAAACAAAAAAAAAAACCTCCCAAACCCAAAACAACCCCAAACCCCACAAAACCCCACAAATCAAATAAAAAAAAAATTGCAGAAAAGAATTACTGTACTGTGTATATTTTACTCTCTGTAGAATTCCACAATTAAATCCAGATTCTGAATTTCCAGGGTCTAAAAACCAGAACACAAAATACAGAGAGGCATTTGGGTGAGGCTGTGACTCATTTTCTTTTCTTAGCTACCAGAGGATATCCAGAAGTTTTCTGAAAGCCCTGGAATACAGGTGCTTGGTCCCCTCTCTGTAACAGACACAACAGAATTTTTTTTTTTGCCTCAGGCTTAAAAAGGAAACCTGAATACATAAAACAGATACAGGCTGTTACATGCACTAATTTCATTTAGCTTCCAGATATGATTTCCAAGAATTAACTGGAAATATGATTGTAGCCAAAGCATAACCTAATGCCTTGAGTGGTTTCTCAGCTGCTTCTCTACGTAAGGAGGAAAATACATTTTTCCCCTTGCTCTTAATCTGTCTTGTCTATGTGGACCCATATCTTGTAAATGTAAATATATCTGATTGCAATGACACCAAGTGTAAAATCAGAAGAACAATAGGACCACACAGGCACACAGTTAATCTCCCCCATAAGTGTTTCTGGGATGTAGGTCTTAGACTGTAAACAGTTCAAGGCAAGAATGCTCTCTTGATAAGGTGCATATTTGCCGAAGGTAGAGGATTTGATTTAGACTAAGCATTACTACTACTAGTCACTGGTAACTATGAATCTTATATTCATAATTACATGGAACCCAAAACTGCGCAACTGTGTTTGGACAAATTTAATTTATTTGATAATCATCTCTGTTGGTATTATTAAGTAAGAGTTTTTTGCAAAGGTCAGGCAGGACATAAACTCATTTAAAACCCTTATTTACACTCGTTTCTTTTATTTCCCCAAAGGCATGAATGAATTGCTTACAATTTTTAGCTTTTCATTTTGCCTGAATAACATAGAGACAACTCACAACATAATGTTTTATTACTTTCAGAAGTGAACATGAGTCTAACATTCTTGCTATTTTTTTTAAACATATAAAGCTCTATTAAAATGAAATACATATTTTCATTCTTTGATATATGGACTGTATCAGCTAATTACTCCTTTCTAGTCAAAGCAAATTTTTAAGCATGACATAGGTTGTACTTCTTTCATTTGGAACCTTGGAGCTTGTTTTCTACTGAAACAGAGAATAAGTGAGGCCTGTTCTCCTTCACAGTCGTTGTTCTGATGGTTAATTTGTGTGCATGCAGGAAAGTTGCATTCCTTGTTTCAAGTTTCTTGATCAAACCTGGATATTTCAGATTCTTAGTATGTGTTCTATGTACTACATTGTTCCACATTTTAAGCTCTTTGTCTTTCTTTCTATATGGAAGAGAGTTATTTCTCTTTTTGTCAAAACACATATTTTGGAAATCTTTTTAATTACATTTCCATTTTTTTGAATAAATTATAATGATGCAATTATTTTTCATGTATATATAATTTATCTAATAAAATTAAAGAAAACTTCCTTAAAACTTATGAAAACTAGCAGATTTAAAGTGAATGTAAAGCACTTGAATTTATGAGTTTGATCAATAGTTTAAAGACAGGAATGTATCTTCTCCCTCAAGCTACATCAACTCCATACCGTTTGCGCTTCTTACTTTTTTTTACATAATATTATCAAAACAAAGTAGTGTTACCATTGGTCAGAGAAATTACTCCTATTGTTTTCTTACAGTGTTCTGATTTCATATGTTTTAATCATTAATTGGTATCTACTAACTTTCTTTTTTTACCTCCCAGCACTCTTAGTAAGCAGGCCTTTTTTTCTGTTCTGAGTCCCTTTAATGCTTCTTTTCTGAGTCTCTATTTTTCACACCTCTTCTTTGTGTTTGCTTTTGTTCTAGCCCTGAGTTTTAACAGTTTGAGAGACACTTTATCATTTTTGCCCCATCTGTGATGAATGGAGTCCCTGATAAACATATCAATTTATTGATATAGAACAATAAAGGCTTTCATTTTAAACCAGTGGTACGCTTTATAGTTGACATGTACTCTCTGTGGAAACACTACCACTGTCAATTGTCTTCAGTTTCCCTTTCTAGTGCAGATAAAACAGTTTTCAGTGTAAAATGCTTTGTGATGCAGTGGACTGCTGCTTTGACCTATGGATGCCCTGCACTCCCTAGACATTGGAAGACACAACACCTACAAAGGATTTGTTTCAGTTTATAACAGTATCAGAGAGTACTCACTTTGTTCACGTTTCACATTCTATCATCCCTGCTCATTTTTTGTCATTTTTGTCAGTTTAGGCCTCTAACTTCATGGACAACAGAGCTTAAGTAAAGCTCAAGGTTTAGAAGGTTGTATACTATTAGGAAGATTTTGCCTGGTGTAGGTTAATGTGCCCTTAATCCCTTCCACGAAGAGCTCTGATTTGTACTTCTGCAGGAAAAGGCAAGGCAGAAAAATATAGGCACAGCTTTCCTTTTGGGTTTCAGCTATGTCTTCTTACTCAAAAATCAAAGCCTGTATCTATGGACTCTCATCCAGTTACAAGGGATGGTTCTTACTTTCTAGGTCAATTAGTCTTCTTCATTACATCTGTCCCTCTATGATGCCTCCACAGTTCAGCACCACTTTCCAAGGTAACCTACAGTTTTCCCTTTTCTCTACTGTTGGGAGGAAAGGGTTAAAATCAGAAGACTTGGTGAGGAGGAGGGAATAGTTTTACTCATAGTGACCTTGCAGCTGGGAATGCTAAAAATATTGGTGTGGGAAAATTCCATTTCTTATGCCCAATATTGTTCATCCTCTACCTATTTTGAGAGGTAGAACTCCTGTGCAGAGATATCACACTCCCACAGACATGCTTGAGCCTTCTGCCAGGAGAGAGAGATCACAAAAGCACAGCCTTGTGCTAAACTGTGCATGCCTTTTGTTACATTGGGACAGGCAGTGGACTTCCCTGCTCCAATCTCTAGGGTGAACTAAGCCTAATGGAGCCTGTGACCCCATGTGTCTCTGAAGCCCAGTGTTGTTAGTGAGGTAATGAAATAAATCTGCTCTTTGCATTTCAGCTGTGGCTTAGTGGTTGTCCTGGCTACCTGAATGTTCGCGCACCTACTCATTATATTAAGGCTGTAGATGTTTCAGAACAGATGTTTCCAGCTGTCTCTTTCGTTACATAATGGGAAATACTCAGCTCCTTCATTGATATAATTGAAATCAAGTTTGACCTGGTCACTCATTTTGTTTGGGTAACACTTATTTTCCCTGTATGTGTCCATCATGCCTGCTTATTATTTTTGTTTCAAATAGAAAAAAAATATTCCCAAAATACTGTTTGAAAAACTTCAGGAAATTACATATATATTCCCTAAATATTCAGGTATTTCAACATCTGTTTTGACCATTATTCAGGAAAGACAAATATTGTCATTTTTATGCAGGGGAAAAAAAGTGAATTTACACATTTGTAAAAAAAAAAATTATGATCTTAGCTATGTCAGTAACTTGAAATTGGGATGTCCACTTTAAATTAACATGCTGCTTTCAAATTATATTTAAAGTTGTAAATTTGAAATCACATGTCTATTTCAAACTAGAAATTAGAACAGAAGACTTGTGGTCAACAGAAGCATAACTTCAGAATATGCCATGGAAAATTGTAGTGTTTTACTACAAGGAAAGAAAAGAACTGGAAGACAGTCGAAAATTTGGGAAGAATAATATTTTGGTATGTTTATCTGATTATCAAGGCATTTCTTCAGCAATGTCATGGCTTCTATGTCAACAAAACTGGACTGTGTAAAGCATACTGTGTTTGGTCTTGAATGAATGCTGTTGACCCCATGTATTAGAAGGGAATTCATAGGAATTCAAGGTACCCAACAGAATTAGACCTGAATTTCATGATAACAAATAGGAAGAATTTATTTAACAGCCAAATGGCACCAAAACCCCCAAAGAACATTGCAAACCCCATATGACATGGCAATTTCTTGTTCTACAGTGCTATTTAGGAAACTTATATATATGATGATTATATAACTAAAGAATGTTAATGTAAAGATATATAAATCTATGGAATGATGATTCTTTCAGAGAAAAAAATAGGCAGGTTATTTATCAAACTAGAAATCTTACCTGGTTTAAGCATCTAATTTTCAAGAATTTAGGACACTGCAAATTGAAACCTTTTCATTAGCAGGAACTATGGAAGTAATTGGACATGAGGTTTCAATCTAAATGTTTTATGGAAATTCATGATATCTACTGTTCTCAGGCCTGCCAAATTATCAGGACTGAATCATAGACCTATAAATCTCTCTATTAGTTTCAAAAATTTGAGAAACACCAACCATTCTAGAACTAACTGCTAAAAATTCTTATTCAGCCCTAAATAAAACAAACACCAGTTAACAACAGGATTACAGAAGTATGTTTGTCAGAGCATAACTGTTTAACAGTTTGCAGTAGTTGTCGTTCTACTTGGACTGATTGAACAAAACCAAAACCAAATGAAAAGAAAACAAAACAAAAAAGAAACACTGCAAAGTGTTGAAAGCAATTGTATTACTTATACTGATATATCTTTAGGGAAAAATAAATTTGTGTTCTAGTCAGAATGTTTTCTACATCAAGCCTGCAGCCAAATTCCACCTAAAATAACAATGTTACTACATACTGTACTTGTAAAATATACATGACTACCTAAGCCTGCTACCTTCTGAAAAGCTGTTGAAGATCTCTGTGTTCCTCAAAATTTGCTAGCAGCTATATTATTATAGAATATGAGTCACTGAAAACTCTTTGAGACCTGTATTGCAACAGGTGTACAGAGACATACCAGATGAAATTAGGAAATCCAAGATGTATAGATGAAAGTGAAAATGGAAAAAAAAAACAAAACAAAACAACAACAACAAAAGAATGGAAGATAATCCACCAAGATTTCTGCATGCTACAGCAAGCTTCACTATCAGATTGCCAATGGAAGGGATCAAGGGTAAAAGTCGATACTGTGGAAGACAGTCATAGAAGGGTCTGAATCCACATTAAGCAAGTCCATTCTCTAAAAATCTGCCTCAAAGGTAATGACAATGAACAAATGTGTCATTTCAGTGTATCTGGTAGTAGGTAGGTGACATAATTGGTAATAAAATGGTCTTTCAAACCCTCATGAAAATAAGATGCAGTGATCAGGAAAAAAGTAAATGAAATTTGTAAATGTTCAAACCAGGATCTTGGGTAAATAAAACATATAGAGTTACTGATGCAGTGTATCAGCAAATAATACTTCACCAATCAGTCACCAGATCAAATAATAAAATCATAACTGAAATATAAATATGGAATAAAATACTGATTTTCAGAAGGAAAAAAAAAAAAAACAACAAAGCAACAAAGGTAGTGTTTTTAAGTTAGAATGGGCCATGAGTTTAAAAGGCAACCACAGCCAAACCATGTGTTGACCATCAATAAGATTGAGAACTGTGTAATTTTTTAAATCTATATAATCTCAGATGAAAATATGGGAAGAAATACTTAGACTAATAATATGGTCAAATATTAGACATGATTACCAACATTACTTTACCAGACAATAAAATACAACAACAATATTGATGCTATTTTATTTATGCTTTTTTTGGTAAACCATGAAGATTCCAGAAAATGAAGGCTGTGGAATACAATAGGCTTGTGTAAATGGACCTGATTTGAAATAAACTAAACATAACAGTAATTGACTTATACTTAAGGTATTTTTATTAATCTTATATTAAATGGAAGACCGTGAAACTAAGGGGAAACTCATAGGCTTACAAGCTCTAGGACAAAATATCTCTCTCTTTCAAATAAGATAAGTTTTTGTACTGCTATCAAAGGGAAAGAAATTCCAGGGACAAGACTCTCAATTAACTATACTCCTCACAACCTCAAAATCAGATTGCACAATGGTAGGAAAAGATCAGATGGAAAACCTGTATTTAAGGGGTTAATCTATGGTCTCAACAGAGTCTAGTGTCATGAGGAGTTAATGGCCACAGAGACATGCAACCTTCCTTTTCTGTACTCGGAAAGTACCTTGTCTTGTTTCTTGAAAGCACAAATTGAATTTAAGAAATATTTTGGCTGTACTGCTTCTTACACCAAAATTAGTGCATTTAGAACTAGAGTGCACATCTTAGATGATAGTAGCCAGAGATTCTTGAAGTCTCTGTCTATACAGTACCATCAATACATTATTTTTTTCCACAAAAATCCCACAGGAAATAGATGTTTGACCTCTGAAAACTGGACTTATCCTAAGATCTGTAGAGTCCTTCGGTAGCCCATACTGGTCAAAATCATTCTGGGGAAGTCCGAGGGCCCACTCACCTTCCACAAGCAGTCTGGTTCCCTCAAAAGTTGTGTTACTCTGAGATGACACAGAGCAATGGAACATCTTTCTTGGAATCATCCACACAGGAACAACAAAAAAACCCCCACCAAAACAAAAAAAAAAAACCAAAAAAAACCACCAACCAAACAAAAAACCCACAATATTTTGGCTCAACCAAAAACTTTTCGTAACCATACTAGAAATAACTTCAACAAAATCAAAAAGGAATAAACATGAAAGAGACGCTGCCCATACTAACTCCACCACGTAGTTAATTCAAACTTCAAAACAGAAAATGCATTTCTTATCTGGAGGCAAAAGAAGCACGTGTACTATTGCTTCACAGTCTGCCACCTTCTGTACTGCGCAGATTTCAATTTAACTTTGAAATGATAACACTTTACATATTGTCTTTTGGAAGATAGATTAACACAGTTCTTTCACTTCTATGTAAGAAACCATCCAGTTAGTGGAAAAAATATATTCATGTATTTTTCCTCAACTGTGTATGTCATATATGGTCATTCCTGTTAAGGAAATGCTGGGTCTTTTGGTATCCCTGAAAGGAGAGGAAAATACATCATTCCCTGCTGTGAAATTAATCTATTCCAAGCAGAGAAATTCCTAGGAGTCCCAGGGTCTGGAAGTTAAAGGAAGGGAGTCAGATGTCTCAATTTCAGTCAAAGGCACTTGGCCAGATATCTGGTAAAAGACAAGTCTCAGAAGATCTGAGAGTTTCTATACAAGCACAGTCTTCTGCAGGCACAGTCTTCCAAGGGCAGCAGATGGCCAGATTTGGCTAACATTCCTCCTAGGCACCGGAGAAGGTTCTACAGGTTTAGATGGAATTTTGGAAGCCATTGAGCTGACTGAAGAAAAACCTGGAAGTAAAGGATCATCCCACAAAGAATTCTACATTAAATCACTTAACTTCCCTATAATCCATCAAGTATTGATGAGTCATTATCATATGAGAGAAGTAAGAATCAATCTTAGCAACAGTGAACATCTGCCTATACTGCACAAGGAACCAATTCCAAAGAACTTAGGTGTGAAATATTACATGGAAAACATACTTCTTAAAAGTTTTGTATTTCATGTTCATGAAACTTCTCTGTAAGAGAGGAAGCCTTTCATTTTTGTGTGGACGCTGTCCAAGGCATTGCACATATTTTTAAGATGATGAAGAAGAAAAGAAAACAAAGTCTGCTTGATTTACACCAAAAGGAATTTGAATTTATTACTTACATCTACAATATACAGTTAGGCAAATGTTACATATTTAGAGAAAAATTATTTAAATGATGAAATGTTCTGGAGATCTGTGCTCAAACATTGGTTTGTTACTGAGTGAGCTTAAGCAAATCATTTAAGTTATATCCTCATCAGTTCCAAGATAGTGAAATGCTTCTGATCTGGTATGTTCAACTGAAATTATTGCCCACAGTATGCCTCTATACAGGTTTAAAAATGTATATAGTCACCTATGTAATTTTTCAAAATACAGTGTCTTTCCTCATTCTGAGATGAATGAAAAGCTCTCTCTTAGATATTTACACTGAAAATCTGTTTCTGGCCAGAGACTTTCCTTTGTCCTGATTATAAGCATCTGATAAAGGGAGAATTTAATTTTATTTGGGATATTTAGATGTCACTACAAAAAATAACTAGAATGTATTTCTCTGCTTATACCCATGTATGTTATGAAGGGAGGAAATTTGCCATTAATATTTTATCCTTTAAAGTATATTTTGTCATTGTGCTACTTTTATTGACAAACATTCATAGCAAAATATATATGAAGTAAAATATAATTTTTACTATCCTAGCAAGACTTTATTTATATAAGTTCAGAAAAGGCAGAATTGAACATTTTTAATTTTCAGTTAGGCTGGTTAAAGTAAATATTCTTTCTGAAAGCAAGTTGTTACAAATATCTTTGAAATACCCAGCATTTGAAAAGATATTTGACTTCTAGTTTCTTCTACTGAGGGAAGCTCAGGGTCTTAGTAGTAGTAAATTATTTGCCAGTTGAGAGGAAGCCAGATGTTCAGAAATATTCTCTGCTGATGGAGCTTTTAAGAAATATTTTAGTTATGTACCAGAATTAGCAATTAGTATTCAGTAAGCTACTCTTCAAACACCAGTGGTATAAACCTATTTGCTTTAAAAATTATTCATATACAAGAGAGAGGTGGAAAAACATCAACGAATCCCTAGTGTTGTGGAAAAAAACCTTCGTTAGTTAGACTTTAATTAGCGCTTAGCAGTCATTTAATGAATATGGCCTCAAAGCCTAATCCATCAAACTGTAACTAGCATTATCACTGGTTTAAAAACTATGAATTAACAAAAAGTTTTACAAAAGCTGTACAGAACAGCATGAGGGAACTGCGGCACTATGAGTTCCAAGTCTGCGTGCCAGGTCTGGTTCCCTTGGGGAATCAAATTCTGTGAAGATAGCTGGAGTCTGACTTATTGTAAGTAAGCTGGGAGTCAGACTAATTCTTTTGGTTCTTAGAAGTGTAAGATAATATCTTGAACTATCACAAATAGTTTATGACAGTACAATTAACTACCTGCTGAAGTTCATAGAATAATTATGAAGATTACCTGTAAATTGTTTAAAATATTTCCATAATTCATAATTGGCACTCAGAGCCTTAGTAAAATCTTAACACTGAAATACTAAGGACTGGAGTCACTGCTGCTTGTGAAAGAAACTGCAATTAGGGCATAAAATCATGAGATAGATCTAAAAAACCCTGGATTTTCCAGAGGAAAATCATGCTTTTCTGGACTACTAGGATCTTTAGAAAAGTCACTAAAGAGAAATATTATAGAAAAAACTGTACTTATCAGAATTTTAGGAAAACAATTAGTGTATTTGGAACAGAAGACAGAGATAATGTCTGTAAATTGTAGACAATGCGTAGATCTGTTCCACCCATGAACTAGAAACTTACTAAGCATAATGTAATTAATATTACCTTGCCTTGGACATGAGCAATCAATGTGTGGTTGCATCCCAGAAAGCCAATTGTATCTTCAACTTAATCCAAAGAAGTGAGACCAAAAGGGGTGGGAGGTGATTCTGCCCCTCTGCGTGTAATGAGGCCCTAGCTGGAGTGCTGCATCCAGGCCTGGAGCCCCTAACATAAGTGCAGGAACCTGCTGGAGTGTGTTCAGAGGAGGGCCATGAAGATGATCAGAGTGTCGGAGCACCTTCCCTATGAGGAAAAGCTGAGAGAATTGGGATATTTTAGCCTGGAGAAGAGAATGCTCTGAGGAGTCATTACAGCAGTTCCTGAATGGGGCCTACGAGAAAGTTAAAGAACTTTTTAAAAGGGCGTGTAGTGATAGAACAAGGGGTAACGTCTTTAAACTGAAAGACGGTAGGTTTAGACTGGATATTAGGAAGAAATTCTATACTATGAAGGTGGTGAGGTACGGGAACAGGTTGCCCCAGAGAAGCTGTGGATGCCCCATCTCTAAGTGTCGGAGGCCAGGCTGGATGGAGCTCTGAGCAACCTGGTCTAGTGAAAGGTGTCCCTGTCCATGGCAAGGCAGTTGCAACTGGATGATCTTTAAGGTCCCTTCCAAACCAAACCATTCTATGATTCCATGATTAAATAGTTAACTCCCAAAGCAGTTAACATAATCAAAACAGTGACACAATTACCTGGAACATAGTAATCTAAGAGGAAATCTGTCATCTCTTTTCTATGACTAAATTAGTAGTAGTCCACAGAGATTATCTGGGTTTAGTGGAATTTTTTTTGTACATAATGCAGGCAAAGACCTGGAAAGATTCTGATAGGCTAATACTAGAATCCTTTATGGGCTGAGGAATGTGCTTGCCAGGCTACATTAAGTCTTCCCTTCATACCTTTCTCCTGTGGTATTTTAGCTTCACTGTACAGCAGAACATTGTGAATTCAGAAGGCTTTGTATTATTCTATGAGTTTAGCTGTTATGTTACTGGCAAGATGTGGCATGTATTATAACAAGATTTGAGGCCATGTAAGTAGCTGTTTTCAAGAAAGTGATTCATTGTACATCAAGTTCAAGAAATAAGCCTCCAGCTTAGATCTTATTGATAAATGTTGAGACAGTGCTTGCTCCTCTGCCTATGAGTGTTGCTTTCCTCTGCCTATGAGTATGAAGTCTTTTTTTCTACACTTTTTCTTCTATTTCCTACCAAATCAAAAAATAATATTAAGAATAATAAATATCCACAAACATACACTATTCCTATTTTCATAAATCATCTATTAAATGGGGCATGCTGGTAAAGCTCTGCTACAGCTAAGAGAATACATAGGTCCAAGACATTTAAGTTATTAACTGTATCATTCTTCCCATACTTCTCTTTTTATATAATAGTGGATTTTGTTTTGTGGAGACCTATGACATATAAATCCATGAAGACCAACAGATAAGTGTGGTGTTTGAACTGGAAGTGCTGAGAACTGACGTGTGGAATAGTTGTCATGTAAAAGATTATACATACCTCATTGTACGTTAGTTGTTATGTCAATCATCCTCAAACATAACCAGAAGATCTAAAAACCTAAAGCAAGAATACAAAGGATGCCTGCACAGCTCTTTGACAGATCACTGGGAGTGCATACTGTATTTTTAAATTTTTTTAGAAAAAATTATGTGATAAAGGTTTCCATATTGCCAGTTTGTTCTGAGATATGCTTGAGATATACTATGTTGCCCCCAAAAGCTCACCGCCTGTAAATCTTTGTCCAGATAGTTCAGCAAATCTATTGAGAAAAACTTTTCTGTCCATTGAAAAATCTCCAGGAAGTGCTGCATAATATTGCTTTATGAGAAATATGATCAGTTGAAGTATTTTTTTTTTTAAACAAGAAACTGCATAGAGGTATTCCTAGCTGTCCAGTAAAAATTAGCACTCTGTTAATCATGCATACATGACTCCCATTTTTCTTAACTAGAATTTAAGCATATGAACCAGATTAAGTATACTTTTAAAATATGGTATCTTTTTAATGTAGATTGCTCATGTTCAGTCACAACAGACTGAATTTCAGATATTAAGTATTGTACTTCCCTAACAATGCCACTGCCACCTCAAGCTTCAGGTTACAACCTTTATACATAATACCACAATGTGTTGACATTCTATGAAATGGAATTCAAGAATAGAGTTCAAGATGATGGGCGGGGGGGGGGGGAATAAAACAAAACAAAAGAAGCCAAACACTTCAAATGTCAACTTAGATTGGAGTCATCCATAAATAAGTATCAAATATGATTTAACATTTGTTAGCAGACTACTAAGGAAAACATCATGAAGCCAAAATATTATTCCCCTGGAAATTCATTTTTAACTTACAACTCTGCATTCAGGAACAGATTTCTGTAAAACTGAATACAAATAAATGCTGATTGCAGCTCTGGTAGAATTAAAATTAATCTATTGTACATTAAATAACTGGGATGATGATGACACACTTAGTAGATAGTGACTTCTTTTGTGCCTGTCATTTACTCCAAATTGTTACTAAGCAGATGGAAACTTTATACTTGTGAACTAAGAAAAGTGTATCTCAGAGCTTTTGATCAAATCTAATTGAAAATGCAAAAATTTGTTGCACATGTGTGGCAGCTTTCTCCCTTTATAGCCGCTGACAGGCAAGATTGTTATTTGAAAGAACTTGCTTCTCCATGAGTTACAAGCAGAAAAGTGATATTATCTAGGGCAGAAATTCTGGTTGCAAAACCAGTTAAATTTGCTGTGGATTAATTCCTTCTCTGTGCCTAGGCCAAATGTAAAGTTCATAGAATCACAGAATGGCTTGAATTGGAAGGGACTTTGAAGATTACGTACTTCCAACAACTCTGCCATGGGCAGGGACACCTTTCACTAGACCAGGTTGCTCAGAGGCCCATCAGCTGGCCTTGAACACTTCCATGGTGGGGTATCCACAGCTTCTCTGGGCAACTTCTTGCAGTGCCTTATCACCCTCACAGTGAAGAATTTCTTCCAAATATCTCATCTAAACTGGCCTTCTTTCAGTTTATCACCATTTCCCCTTGTCGTATGACCACATACCTTTCTAAGTAATCTGTCTCCAGCTTTCTTGTAGGCCCTCTTCCAGTAATGGAGGGCTGCTATAAGGTCTCCTTGGAGCCTTCTAGCCTTCTCTTCTGCAGGCTGAACAACCCCAAACGTCTCAGCCTGTCCTCATAAGAGAGGTGCTTCGGCCCTCTGATCATCTTTGTGACCCTCCTCTGCATGCACTCCAACAGGTCCACATCCTTCATTTGTTGGGACCACCAGAACTCAATGCAGTATTCCAGGTGGGATCTCATGAGAGTGTAGTAGAGTGGGAAAATCACCTCCCTTACCCTCCGGGTAACACTTCTTTCGATGTAGCCCAGGATACAGTTGGTTACTTTACATATGTCTGAGCATAATTTAGAGAAGGATCTGCTCCATTGTCTTTCCAGGAACAGAGATGAGACTTATCGGCCTGTAGTTCCATAAGTCTTTCTCCTTTCCCTTTTTAAAAACTGGGGTTATGTTTTCCTTTACCACAAGGTGGAAACTTTACCTGACTGCCACAACTTCTCAAATATTATGGATAGTAGCTTAGCCACTTTCTCCACTAGTTGCCTCAGGACTTGTGGGTACATCTCATGAGGTTCCATGGACTTGTGCACCTTCAGTTTCCTTAGATGGTCCTGAAACTGATCTTCTTCTACAGCAGATGGTTCTTCATTCTCTCAGTCCCTGCCTTTGCCTTCTGGGACTTGGGTGGCATGGCTGGAGCTCTTGCCAAGGAAGACAGAGACAAAAAAGCTCTTGATTACCTCAGACTTCTTCATGTCTCAGGTAATCAGGTCTTCTGCTTCCTTCAGGAGAGGGGCCATGTTTCCCTGGTCTTCTTTTTATCACCAATGTATCTACAGAAGTTTTTAATATTGTCCTTGATGTCCCTGGACAGATTTAACTCTAGCAGGGCTTCAGCTTTCCCAACCAGATCCCTGGCTGTTTATATTTCTTCCAGGCTACTTGTCCTTGCTTGCATCCTCTGTAGGCTTTCCTTTTGTGAGTTTCTGTAGGAGCTCCTTACATATCCATGCAGGCCTCTTGGTGTTTTTGCTTGACTTCTTCATCATGAGCTTGGAGGAGGTGGTCCTTAAATATTAAGCATCTTTCTTGTGCTCTTCTTCCCTCCAAGGTTCTCTAGCAAGCAGAGCCCTGAAGATGCCACTGTCTGTGCTCCTAAGTGCAGCATAATGAGTTTGCTGTGAACACTTCATGCTGCCCTAAGGATCTTAGACAGCACCATTCCATGGTCACTGCATCCCTGGCTGCCCTTGAGCTTTGCATTCCTCACCGTTCTCTCCTTGTGTTCCAGCACCTCTCCTCATTGGTTTCTTCATCATCTGGATAAGGGAATTTATCCTCAACGCATTCCAGGAACCTCCAGGATTGCTTATGCCCTGCAGTGTTGCCCCTCCAACAGATAATTTGGGTGGTGTAAGTCCCCCATGTGGGCCAGGGGGATCACATGTGAACATGAGGACGCTCCTATCTGTCTATAGAGGGCTTCATCCATTCAGCCATCCTGACACAGAGCCTGTAGTGCTTCCCCACCATAATGTCACCAGTCCCTGCTCTTGCTTTAGTCCTGACCCATAAGATCTTGCTGGCTCCCCATCTACCTCCATGTGGAGCTCCTTGCATTCCAGCTGGTAACTGACAGTGACCGTAACACTACCTCCTCATCTTCCCTACCTGTCCTTCCTAAAAAGCCAGTATTCTTCCATTTCAATATTCCAGTAATAGGAGCCACCCAACCATGTCTCTGTGATGCCAATAAGACCATAGCCCTGTAGGTGTGTGCACGTCTCCAGCTTGCTTTGCTTGTACCTCATGCTGCATAGGTTTGCAGAGAGGCTTTGAGTTGTGACCCCAATGAAGTGACTTATTGGGTGAAACAGCAGGAATTCCTTTGCGTTGCAGACAAATATTAACTGTTGGCCACTTGCTGTGAGAAATCAATGGTTGCAGGTAAATTTAAGAGAGGCTCCGTATCAACCTTGACATGTTTGTGCTGTGTGTAGGCTTTAAGTTCTAGGAACAGGGATGGTCCGGAAGCTAACAAACAAGGTGTAACATAGTCATCACAGAAACTCCACAACACACTATTGCATACAGTAATGCTACCTAACACATTACTAATTCAACTCATAAATCACAAAGACTGGTCTTTGCAGGCATGAGATGTTTGCAGCATGATTAAATCAGAACTTCACTGATGAAAAGAAAAAGATAAAAGGGAAATGAACAGACCAATACATAATTACTCATTCCATAATGTACAACAGCAAAATGTACTTAAGAGCTGTTTAAAAAATATTTAAATACTGCTGTGCTCTGTCCTGGATCTTGCCCAGCAGCAAAACTTTGCCATGGTGCAGGAAGAATAGCTACTCCTGCTCCACTACCTGCTCTGCCTAATCACCACTAATGACTAGCTGTTAATGTTGGTGACTTTTGGGTTTTAGTAACAGTAAACAGCACAGAAAATGTTCCCAACCATGTTTTGTTGGATTTTTTTTAATGGCTCATCTATTCTGCCCTCACAATCATAGAATCTGTGGCTTTAGCCTCCTTTTCATACTGATACCTATGATTTTGGCACCCTTCAGCTCAGGCATGTTTAGATATATTTTCCCCAGTTTTGCATACTGTCTGAGCTAGATATTGTCCTATACTTTATGTCAGATGTAATTTTTAAATAGAAATTTATGATGCATAATTACAAATGTTCAGTGTTAGTTGAGCAGGTTTAAGGCCTATACTCTTGTCCACTTCCACTTATTTCTCAGCCAGGTTAGAAAAAAATATTCCTTCCCTTCTTAGCAGTCAAGGGATTAATTTTTAAAGACTCCACCACCAGGCTTATGAATACCACGCAAATATGCACTGTGAGTTTGCAGTGAGTATTCAAGTCAGTGGTGTTAATTGTCTTGTGGTTATGGAGGACATAAAGGTGCTAATAAGACCTGAAGTATATTTAGGTCCCCAGACAGCTTTGATTCTTTGAGGGGGAAAAAAAAAGAAAAGGAAAAGGAAAAGAAATAAAAAGAAAAAGAAAAAGAAAAAGAAAAAGAAAAAGAAAAAGAAAAAGAAAAAGAAAAAAATGAAAAAGAGAAAGAGAAAGAGAAAGAGAAGGAGAAAGAAAAAGAAAAAAAGAAAAAGAAAAAGAAAAAGAAAAAAAGAAAAAGAAAAAGAAAAAAAGAAAAAGAAAACCCAGTAAAGATCTGGCTGTTTATTTAGGCCTGAAAAACTTTTGGAAGTCTTGATTTCTTTGCATCTTGGGTCCTCTTTTGATCCATATCACTGCAACTTATTTCTTAACATTGTTGATATTTTGAGAATTATTTCATTAGTACTGCAAATAAATTGAAGTGTACTGAAATGGGAGTAGTATAAATTTATAAAACTATTAGAGACTAGTACAACCTCATTAATGAATCTTGTGCTTAAACTGGTAATGCCTTGGCTGGTAGCCCATTATTGCCACTGCTTTAAGTAATGAAATAATAGTGTATGTCTTAAAAATCAATGCCAGGTTACCAGGAGAAAGTAGTAGTGCCTTGAAAAACTGCAGGGTAATCCTATTATGTATATGATTGGTTTCGACAGTTCTGTGGGCTCAGGAGAAAAGCCTGAAACTGTCTTCCTCTGCTAAATGTCTTTAGCATTAGGCACAATATGCAGTGAGTGTGCAAAGCTGAATTATGTATCATGCTGGGTTTTTTTTCTGTACAATATTCAAGCAGAGGAAGTGGATTTAGATATCTGGTAAGCAGCTGTCTTTAAAAAAAAAAATCTTTATTAAACTAGAGAAAATACATCTATTCACTGAAATACCTACTTTTTAAAAATGTTCTGTTGTTCAAATAATGTGAATGCTAAAAATCCCAAGATAATGTGTCTAAAGCAAAATGCATGATAAAACCAGAAACTCACATACTAGTGCAGAACTAGCCTTCAACACTATTTGATATAGTTCCAATCTGGATGCGAGCAGTGCAGTTCAGACCTATGTCTGATTTCACATATGAAGAACAATCTTTTGTGTACACAATTTCTACCAGATTTGTTACTCTTTCTATTTTTTTTCTCTCCTTTTTCCTTGACCATGAACAAAATCTCAGTGTTTATCTTCACCCTTTGCTATTGTTTCAAAACTTTCTCGAGAATCTGACTTGGATTTACTGAATACATATGTCGAGAAAAAAAAGATTTAAAAAGTCTGATTGAGTCAAGAAAACTTGTGGGGATGGTTTGAAGACAGATTAAATTTCCCATGGTAAAGTTGAAATGCATTTTGGAAATGTGAGAAAGGAATAATTTGAAAAGTATTTCAAAGTTCTTGGTATTAATTTAAAACCTGATAGATCCATCTGAAATATATATATTACTCTCTTTAAAATTACTATCACTGCTTTACTTTTATTATATGCCGACTGAGGAGGAAGACATGAAGACCACAAGGAGTCAAGGACATATTACCTTGCTACAGAGAAGCAAAGAAAACAAAGAATGTCTAATTAAAAAAAAAAGATTAATTACCTTTTTATCAGGAAAAACAAGCATAATCTACAAATTTATACACTTTTCAGCTATTCCAGTTATCCCGTGTTTGCCCTGTGAAATATTGCAAGACACTCCAGACAAAAGCCACCATGCAAAAAGTAAAAAACATAGGCTCTGAGAAAGTAGCATTAAGAGGTTTTGAAAATGACAGCTGTTTGTCCTAATAAGAACACAATATGTGAATGTTCATTTATCATTTCTAGAAACTGAAACACCTGGCAAATGAAAACCAACTTGAGATATGTACAAATTGTTACAGTCACTGAAATTATTTCTCAAGGTAACACAGTACAACGATCATCCTGAAGACTACAAAATTAACAGTATGCCAAAAATGATGAGGGTAAATTTGAGGAGCAATATCTATTGGCAGCTGAAGACAAATATAAGGGTTTATGTATATGCAAACCTTATTTTGGAAGATTATGTTATATGCCAGAATGTCAAAAATGACAAATCACACGTCTGAATTTGCTAAGAGGATCCCATTTTATTTTAGGGAGTAAAACTACAGGGTATGGTGTTTCAACACTGTAGATCTATAGGGATTAATCTTAAAATCTGGTTTTGCATGGTTTTCCTTCTATAAAGCCGTTATCAGAATGCTGAAAAAAAGCGCAGATTCATTTTTTCTTTATAGTAAAACAGAAAGCTTTGAGGAACAAACATTTCCTTTTGCAACTTCTCTGCAGTGTGATGAGCATTTTAAATAAGCACCAAAAAGCAAAGAGGGAAAAACATCCAGACGTATCTTAAATTAAGCCTTGGATGAGTAGTTTCAGATGTCATTATTAATGACGAGAAAAAGAAAAGGAAGAAAAAAATAAGAATCAAGCCTAGAATCTGAAACATCCTCTAAATGTAATTTATGTTTATCAAAGTCCAAGTTTGCCATAAATAGAATTTTGCTGACTAATACCATTAAGAAAGACATGTTCACATGTTTTTGGGATCCTACATTGAACTAAAAAGATCTTTTAGCACTTTAATTAAAAACATTGTTGTATCAATAAAAAATTAATGTAGGCACATTTCCTGATTCATTACAAAGGGAGTTTGAATTATGACTTTTGGTTTACTAAAAAGAAATAAATATTATGCTAGCAATTTTTGTACAAAGAAAATAAATACAATACAAAAAAAAATTCATTCTAGTTTAGATTCTCTTGAACAACTTTGAAAATTTAAACAGGAAAATATGTGTCAGTAGTTACAGATAAAATTTTCTCTTGTTTTTGGATAGCAATGACCCTACCATACTGCCAATATATTGAAGCAAAAATCTTATATGAAAAATGCAATAGAAAATACACAGATGAAGAAATTACTGTCTTAACATTTCAGGAAAATCAGAATTGATTCTAGAGGGAACACAATTTTTAAAAGAATTATATTTATTTAGAGATGTGCTGACTTCAATAGAAGTTGATGAAACAGAAATTAACATTCTGAGTACAAGAAAGATAAACAGGAGGTAGATGAAAATGAAAGAAATTATCCAAATCAGGAAATGGATTAGAAAATGAGGCATTAATGATTTCCCATCTAGTAGATAATCAGCTGCTACAGTGACACCTGCAAGAATAAAGTATGATGGGAACTAGATCTAGCAAATATGTCTTTCACATAGTCCTATTTCATATTTGGTTTGTGAGACATATTCATTATTTGATTCTTATGTGCATCTTTACTTAGTTCTACAGAAAATACATATTTGCAGCAAGGGAAACCTATGAATGTAATTAAAAAGATGAAGCTTCTTAAATTATAAAAAGGTACAGAGCAGGAAAGTGATGTCAACTGCTCTCAGTTTTTGTCTTTTGCTCTTGACTCCACTGGGAGGGCAAGTGAAAAAAAAATGAGGACAAATCCCAACTTTCACTGTACAGACCTGTGAGAAAATTAGTATCACTTGATATTATTTAGAATGCATTTCCCTTTTCTTTTAAATTTTCTCAGTGTTTCTTTTGCTTTTAATTTTACTTTGTTATTTAATTAAGTTTTTTGTGTTCGTGATGTTTCAACACATCACCACAGGATATAAAATAGCTGCCCTAAAAAGCACAGCTGAATGTAAACCTTTTATTTATTTAGGCATCGTACCAAACAAAAAAACAGCTCTTTCTTTTTAATAGTTGACATTTAATGTGTACTTTATCAGGCTGCAGTCACCAGCGAGTGCCCAAGAGTAACAACAGAATCAATTTCTTTTGATTAACTTTTAAAAAAACTTTTGTATAACATTTCCAAGTAATGAAAGACATTGAAACTTTGATAGAGTTTTGAGGCTGAAGGCCCCTCCTTTTCATGACTCAAGGACAACTGCAGAGCCACTTTTTTGCAGGATTTCAAACCTCCAGCTTCTCCCATATCTCTTTACCTCAATAATGAGAGCCATCATTGGACTTTTTCCCCTATACTTTCATGCTGTTGGAAACATTGATACCAGCTGAGCACTTGAGGATACAAATAATCTGATAAGGTCCAATAAAACCATGAATATGTCTAAAGTATTGTGTAAACCATTATTGTCTTCTATGCTTTATTTTGATGGGAAATAAGGTTATTAAATACCATAAACATGCATTTAAAATCCAATACCACACTGCATCCCTTATTGAAGGAATTTTACTTGGGAATAGAATTTAAGAGATTGCTCTGTCCAGGTCTGACTGCAAGAAGTCATTCATAGGAAAACGTAAAATACAGCAGGAAAACAGGAACAGAAATACCCTCCCACTGTCAGCTTATTCAGGTCTTCAAACTACAGCTTAAAGTGTTCATAGCCCTGAATCACAGTCATTCTGCAACCTGTTCTACTGCTGGGTCATCCTTAAAGTAAAAAAAAAAAAAAAAAAAAAAAAAAAAAATTAAGTGGAATTCCTTTTATTTTAATTTACACCTAGCTCTGCCTACAAGATATCAGTGAGAAGAGCTGGATTTCCTGTTTCTTCCTCCCTTCATATATTTATGTATTACACACACTGATATCCTGCTCCTTCCATACCCTACTTTTCTGCAGGCTGATCAGTTACAGCTCTCTCAGCCTCTCCGAGTTTGACAGATGCTCCTGGCCCTTAATTTTTTATGCCCTTTTATGGCTTTGCTTCAATATGTCCATATCTTGTGCTGGGGAGATGAGAACTGGATCCTGTACTCCAGACGTGTTTCACAAGTGCTGAGTACTCCCTTCAACCTGCTGGCAGAACTCTTCTAAAGGCTGCTCAGCACACTGCTGGCTGCCTTCAACATGGGGACAAAAATTCTTAGTTTACCTGCAAGTAGAGAGCCTCAGTTTTATCATAGTTGTGTTTTCAAGACTTTCTTTCACAATGGTGGCTGATAACAACAAAAAAGAATTCTAATTCCACTACAATGAAATACTCTGGGGACTTGAACCCAAAGCATGATGCTACACTAGATGACCAGGTTTTTAAGCTATTGTTGATAAAATTGATGTCTTATAAACACTGTCCACAAATGTTAGCCTTGCTCATCTCTCTCTTCTTTTAAATTTAAACTGTAATTTAATCCATTAAATTTTTTGTAGAAAAGGCTATTGACCAAAAACCACTGCCGGCAATTTCAAAATATAGTCCTCAAATATGAAAGCATATTTTTAACTTTTTCAGATGTTGTTCTCTGTCTAAAAAATTACTATAGAGTCTCAGATTGTAACTAGAAAATGGATGATAATTTGTATTTTTTTTCTCTCAGTTGAAAAAATGACTCATTTCCAATCCTATGATGCTCATCTTGTCTGATAAAGAACGAGTTAATAAAAAAAAAAGGTTTATATTTGTAACTGTTTTTTTCCCAGATAGAGTCTCCTATATTTTATAGACATAAATTTTGCAGTACTCTTAAGCTTGGTGATTTCTTTAAAACCTACTTAAAAGTTGTTTTTATTAATCATTCTGGTTATTGTGTTGATATTCTGATATTCATTAAAATTCACAAAATGTTCATTCAGTTACCATAAACAGAGAAACAGAGAGAGAAATTCACATTGAATTTGTGCTATCCTCAAACACATGCTCTCTGTTAAGCAGAAAAAGTTCACATTGAGAAAGATCTTAAGAGTACTGGAGGATTCTACTCTGAACTGGAAGTCTAAGAAAAGTAAATAATCAGCTTAGATTTGCATCACTACAGAAAATATTAAACTCAGATTTTTCAAGTTACAAACTAAAAAGACTCTTTTAATTAGACCTGCTCCTGCTTTGATCTGTATTTTCTAACAAACCACTCATAAGTTCCTTACAATAAATGTAAATGACTACTTTTTTTTTCCTTTTTCCTCTTTAAGCCATATCTTTTGCAGTCATACCATATTTAATGAATAGACTATCAACAATATTTAAACTCTGTTCCTCAAGAAGATGGAAAGAATAATCAGGATTTCTATCCATGCTCTTATTCCAAACAGAATTTAAAGAGTAAGTGATCTGGCTATATCTGGTCATGTAGATGCCAAATTCTCGCAACTTTTTTTGACTAAAATGAAGAATTATGACTAATTTTAAAATTGTTTCACAGTTCAATAAAACCCTCAAAAAAATGACATAAAACCCCCTTTAAAATCTATTCATATACATAAATTAGTCTTTTAGAATGCATCTGATATACAAATTAATTATTGTCTCAGAGACATTCTCTTTAAAGTGCATAGTACTGTGATTTTTGGGGTATACTAATTTGAAATCAAGACAGCCAGAGAGGTAAGTAGTAAAAAAATTAAAATAGTGAAGTACTACTGATATACACAAATTTTAATTTTCTACTTTCCTATTCTGGTCTTGTAAAAAAACCCTGATAAATAGAGAACAAAATCTGCATGAATACTACAAGGTAACATAAAAAAAGGAATTAATAATGATTTCAGGAAAAAAAAAACAAGTGTGTCTTTTCAATTAATATATTCTTGAAAGCCTGTGTCTTTCCACTGTTCTGTCAGAAATTTGTACCACACAACAGATCAAGAGACTGCACACAACCACTCAGTAGTTTTATCAGGAAAAAGGGGTTCCAGGGCCATTCTTTCTTTCCGGTGCTTGGAAATGCAGACAAAAGAAATAGGAAAAAATGCTAAATGGTACTAATGGCTTAGTACACAAACATGAAAATAACACTTGTAATCAAAGTCAACGTTTTTCATTTGACAGGAAAAGAGCTTTTAGTTGTCTCAATGAGTTCTGATCACATTTTGTCTCAGGAGGATGTACTAATTATGCATTTTACCACCATTCATTTGAGTTAGGAAGGAATTTATCTAAATTACTATTTGTATTTCCATCTCTGGCCTTCCAAATAACTTGGAAAGGCATGTGATGTCGCTAGACATTCCTCCTTTGAACAGCTTCAAGGCAAAGGTTATATCTGCTACATAAAACTTACTGTCATCTCTAGAGCACTCAGCAATTTAGGCTTCACATGTGTTTATTTTTACAGGCTCTGTTGTTGCTGCACTCCTCTCTCTGCAGTGCAGCAGCTGTACCCCAGGGTTCAGCAAGCTTTATACTGCAGAACCGCTGCCTGGCTCCTTTCGAGGACAAATATGTTATGAATACTTAAAACTTGTTTTGCCCCCATTTTCTACTTCATATACCTTTTCTGCAACACTTGAACAAAGAATGTCAGAAACTGTTTCCGTGTTTGTTTATGAAAATAGATTACTGCTTCTCTCTTCAGCTCCACTGTTCTATCAATCAACATCAACATATTTATCAATAAGTTCTTGTATCAGTACTGTCCCATCAAGAAAAGGCATACTGTGAGAAGTCTAATCCAATTGAAGTGAGCCAAGAAAAGGATACACAATATCTAGAAACTACGCAATATATTCAAAAAGCTTTGAAAATCTCTCTATTTCGCTAAGCTCCTGAAGCAAGTTCTATGAGAGAGTATGAAGTGAAAGATGTTTCCTGTGTTCACAGTCACTAGAAGAATTAATTCAAGAGTAAAAATGTGCAAACACAACTTTAATTCAGAGAGAGATGAAAAGTTCCACTGCCACATTAAAGCAATATATACTGCATAGTTCACACAAGCCTACATTTAATATTATCCCCAGAACAGGTTGCACTGTGTTAATTAAATATGTAAGTCAGATTTTTATTGAATGGGCTTTGCTGCACAGTCTGTAACAAACCCACTTCTATAACTGAGTTTTTTTTCATTTACTGAGAACATGATCCAGTAATGACTCTTGAATTTCTGGAGTCCATCATTTCCACAATTCAGTAACCTGGAGGGGTCCTATGTATGAGAGGATGCCTAGGAGATAGGTCATGAAACTCGGGTTTATTTCTAACAGTATTTAATCTGATGGCCACGAAAAGCTGCACAATAAAAACTCATTTTAATGAAGATGTGATAGTTCAGGAAATGAAAGCCTAATATGCTCCTGAATAGATAAATTAAATAAACCCACCCTGTTAGCTGACTTAGAATTCTGGACCTATGTATCTTACATTTTCTGGGCAGTTATGACAATTGATTCATTATATGTTCCTGAGGGAGAAGTCGAATTTAGGACAGAAACATTAGAAACATAGAGTGACCATATAGCAACAAAATAGTAAAGGTGTTTATATGGTAATTCTTACAAACATTCACTTTGTACTGAGAATTTGTACTTTTTTTTTTTTTTCCCTTGGAAGAGTGAACGGGGATTTCATTATTCTCCTAGATATAGAATAATGCTCTTTTCAAATATCAAGTACCTCTTACTTTTCAGGCTGGAGTACATCAGCATTGCTCTAGTGTTCACCATTCTCTCAGAGAAGCCATTAGGAAAACTTCAGCATGCTGAAGTTTTTCTTAAACAACAACAACAACCACAACAAAAACCATTCACATTCTTCTTAAAAATCTTGCAAACATTTCTAAGTCTCCAGTTGTGGATCCTGACACTCTTGTTACTTTTGAGGATATGTACAAGCTCTACAGTGCCTGGTCCTTTGATAATTTAACTCCAGTGAGGAATGTCAGCAGCACTCTGCCTTCTATGTCTATTATTTTAAGAGAGAATCCTTGATGTCCTCAAGGTATTTTCATTACAGACTCTCTGTTACTCCCTCTTCCTGTAGGTAGTGCAAAAAATTGCCTGATAAAAATAAATTAACTATGCTCATCCAATAACTCCTCTAGAAATGTAAAAAACCTTAGTAAGTCTTACTATCCTAACCACACCTTAGAGAGAGTCTGCAAAATCATTTTCAGTTTTCAGACTATCTTTCCCTGCTGTGCTTTTCCACCTTTCCATCTCTCCTCATACCACTCAATTTTTTCAAGAGTTCTTGTCAATATTGCCGTGTCACACATTCTTCAGAAAAAAAAAAAAAAAGGATAGATCCCTATCACTACTTTTGAGACATTCGCCAGAGAAACACATTAAAATGCATTCACCTTTTTTCTGTAAGAATAGAATTCTGCAGTGTGAGTTTGTGCATTGCTACTGTCTCATCTCTGTCTCCTCTGATAACTGGCACAATATTACTGCCTTGTGTGTAAAGTACTGGGCAAACATTTAACAGGGCTCAATTCTAAGGCTGCTATTCTGATCCAATTTTAAGATGAACTCTCTACAGAATTTTTTTTTTAATTGAGAAAACAGGAAATATTAAGTAATTTCAAAGATACATAGCCACAGAAGTAGTTCTAATATTCTTACAAGTATGTTATTATTTCTACCCTTCCCAACCTGAACAACATGTGGCTCTTTCACACCACATCTGAAGTACCATCTGCCTAACTACAATCAAATGATTGTAAACTGTCGTTACTGTAATACTATACACAATTCTCAGCATCTCAATAGCACAAACTTTCACTTTCTTTTGGATTATTTTTCCCCTTCATTGTATAAATTGAAGGCAGAGAATTCTTTCATTTTCCTGGAATTAACTGCTCTCTCCCTCCCTCTTCCTCACTCAGTCTCTTGTTCCAGTAAAGAACTGGTATCTTTCTAATGTGTGAAGGTTATTTTAGATTTTAAAAAAATATTTTTCTGACCTTTATTTCTAACAAGTTTTGATATTTTCAATAATCTTTGAAAGAGAGTGTTCAAAGATAAAGTATTCTGAATTTTTTTAAGTGAAAATGAAATCATATTTTTTTTTCATCTCTGATAATATGTTTAGACATTTTATACTTCTGTTGCTTCCTTTGATTTCAGAAATAGGATTTTTTTTGTACTGTTGAGTGGAGAATATAAATCTTCTCATATGAAGTGTTTGCATGTGTTTGCAAAATACAGACTTCAGTGGCAATGCATGGAGAGAACCTGGGAAAAAGCCTCCTGTTTATTCTCTAAAATATACTGTACAGTAATTACAACACAATGGTAGGGCAGAGTAATGTTAATGAATGTAATGTAATAAATAAATAAATGAACAACACTTGGGATGTTGTTGTATGTCTGCTTTATGTCATCAGCCATATCATGTCTCTAAAGTAAATGACCAAAAGGATCATACTGCATTTATCGCAGTAAAGGACAATAAGCAAGAAGAGTTTTGATTAGCCTAAACTGAGCTGAGAAAAAGCTGATCTAATGACACGAGCATAAAAATAGCTGTATGAACATTGGAGCATGAAAGCCAGTGAAAGGTTTTTAATGATACAGAGATGCTCTTTTTGTCAAATGTATAGAGAGATAATACCATAAATTGTGAATAACACCATAAATCCTCTGGCTACCTCTTCATTTATGATAAACAGCAACAGAATCCTTTCTCTAACAAGCTTTTTTCAGTAAGTTTAAACAGAGGAAATACTTTCAAAAATTATCTTGAAAGATGCATCTCTCTTTCAAGAGATATACCCAAGAGAAACAGTGGTGTATATTTTATAATATTAAAGTTTTCAATCCTGGTCTTTACAGGTTCTCAAGTAAATAAGAATTTTCCTAAAGAGATCAAAATATTCCCATTTTTCCAATAATTCTTAAGATTTTGGAGGGAATTTTACATCCATTACCTAGACAATAAGAAGCTGCAGGTAGAATTTCTTTATCTAAAGTATATCCATACAAAAAAAACATGCCAGAATTACTTAAAAGTAAGAGAGGTAAAAATCATACATCTTTCTCGCCCAAACCCAAGATGTACCCTTGGTGGAAGATCAAGTCAGGGAATACTTAGGCAAATTTGACATATGTAAGTCCATGTGCCCTGATGGGATGCAGCTATGAGTGCTGAGGAAGCTGGCTGGTGACATTGCAAGAGCACTGTCACTCATCTGTGATGTCCACCGGCTCCCTCTGCAGTTGTGGATGCACCGCCCCAAGGCCTATGGACTTGTGGGTGTCAAGTTTGTCTAGGTGTTTGTCTTGGAGTGATTTATGATAATTAGTCTATTCCCTGATCCTCTGCTCTATGCCCAGAAGTAGTTGCTGTATCTTTAAGGTGTGGCCGGGGAGGGGGGAGCTTTGGACTTTTCCAAAGCTTTGCTTCCCAGGTGGCCAGGGTGCTGTGCCATCTGGGTATTGCTTGGCTTGCTTGGTTTTTAGCCCAGGCAAGGATTTTTTTCCCTTCCCTGGCCCTGGAGAAGCTGCAGCAGCAATCATTTGGCAACTTTTTGAGGTGACAGCTTGTTAGTCCGAAAACAGAGAAAATGGGACCTGCGGGAGAGGTGTCGGTCAGGATCGGTGGGAGAAGGGCCACTCCATTTCGGCTCCAAACCTCGGGAAGTTGAGCCGGGGAGAGAAAGCACACCCAGAGGCTCTAGTCTAGCTGCTTCATCCACTGTGAAGAGGAGGTCGATGCCAGAGAGTTCACCAGATTTTCATCTGCTGCCCGAATTGCTGCGTGAATCTCCTGTCTGTTGTTTTTTTTTTTTTTCCCCTGAAACAGACATCGGTGCCATCTTCCACCACGTGGCATGAACCAGTATTTTTTCCCTGGAATTTTGGATTTTTGTTCCAGTATGTGTCAGGGGGTAAGGTTTAATATCTGACAGTTTAATATCTAGCATTTATTTACTTTTTTTTCCCTTACCATGAGGGCATTCTCTGTGTTAATAAACTGTTGGGGTTTTTTTCACATTCATCCATTAGTATTCATTTCCTATTGGTGGAAAGGGATTGTTGGAGCTCTTTTAGAGGAGACAACTCATTCCAGAGTGTCTTCTCCTAAATTTGTCTCTAAACTGAGACGGTGTTCTCTAATGTTGAGGTTCAGTATTATATGACCTGATATAATGTAGGTAAATATTTGACAGAAATGTTCCAAGGAACTCTGGGACAGAATTACAGAACAATGCAGTGTAGCAATCAGGCATACTGTGACTGATAATTCTTTCACAGTGCAGACCTACTGCCAATTTTTATACTTCACAACTGTATCTGCATCAAACCATACTAGTCACTGCAGAGTATCAGTGCTTTAGCTAAAAGAAAAAACAAATTATTTTTGAAGCGTCTTATTTACATTTTTTTAGCAATGCTTCATATTTTATTGAAATACTGTGAAGTAAGATGTCCCTTTTGAAACAAAAATGTACTGTCATGGAGGTCACATAGGAGACATTTAACCCTGCTTTTGTGTGTCATCTTGAAATCTAAGTAGAGACCTGGGAGAAGGGCAAGAAATGGGTTGTTTGTTTTTTACAGTGAGACAAGAAAAAGGGAAATCATTAAGTTACTGTTGGCAATAAAGAAAAGGGCCTATTCTGTGGGATTGAGCATATATCAGACAAAGACATCCCCTTCCCTCCTTAACAGACCCAGTTATTAGTCAGAGTGACTTAATGGCACTTTTTTATGGGGTCCTGCAGAATCACAATTTAGCAAAAGGAGATGCTCTTGCAAGCGAACCGCAAGCACTCTTTCCTCCGTCCCCCCTGAAGCTTGCTAAGCCTTTTTTTTGGTGTTAAGACACTAACTGACTTTTTATCTCCAAACTCCAGGCAAAGTAGTAAATTCATGTTTTGCACTATATCCTCCTCAATGAATTCCAAATGACTACATTGCCTCTTTCCCAGGGATCAACTGCTTCACCCTGGGATAAAATGCACTTCAGCACTGTCAAAAGCCCCTTTCCTACCAGTACCATCTCCATCAGAAGAGACACAAAAAATAAGCACAAGACACGATTGGCAGGCCAAGATTTTGCCTTCATAACAGTTAAGTAAACTATATGCCTACATGAATAAATTAGGGGCTCTCAACCAAACACAAATGTAAACATAAAGCGTACAAGAGACGGAAACAGGGACGTGAGTTAAGATGAATACAAAGACATTGTCAAAGCATGCAGGGATGAGGTTAGGAGAGACAGTGTGGCTCAGGGACTAATAAAAGGGATAATATCATTTAAGATCTTTATTCATGACCTGGGTGACGATCAAGTCTGTGGATGATTCAAAACTTCAGGGAGCTATTCATACACCATAGTTGTGCTGCCATTCAGATGGGTAATTCAGCCCCTGCAGCCATACATGCTGGAGGAAAATAGGCTGGAAATCAGCCCTGAAGAAAACATCATCGGGATCCTGGAAGACTACAAATTTAACATGTTCCAGCTATGTCTCCAGTAGCAAGAAGGTCAACAACATTTGGAGCTGTATTACATAGCTGTCAGCAGGTCAAGGGGAGGTGACCATTCTGCTTTACTGGTGAGATCACACCTAGAGTTCTGGGTCCATTCCTGGACTTCTCAGTATGAAAAAAGAAAAGGACACACTGAACTGTGTCTGGTAAGGGACCATAAAAGTTATTGAAGGGCTGCAGAAACTGTCGTATGAGAGGCTGAAAGAGATGGGACTGCTCTGCCTGGGGAAGGTGAGCCTTGGAGCCTGGGGAGAGAGAAGAAGGAACTAAGGAGATGATAAGGCTATTGCAGTAATTTTCTTTCTTGTTTTTCAGTTTTTTCTCATTTTGGGAATAAAACCCAAAACCCAAATTCAACAAATCAAAGTAACTAACAAAAAAAATGCACCAAAGATGGCACCTTAATACCTTTAAGGTAAGCCTCACTAGGAGAACAGAAGAAACCTTTCACCAATCTCCATGAATAAAAATAAATAAAAAGTCAGACTGCAAAAAACATGCCCTTTGAAACTGTAAGGAAAGCTGAAAATAAAAAAAAAAAAAATTAAAAAAAAGGAAACTTAAAAGTAATCTCAGCAAACAAAGTATTTGTTTGCTACTGTCTCCAGTAAAATGATGAGGTAACACATACTGCCAGGTCCAGAAGTGCATTTTCCCCTTCCACAAGATTACCTTGCTGGACTCAGGGTCAGCTTGCTGATTAAAGTTGTTGCAAAAAGCCAGAACAAACCTCAATGGGGGCTCACCTCTGCTTTTTTAGGACCTGTTTTTAAGCTGATGTCTTTGTTCCTGGCTCCACCTGAACTATCTTTCACAGAGCAACAAGAAGGGGGTTGATCTGCAGAGCAAGGTGAGCCAGGTGCAGAGAACCACCTCGCAGCGAGCAGGGCAATGACCTCACCAACATGGACACAGTCCACAGTGCCTGAGCAAGGAGAACGGTTCTGACATAATATGCAGGATCAGCAATCACTCAGTAAGATCACAGTAAGAAGACAATATCAAGATTGAAAAGTTAAGCCAAGCCTACAGGATAGGATCAGGGAGGTATAAAAGTATCTGAAGTGCCAGAGCAGGCACAGCACAGCTTACAGAAGGTTCTGAAGGCAGGTCCCAAGTTAAGGTGGTGGAAGGGAACATCTGCTGAGGCTTCTTCCAGCTCTTAACAGCAGCTCTTTCTATTTGACAACCTGGCAGTCAGCTAAATTCCTAGAAGGAGGGAAGTGAACTCCAGGTCCTGACACAAAACATAAGAATTCTCATTAAGATAATGATTCTTCAGTCAAGGAAAGAAGTCTGCTAGAAAACATATCATAACCTTCTGAGGGCAAAATGTAGACAGCTGAGCAGAATTTGGTGAGACAGACTCAAAATCAAATAAAAGCAAGTTCAGTTAATTTCTTTGTCTCCAAGGAAGAAATAGAAAAGTTCACATATTTTGCATTGCTCTTTGCTTTTTTATTTATTCCCTATTACTCATGTGGGTTAATTACTAGTCTGCCCTTCCCTGAACAAGAAGAAGCATTTTTGTTTCTGATTACATCAAAATCTAAATCCATCATAACTGATTAGGGTTTAGATCCTGGAGAGACTTCTAGGCAGCCTAGAAACTCTACCAAACTTCAGTCAATTTTCTTGATGAGCAGTTGTCAATCTTTTGCTGCATATTCCTGATTATGTAAAAATAGGTATTTTTGACAATGAATATACATGATGACTAGTTAAGATTGAAACTTAATCAAAATCCTGTGAACCTGACTCTCACTACTATCAACTATATTTCTGGTTCAATGACAGCAGTCACTGGAGGTGGTTCAGAAATATTTGCAACAACACATTTTTAGCTTTCTCAGTATCAAGTAATTTAAAATAAGTATTTGCAAATATATTGAAATATATTATTATCTGACTTGTTTGTTAGGTAATTTCTACTCAATTTGGCAGGCAGTTCTGTTTAAAAGATGACTGGCATGTTACATTTGTTTGGAGCTTTTTTTCTGTTTTTTGGTTTGGTTTGGTTTGTTTGCAGTTTTTTATTTGTTTTAGTTTTTGAGGTTTTTTGCCAGTAAACTTCTGAGGAAAACCTAAACTGCCTTAAATCAGAAAGATTATGAATATGACTCCAAGAAGTAAGAAAGTGAGCACTTGCAATGAAGCATGACTGAGGATGAGTATCTCCTGTGTCTTGGTTACAGACTTCTCTGCTACCAAGGACACATAATTTCCTGCAGTAGGAAGTGCACTGGGACACCGTGCACACTATCTTTTGCTTCACTACAAATGTGGCATTCACATGTTAAACCCTGTCTTCAACAGTAACTCTGCCATCCATTAGCAATTCAGGGTAAGGTTTCCCTGGGCTTTCTCTGTGCAAGCTGAGAAATAAGCTCAAAATGTATTTTAAAGAATTACATTGGTTCATAGATTCTGTTTAGGTCCTTGAATTTTTTTTTTTTGGGGCATACACTAGACAAATTATATATCCTATTCAAATTGATGACATAATACAGAACTCAATTCTGAGTATTAGCTGTGTTTTATCAGCTTCTCTGGCTTTTGTGCCTGGAGCATTTTCTATTGTCTCCATTGTTCAGTAGAAAAACATTTGGATATTGTGAATTTAAATATTGGATGACAGGAATCTCACAGGCTAAAGCTAAATCTTTTTGATAGGCTTGTTTGCCAGGATTTGAAACCCCAACAAAAAAACGTGTAGGGTATCTGTTTTTTCAGTGCATATAGGCAAAATTCTGCAGGCCTTATTCAGTGACAAATTGCAATAAATATTTCACAGAAGCATAGGGAGAGATATTATTTGTCCTGTAACACTAATTACATTTTGCTCCTCATTGTGCAGTAAGCACCTTTTTCAACTTAAAATCATCATTTAGACTGTACTGTGTATTGTAAGTAAGCATTGCACAGTGCATAGCATCTCAACTACCATTACTGCAGTACCATATAATAATAATAATAATAAAAGATAATTATAATAATTAATAATAATAAAAGAGAAACAAATTTAAAGCAACATTTTCCTCCATACAGATTTTCTTTTGAAATTTAATCTTTATACATTGCCCAGAAGAAACAATGATATTCATTTTAAAAGCAGCAAAAGTTGAACACTGACAGCCGCATAGTTTAAAAATACATTGTTATTAAGAATTTGTTGTGAAAAGGTATGAAAATGTACATAATACACTACTCAAAACAAATTAGTAGTTCTTATCAAGCTCCAAATAACATGAATTCAATCAAATACATAAACCTTCTCATACAAAAACCCCCATAATAGGAGAGAATTGAGTGTGTGCAGGCAAACATCATCAATGGCTCAAGTTGATGTAGGACACAGTCCAGTAGGGAATACTAATGCAGGAAAAGGAACTTTCAAAATTCCCAGCAAATTCAACATTTGTACTATTGCGTTTCTCCTTTTGAAGTTGTTCCCAGTTTGGTCCTTCTAAGCCTTGCAAGACAATGTTACTTAGCATAATGCCACTGAAGGACCCTCCACCTTTTGATCCTTAATGAAAATACTACCCACCAGAAGTTTACAATTTTCTGAGGCCGCTGCACTGTGCTTTGTGTTAGAAAAAGGTCTTTCGCTATGTGTCTCTTGCACTGGGGAGCTGGTGTTGAAGACAATAACAGCACATTTAATATACCTATATTTTGAAGATTTCACTATCAAGAACAATAAAACTACAGAGTATGGGTTGTGAGAAAAATTCTGTAACTGGCAGTCTCATCATATACTGTGGCTATTGCTAGAGGCAGGTCTCAGATTTTGTATCTAACTGTTGCTCCTCAGAACTGAGGTTTGTTGGACTTTAAATGTCAGCTTTGTTTTAACTTGGTTAACTACTGCACAATATTTTTTTTCCCAGGTAATTTCTTTGACTTACCTTTTTATGGGACAACCTTAGTTTTATAGGCATAGTAGCCTCAAATACTTATTTTGTTTAGACTTAGGCATTTATGACCATGCCATAACGACATAAGGTTGCTCAAGAGAGCCTAGAGAAGTGGACACCTAGCAGGCTCCAAAATACAGGCATGGGATGACAAGAGATGGGGCAAAGACTGACATGGAGAGAGAGCACTTAATTTTTGCCCTTTAACAGCATTCTGAATTGAAAGAAAAGTAACAAACAAAAAAAACCAGCTGTCATGCTGGGAACTGCAATCGGTGGCTGAAGGTCATACTGGTGGATTAAATTTATCTTAGTGATGTATATAGGTTGCTATATATATATATACACACAAGTCACTTTCAGACTTCACTACTATCAGTGTTTTAGGGAACAGAAACTGCTTCTAATGAGAATTGGGTCTCAATGCAAATATTTAATTTCTGAAGCTACAGGCCCTATGGCAACTGTGAATTTTCATGAAGATCCTTTTATTTTTAAATACAGTGATTAGTTTTTCTGTATTTTACTGAAAAGCTCAGAGAAATTTAATTTTATTGTACTGGGACTCAGGAATTTTACACAGGTGAATTCATAATTGCCTGCATTTTTAAATGTCTAAGAAAGTCTTGACCTAGGCTAACTCTACCAAATAATGCTTATGCAACGTTCAGAAATTATAACAAACATTCCAAGAAGTAGGTTAGATGTGGCTGTGATGTTCTGAGGGAGAAAAATATTCAGGTGTTTGCTGAGGAAGAAAAATGTCTAGGTATTTGGATATGAGCTTTTCCATTTCTGCTGGCTTTTATAACAGCACAGCCCATTTCATTCACTAACATCAGTGTGGCCCTTTGAAGGTTCTGAATTCTGTGAAAAAGACCAATTCCTGTTGTCTTAAATAGATCACAGACAGACACGAATTTAAAGTAGATCTGGTAAATTCCAAGACAAATGTTTATAAATTTGGAGTGGATGATCTTTGCACAGAGAAGACAAATACAGTCCTAGAAATGCCACATATTTAGTTTTGCAACATTTTCTAATGAATTATTTGTCTGACCTAGAAAACAATAATATTATAAATATTAACAGTGATGACAATAAATAATTTCATTTATATTGGTTTGCACTTTTATAACATTGTTCACCCTGAAGTTCACTAAAGCATTCAGATAGAAAATAGGTTACATTGTGATTTATGGACATGTATTCCATTATATCATGTTCGTATACATAACTTTCATGGCTAAAGTCAAAGTCTTTAATAAACGGATATTTACCTTCTCTTATTTTCCAGCATGTTTACCAAAACTGAATTATCTCCAAAACTCAAATACTATCTTCTATATCTTGAAATATAAAAAAGAATCTAAATAAATTATAACATGATTTCCTATTCTATGAAGAAAGGCACCACAGTGTGTCATCTGATCCAACCTCCCTGCTCAAGCAGGGTCATCCTAGAGCACATGGCATAGGATTGCATCCAGAGAGTTCTTGAATTTCTCCAGTGAGGGAGATTCTCCAACCTCTCTGAACAATCTGCTCCAGTGCTTGGTCACCCTCACAACAAAGAAGTTTTTCCTCATGTTCAGGTGCAACTTCCTGTTCATGAGTTTCTGCCTGTTGTCGCTTGTCCTATTGCTTAGCACCACTAGGGAATAATGATAAATACTATATAGAACACAAGAAATGATGTATCATTACCTTATTTATCTCTCAGAGCTTGTATCTTGGCTTCTTTCCTAAGCCTGCCCTTCCAGTTCTGAAAGGGAATTTTTCTAAGGAAATATGAAATAAAATTGACAAAATCTATCCTCAGAATTCTTGTATTTATATTCAAGAATTTAAAACAAGTTTTACACACAGTTTTTTTTCTCCCATCTGTGGAAAAAAACTTTTCTTAAGGATCAGTAAAACTAAAAAATACTTTAGGTTTCTACATTGAATAGCTGAACATGCAGTGCCTAATTTCAAGCCTGTGAGAGTAGCCTGAGCATTTTAAGAATGTGTTAAGGCTTGGCAGAACTTGAAACCTGAATAATGCACTCAGTAATAGTACAATTAACAGAATCAGTGTTTAGGTGCAATGTAGAAGGCCCATTTAATTAATTCTTTCCTGGGAAAAGTGTAAGATGTTGAATCCTGACTTTTTATTTTCATTGAGGGAATCTATCAAAGGCACCTCTATGAATAGGCACATCTGCTATTCATTATTAGATGTTCGGAAGATAGAGTCTTGCAGAGCTGCATATTTCATATTCTGACTTTCCTTTGATCATTGGATACAGAACTACCTTGATTATTTTTGGAATGGTAAGGTAGGAACCACATATCTTTCCTCTGTTAATTAAATCAGAATTAGTGAAAAACCAATTTCTCTTAGAGAATTATAGTTAATAACATATAAAAACACAGTGAGAAGTGTAAAAACACAAAGAGAAGTTTTCTATGACATAATGGCTTCTAATTTTCCCCAAACCAAGCAAAATAAAATGAAAAACATATGGATGCCCAGAACTTCTTGACAGAGTTTATACAGTGTGCCTTTTATTCTAGACTACTTTGACATTAGCTCAATGTTTCAAGTCTAAACACTGGTCTCAACATTAATCCCTTCAGTATTAAACATCTATTTAACGAGGTAACAACCATTTCTCTTATCCACTGAAAATAATTAAGTGCAGTTCTAAATCATCATGCTGTGATATATCAATACATTCTTAAAACAATTTACAATACTTCATTACAGACATGAAGGCCAAAGGGATATTTACACATATATTCAATAGAATTGAAAGTTCCAGAAGGTGTATGTAGAATCTAAAGCTGCCCTCTAGACAACTGTGTGATAACATTTGTATTCTTAAAATACAATTAATATTTCAGTAAATAGATTTTTAATCATTAATTTAGTGTTTACATAAAAGTCCAGTTGCTGAGATTCACAGTCATCCTCTTTTTAAAAACGTGACCCTGACAATCCTGCGTTTGCCAAAAAAGCAAAAACCAGACACTAAAATATCAAACTGCACAATGCACAATTTTGTGATAGTGCCTCACATATCTACAAAACAAACTACTGTTTGGTTTGCATGGGGTAGATTAGATTAGATGCAGAAAGCAGTCAGGAAGAAAAATATCAGAAGGGTACTTGGAAAGTGAGTTCCTACTCCAATATATGCAACAGCACTCCTCCCATCTGTATTGGGAGCCCTGTGGATAACATCGTATTCTACACAGTGGCTCTGGATAATCCATGCCTGCTCTGTTGGGCCCCAGGCTTAGGGTTTGAGCAGCCTAAATGTTAGTGTGAGCAGCTGATTTAAGGGAACCTGTTGGCATGTCCCACATCAGTCTGTGCTGTGCTGGTGGGTGTTATGACAGAGACAACAACATAAAATGTCAGGAGATGGTATGTGGTTCTCTTTTTTATGCAAAATAAAGGGTACAACAGCATGGGAGGGAGAAAAGGACCTCTCCATGAATGGGATCTGCACAGGGTGCTGCAGCAAAGTCTACCCTTGGTCTGTGCTGTGTGAAAGAAGGGTTGTCAGGATACAAGTGATGAAAAGTGTACTCTCTATCTATAGTGCTCTTTATAATCTCCTATTTAAACAGCTATTTTATTACACATTGTGTTATGGGGCCTTTTTCACTGAGACCTGCAAAAACCTTTGCACTGCCCTACACCTCCCTGCTCCCACCCTCCCCTCAAGGGCAGAACACCCTAATTGCCCTTTTCCCATCATACAGGCCTGTAGAGGCTTTCACACTTTCACCACCAGATCTACATTAATACAATTGTGTGACCATAATTCTATTGAACTTCACTTTTATTTTCTCATGTTAATCTTTTTCTCTATCCATGAAAATCACTTAGCTCATCCAGAGCACTCAAAACACTTGATACATCTGTTAAACGTATTTTGTAGGCTGCAATTAATGAGGTGTTCCACATGCATCTGGGAAATCAGAGACCGTTAGTTGATACTGTGATATTTCACATGAAGAATGGATGAGTCGAACTTGCTGTGAATACTGTGACCTCATTGGTTGTTTCTTTTTCTTCTTTTTTTGTATGTGGATTGAAAGAGATTGAAGTGCATAAATGTGTTATCTTCTGCCATCACATGACTTTACACATACTTTTGTGTAAACACTCAGAGTAAACAGAATTTTTTCCTGATAGCTCTGTTTCGCTGAATAGACTTAGAGGTACCTCTTACTGTTTATGAATGTCATATATTTCCTTCTTGTGTTGCAAACTCCAGTTTAATAGCTGGTCTCTTTCTTCTTGCTGGCTTTTCCCTTCAGTCTTTGACTAGAATTTTCAGGATAGTAATTCCAGACACTTACATAAAATTGATGACTTAGTAGCACTATCTTGTGTTTATCCAGCAAGTCTGTATTGCTAGGTAGGTTGTATAAGGCAGAAACTATCTGACATGAGTCTGTAAATGTGTTTAGTGGGAGATTTTTTGATAAAGGGATTGGAAAGGAGCAACCCTTTTTGATCAGTCCTAAGAGATTACACAAGAAATCCCATGAGTCAAGTAGAAATCCCTAACCATCAGGTTGTCACAAGAAAATTTTATTTAATTATCAGTACATTTACTTGTTTATGGTTATGCCAGACTCTGATGTTGGACTACAGTGCTCATTCTTCGGAAAAAGGTTTGACATATGCTAGCTCTCTAAGGAGGCAATTTTAGCCACGGAATAAACAGCAAGTTTCAGTTCTCAGGACAGGATCTCAGTCACAAGGTCTTAATGCAATAAAAGTATTGAGAAACCCTTAGACTGATGGATAGTCCAAACACTGAAGAGGTAGAAAAATCAAAGCCCTCATTTTGTTTCTGGTTTCAGATGAATTTCTGCAAGAATCATATATGAGGGAACCAGCAAGAATGGGACTGTATGTTCTCTAGAAAACCACAGAATGCATTGGACTCATGATGTTTTTTTAGTTACAGTTGCTGTTTTGAATTAAGATCAGAAATACAATAGTGTCAATATCCTGCCATGTAGAAACACCTGTAACTGATGCAACCTACCTTCTGGACTTAGAGGATGGTAGGTACTATTCCCAGTTTTCATGAGCATGAGATTTGGTTCATAATTTTCACCTGAAACCAAAATGAACAGGTCTCAAATCAATGTCCTTATGATTTAGTCCCTAAATTATAAAATAAAATTCTATTTTAAAAACTGAAAGAAGAATGACAGTCTATTGCAGTAAAAATACTTACTTTGCACAATATCCTTCCTGAAATTTTGTTTTTACCTAGTAAATAAGAATCTATTTCTTGCATATGTGGGGAGTGCAGTGCAGGGTAAGATAAGGTGTGCTTGTAGCATCCTGCAGATATTTGTTGCTATCAGTAAATTCTGACCACTATTCTAGCTGTCCCATGTGAATCTGCTGAATAGATATTGTATCTTCACCTCCTGTATCTGAATCTATGATGTTTCCATACAAATTCTTTAAAAAAAACCCCAAACAACAACAAAAACCTCAAGCAAACAAAGAAATAAACAAAAATCCCAGACAAACAAAGAAACAAAACCCACATAACCTCCCACAAGACACACAAGGTGAAACACAGTGTAGGAAAGAAGTTAGTTCAAGCTGTCAGGGGTTAGGAGCACAGTCTGTGAAGCACAATTCTCCTGATTCTTGGTTTCTGCTTAATTTCCACAATTGCCATAAACAATTCCAGTTACAAAACACACTACTGGATTTTTCAGAACACAAAGCCTGAGGCTTGGCATGCAGGTTCATTTCTAGACTGGGTGTGGGGGGACTGTGTGTGTGTGTGTTTATTTTCTTCTCTCTCTTTTTTAATATACATTCTAAAACATGCAGAATGGGTAAAAATTTTAAAGTGTTCAGAATGTTACTGCAGTGAAATGTGCGTGTTTATATAACTATCACGAAAAAAACAGAGAAAGATAGCTTTGAACCTGGGCTCTCTGAAAATAAATTTTCTTTAACAGAGATAAAATAATGAAAAATACTTAGTTAAACTGCTGGCCAAACTCTTATTGTTTGTACCGCTCCTGGAAAAGACCCTGGGGAGCAGCAGCGGAATCTGTGCTATTGATTGGCTGGTTAAAGAGAGGCCTATTAGATTGAGACAGGCTAGATTGATTATACAGCAGCAGAAGGAGCTCAGATTCAGAGCTGAGTGAACGTCAGGGTGAGAGAGAGGGAGAGCAAGTGAGAGAAAGCGCGCAATAGAGGGAGACTGTGCCCACTATAGCATCAGTGTGTGACAGCTGGTGCCTGATAACACTGATATTGAGCTCCTTCAGTGGAGAACTTGCTGAGCTACCCTTTTTTTTCATTTGCAAGAGGATGCCAGCTCTAAGCCAGTGCAACTGACGACAGACTGGATCTTGGAATAGTTCGTTTTACTTACAATTACATCTCTCGTGTTCTGCATCTCTGAAGAAAGGCTTATTACGGAAGACAAAAATTCATCCTCTCCCCCTACCTCACATAATATTGATGACATACAGAGTTTGATCTTCCAGGTAAGGAAATTATCATTTGCTTTTCTGAGCAGCTAAAAAAGGAATTATTCTTTTTTTATCTTGCATGTTAAATACAAGCTTTGGCATTTGTTCTCAGAATGTGTTTTTTGCACTTGTATTTCTTTCACTCACAGATTATATGTATCAATTATTATGTACACCTGAAGACAATTAACAGGATGTGGTTTGTGCATTGCATTTATCATGCTTAACCCTTTAGATGAATAGAATAAAACAACCAGAAAATATTATTTATAATTACTTGGATGATGTTTTAATGTAACTTGTCCCACACATGCTAAACAGTCTGGAGTAATAATGGCACACAAGCTCTGCCATATTATTAATTCATTAGTGTACATATTGTGAAGCCAGGTAGAGAGAATACTTACCTGAAGGATTTCTCAGTGCTTGTCAGTAGTTTGAAATAGTATCTGTCTTTTGACTGCAAGCTTACCACTGCTGAGAAAAAATGGTCAGCTGTAAATAATATATCATTAGACTGCCATTTTTTATAGATATAGTAGTTATTGCTAGCATTCTGCCTGCAAAGTGAAGATCAATGCTTATGACCTGAAATGTGAAACCTAGGATGTTCAGTTACACTGTGCTGCATGTTTGAAGCAGCCATCCCATGGCCCGACTGCCTGTTTTCATATGACATTGACTCTACCATCTCCTAACTGCAGAGCTTTACATAAAGTTTCTACATATTTCCTTCAGCTGTGTTGTAAGTGGTTTTGCTGTGATAGGTGATAGGTTGTGATAGAATGCTGTGATCCTGAAGGTGATAGACTATATCTAAAATAACCCAGCTTTTGGATTTGAACTAAGTCAGGAAGTTGATTGACTGGGGGTTTACAGGCCATGGGAGCATAACGCTAAGACAGCTCCTTCATTAGCAGCACATTCCTTCCAGCCGTGACAACATGCACCACCTTCCTCATCAGTTTGTGCACTCTCCTCCTGGCTCCAAACTGCAGAGTTTTTCACATGCCAGCTATTGTGATTATTCTCTCTGGGTGAAGTAGAGGCATCAATCTATTAATGCAAGCATTTAAGTAGGCTTTGACCTAGCCAAGTACAGTGTTCCAGTGCTTTGGCCAGCTAAGAAACTGCCTACAGCAAGGTCTTGCGGCTAGAATATGCACCTACATGTAACCCAAGTTATCCAATGACAAAAGAATCACAACTACAGAAAAGCACTTTCTTCTCTTCCTTTACCAAGAAGTTTTAAAAAAACAAAACACCATACTTAAATACTTAATGACTCCTCAAAAACCCAAATGAGAAGTGGAGTTGCCAAAATGGTTATTCATAATTTGTAAAAGACATTATAAAAAATTAGGACCTTGGGTATATATAGAGATTTTTTAAAAAAACCTAACAATAACTTTAAGGGTGTAGCTAAGTGACCACATGAATAAAATATGCAATGCTTAAGAGAAAGCTTCATTTTCTATAATGTATCATATGAGTAAGCACTGGCAAAACAGGAACTAAACTAATGAGCCCAAACTAAAGGCTTACTTAAACTAAAGCATCTGTGCTGTTTTAATACCTTATCTCTTCTCTATGAATAGTGTTTAAGTTGTTTTTATGTACACAAATGTCAGCAATTTCAATGTTTCCTTCTGAAACTCTTTCCAGGTAGCCAGAAATTCTCTTGGAGGCACATTTTGCCACCATAGATTTATTGAGTGGTATTTTACTCCATAAAGTACTGCCAAAGGTGAGCACTGCATACATTGACTATGGAGTCAGAGTGCAGAATCTGACCATAAATAATGGAAAGAAACCCTTTACATTTTGATTACCCGACTGAAAATTTTAACAGTAAGACAAAGACATGGGTATTGAGGGCTAGATCTACCAAGCATAGACGGTATTTTATAAGGAGCGAAGATAATTGAATGTCTAATTCACTTTGTATTCTTACAAAGCTTAAGGCCTGACTCAGTATATCTCATGTGTAGTTTGACTAGCAAAAAATAATCCTTTATGTATGCTGAAAAGCTTTCCTACAGCTCTTATTAATACCTCTCTTTTCTCTCTGAAAAATCTTTTTCACTATACCCATGCTCTTTAAATATACCTTATAATTTTCTGATTAGAAAAAAAAATCATGGTAGTTCTGTGATTTCAAAGACAGCAGTATTGTTCCCTCCAGATTAGTGTCTGTTACTAGTCAGGTTACATCCAAGCCATGCAACTCCAAATGACACTAAAAAGTGTTTATTTTTGCAATGGGAATATTTCATTTGAACCTTAATTTTATTTTTTTAAAGTGCAAAAGAGAATCAGAAACCCAAACAATTAATTAAGCTTACACTCAAGATATTTTTCTGCTCATAAGATTTGTTATTCATTTCCACATTAAATAGTGTAAGCGTCTTCTTTTGTCAGATTCAGAAAAAAAAAGAGATGAAAAAACCTCAAATCAGAAAGAGTTAAGAGTTTACATATTACAAACTGTGCATTTTCTTTCAAGTCTTTGATGTTGTTAATGTTAATCTGGACTTTTTGCAACACTTTAAACTGATTCATTTATGTCACCATTCTCTCAAAAGATTAATTTGACCTTTTGAAATTAATGTTGCATTCCTTTCCAGCTTCAACTCACAGAATGTGAAATTTATTTTTATTTTCCTAGCTAACATAAAGCCATTAGGGGGCTCTTTCCTCCTATGATATTGCACAACAAGCTGCAATACAAAGATATAGCTAGTTACTAGACTTGTTACCAAAAAAATTCTACTTGAATTAATTTATTTTGGGTGTAGACATTTTAATAATAGAGAGCATCTAACAATCTCCCTATTTTCTGGTTTTTTGTTGGAGAGGGTTCTGTTTGTTTTGGGGTTTTTTATTGCACATAATGAAAAGCTTTTACTGTCAATTAATGGTTATGTCTAGAAGTTACTTTATGTCCCAAAAAGGAGAAGCGGGGAACACATTCAGCAAAAACTTTGAAGTAATTCCTGGGATTACTAAATCTAATTAACAGCCTGAATATGAAGCACCACTTATGTCCTAAAAGCTAAAGTTTATTTACTGTAATAACTGTGAACAATGTTGCAACTAGCAGTAAGAAAAAAAAAAAAAAAATCTGTTGAGTACTGTTATATTGTACTGAAAAGAACCCAGGGTACCTAAAAGTGACATACTCTTCCCTTACACAGCTTGCTTTGAGAAGGGCTAAGTATGTGACCAGGATTTTTGATCACTCTTTATTTCACGAAATGAGAATGTTTCAGTTCTGAAAACACTTACTCATATGAGCAGCTACATTGAAGTTACTGTGGACCAAATTCCAACATCTTTGTTCTGCCTATTACCCTCCAGTTTCTGGAAATTCATTGCACCACTGTACTTGAAATCAGTTGTGATGTTTGTACTATTTCTTGTGGGGTTGTGAACTTTGTACGATTGCTTGTGGGATTCCTTGGAAAGAATTTTAGAATAGTCTAGTGCACACATGGAAAAGAATTTAATTCGTTGTAAAGCACAGCAAGGTAGCTGCAAACACTGCAGTACCATGCTGAGGTGAGGCCAGGAAAAACATGAGTGTCAAAGGACAAGCAAAATAATTGTCCACCTGTTCCAGTTTTGAAGAATTTTCTTATTCCTGCCATCCTTGAAAGAAAAAATCCCAGTTTGGTAAATGACTTTACCCACCCTGAACCAACTTGCTACTTTATATTGTTTAGCTTGGAGAGATTCCAATACTTCCAATTCCATTCAAGAAAAAAAAAAGAAAATAAAAAGGACTGGCACACTTTGTGATGCTTGACACTCAAAACCAAAGGAGTATAATCTAGACAAGTGGAAATTTAAAATTAAAAAATTTCAAGATAAAAAATCATGTTATTTCTTGGTTTTACTACACATCTGAATAATCTCTCTATTTTTGCATCCTCTTATAGCAACTATCTTATGACAATTAAGAACTTTGTGCTAAATAGCACCTAGAAATTCCAGCCAGGATCTCAAGACACTTTGTTTACTGCTCTGCATAGACAGAGATTCATGCAATACAATGAAATTGCCAAAAATATGGAATAAATCAAGTATTATTTCTGAGACAGATAATTGATGCTTCAAACTCAGAGAAGATGATCTTCATTAGCTATATTATTAGCACATTGCAAATTCAGCATCATACAAATTATCTTCCTGTTAGTAGAAGAGGGCATTTTCATTACTAAAAGGTGGCTTAAGTTAACTATGACTTGCTTGCGTTTCAAGTAATTAATTACTTACACATGAACAGTCACCAAAGCTGAGATGGCATTATTATTAGTAATTCATCAGGCACAGCATTGCCAGCCAGTCAAAGGAGAGGATTGTCCCACTCCATCCTGCACTGGGGCGGTCTTGCCTGGAGTCGTGTGTGCAGTTTTGGATACCACAATATAAGAAAGATATAAAGCCATTAGGGAGCATCCAAACAAGGGCCACAAAGGTGGTTAAAGGTGGAGGGGAGGGGAGGGCATACGAGGAGTGGCTGAGGTCACTCGGTCTGTTCAGCCTGGAGAAGAGGAGACTGAGGGGAGACCTCATTGCAGTTACAACTTCCTTATGAGGGGAAGAGAAGGGGCAGGCACTGATCTCTTCTCTGTGGTGACCAGTGACAGGACCTGAGGGAATGACATGAAGTCTTGTCATGGGAGGTTTAGGTTGGATATTAGGAAAAGGTTCTTCACCCAGAAGGTGGTTGGGCACTGGACCAGGCTCCCCAGGGAAGTGGTCAGAGCACCAAGCCTGACAGAGCTCAAGATGTGTTTGGACAATGCTCTCAGGCACATGGTGTGAGTCTTGAGGCTTTCTTGTGCAGGGCCAAGAGTTGGACTTTGATGATCCTTATTGGCCCCTTCCAACTCAGGATATTCTATGCTCCTATGACTTTATTTAAGGCCCAAATCAGACCGAGAAAATTGCTGGAAGAATGACAGGAAGTGTGTAGCAGAAGCAAGGAACAGAAACCCCTGCTTGGTTGGAGGCAAGCGCCCTAGCAGTAAAGCCCTTTTCTCCTCTATAAAACACAGTTTAATTTAATTGTATGCTCTGCTTCCTTGAAATCAATGAAATTTTATGTAAAAGATAAAAATTAAACCCATATAAGATTCTGGCACAAAGTTTCTGCAGAGCTTCACTCCAGAGGTAACTCTAATTTACTGGTTGGTTAATTTATCCCTTATATAAACACACTATGCAAAGCACTTTGAAATACTTTAGAATAAAAACTGTTGTGTAAATGTAAAGTATTATTATGGCAAACAGAAGTCACTCAAAGTTGACAGAAGTCACTTCAGCTAATGAAAACTGCAACAGTCTGGGGTGCTTTATTAAGCATGAATAAATAATTAATCTCTGATGAATGTTTAAAGGCTGAAAAAACAGTTCTTCAGACATGTACTCAAATAAGAAATACTTAATTTCTTTTTCCTATTTCATGTTTTCTATAATATATGAAGGGAATAATTCAAATGACAAGATATTAGAAGTAGAGAAGTTTGCAAATGCAATTAATATACGTACCGTCAAAATATTTTAAAGAGAAGTAATAACAGTGTAATCTAAAATAAACATCATAACAGAATGAAAAGAAAAATCTTTTGCTGTTTTTTTAAACATTTTTTTTAATTTTTACTGTAAGAAAATGACATTGCAAATGAAATTGCATAGAAACAGCAGCCTGCAGCTTCCTCAAATTTGCATGCAATCCTAAATTTGTATATGTGTGTGTGTATATATATATATATACACACATATGGTGGCATCCCTGCCCATGGCAGGGGTGTTGGGACTGAATGATCTTTAGGGTTGCTTCCAAGCCATTCTATGACATGAGTCTATTATACATGTGCATATATGTGTGCATGTACCTATATTTAAGCTTATCCTTTACTGTCTGTATTCCACACAGAAGTATAAACCCCTGTTATAGAAAATTTGCAATTTTTAGGAATACAGCCATGTAGAACCCAAACATGTTCCCTGAGTTCCATAAAAGAAAAGGCTTTTTTGGTTGTGAAGCCACCTGAGAGTGCAAGTTATAAGACAGGTGTCACCAAGAAACGCAGATCAGCAGATTATCAGATGCCAGGATCCTAAAAAAATACTATTTCTCTTGATATTGAAAACACTTTGTTCACATAATCTGTTTTAATTCTGTGATGTGATAGCAGAAAGGCTTTGCTGAACAGCATGCAACAAACTACCATTAAAACACACAGTACAGTTTTGAGAAAAGCTCTTTAAATTTTTGCATTTGCTTGGATTTCAAAATATTTAGAAGTGAGTCAAAAGTGTTGCTGCTTTGCAAAACATTGATTATGTTTGGCTCTAGAACAACACACGGATAAATCCTGCTCTGATCAGTGACTATTAACACTGGTCTGTGGAGTATAAAGTGAGTGAAAAAAGTTCTGCAGAGCAGCTGATATTGAGAAGTAATTCATTGTCCTCTGGCAGATCTGTAACACTGAGAATTAATGTGCTTACAGCAGCGACAAAGCTATGGTAACACCTTGACTATTTATAGACTTCTTCTTTTTTCCCTCAGAACTTTCTGTTACTGATTTAGGATATATGACTGAAGTTTTGGGTTTGTTCCCTCCAGTTATCAGATATTAACAGAAAAACAAAACAAACCAACCAACCAACCAACCAAACAAACAAAAAAACCCTCAAAAAACCCAAAACAACAACAACAACCACCAAACAAACAAACAAAACCAAAAAAAAAAAAACCAAAACCACCAAAAAATATCCCACACCAATCCCCTGTCAAATTCATCTTTGGGCAAGCTGTTAAGGTGAACAAAATTAACTGTCAAAAATTAGTAAATGATGATAAAATTTTTCCTTGAACATAGTGAAACAATAGTTTTGTTCTTTATACTATGGAATGATCAGAAGATAGAAAGTCTTTGTGGCCCGGAATACTTAACAATGACAATATGAATATTTTGTAACATACAGAAATTATGTGTACCACAAAGTAAAAAATATATTATATTCCTTTAAATTCTATAAATTTTAGTTCTAGAAGTCTGTTTTTCATACGACTACATAGACTTCATGAACTTCTAAAAACTACTGAATATAAATTGTAGTGTTTTGGTCTTCCCAGCTTCTTAAGACCCATTAGTAGTTTTTAATTCTGTGTAACACAGCTGTACTGATATGTCTAAGGACAGTTCTGAAATTAATATTGCAACTTTCAAGAGTAAATAAGAACAAACTCATCTGACAATTCCTGCTACTGGTGCATTTTATTGAACTGGATTAAATTATAGAAACATATCCTTCATTTTTTAAAAATTTAACTTATAACAGACTATACCTTCTTAATATTGTATGGGGAACCAGAATTTGAACCTATCTCCTTAAATGAAATCATGAGTAACTTCTGATGGGGAAACATACTTTCAAGTTCCCTGCCATATTTTGAGACCTAGGAATTTTGAAGCAGCTTCAGGTAAGTTTGGATGATATTCAAGGGACTCAGTCTTAAGTGTTTGTCCATTAATTCTAGGCACTGTCATACACCAGTATATATGTACAGAATCTAACTAGCAAAATTACAGCAATGTCATCAGTAGGTGCTATTTATTACCTTATGCCACAAAAAAAAAAAATATCAGTGCCCAGGATTACAGCTGTTGAGGTGGTTTATCAACAGCAAAGATGAAGCAAAGTGTGAAAGCTCTACAGTGTCCATCAAAAATGGAAAAATATCCCTGAACTGCATGACCAGGAGCATGATCAAGCAGATGTGTCATGCAGACATTATTCTGAAGATCAGAGACTCTGGGAAAAGATGTTTGTTTTGCACTCTGTATCCATATGTTGTTTGACTGCCACGACATCTCTAAGACCTTGGATAAAAGCTTACAGCTCTGTGACCTGACTAACTCTCAGATACATGGGATCAGGAAGACAACATCAGTGAAATGATGCAGAGATACAATTAGTAGTTCTTGTCACAATTTTTGTACTGTTTAGGAAAATCATTCAAACCAGACTTGGACCTTACTCTTAAAATGACACAGTTTAGTGGCTTTGCTTTCCAGGGGAACAACTAAACAATTACACATGCCTGCTTCCAACATGAGGTGCACTCTCCTCCCCACTCTAGCTCATCTTTTCAATGTCTTGCCCAAGTGCAGCAAATGCAATATACCTGGGACACATCAAACTTCTTAAGAACTTTAAAGAATTAAATTAAATGATACTAGACAGAGAGAAAAATATGCATAAAACCTGTCCAACTATATTAGGTATCAATCTAAGCCAAAATCCTTTGTCTGATGATTCTATAATTCTCTTAGGCATCTAGATTTCTACGGGGTTTTTTTTGTTGTTGTTCATATATATATACATGTATCTGAAACTCATTAACTTCTTCACCTGTTTTTATAACTAAGTGTTCCTGCCTAAAAATTTTGGAGATGCACTACTGCAAGAACTGTCACTTTGTGTGGCTGATACACACTAGCGTGTTGGAGGAGTAAATGTCAAGATTTACAGGACATCAAGATAACTCATCCACAAGCTTTTATCATGCAAAACAGTTTAAACTTCTTTCATTGAGGAGAGGTATCTTTCATTACTTTGTATAAACCTTGGCATAAGAGTATGCATATAGACATTTACCAAGAAATAAATTATATACTCTGAATCTCCATTCTGGTTTACCATCATGTATTTTCTTTGACTCGGCCATAGGTTAACATTCTCAAAAGAAATCAAAGAATATTTTAGCTATGAACACTTTCCAGACAGTGATTTGTAGACCAATCTTACTATCTATGCATATCTGAGGAATATCATTACAGTCTTTCCTACTTCTATAACTATTCATCATCTTCACTTCCATAAGATAGCTGCAGATGTTTTAGATTTATGCTAAAATCCAGAGAAAAATGTTGTACAGTATGCGAAAGTATTGCATGTAGCAAATGTGTATGTATCTGAAAGTAAAAAAAAAACCTACCTGACACTGCCAGCACCAACTATTTCAGCTTGCATGGTATTTGTAGAGGTTATGGGTCCCTGATACTTTTGCCATTGATTTTACACAATTTTGCAAGTCTAGAACTTGTGCTGAAAGAATTGGCGTTTTCTTAGATGGCACAGTTTCAAGTGTTCTGTGCCAAAGATAACTATTTTAAACCTAAACTTCTTTGCAAGTCCCCTGTATCCAGGACCAGAAAGCTGTGTAACATTACTTCCTTTTCCTTTTCCTTTTCCTTTTCCTTTTCCTTTTCCTTTTCCTTTTCCTTTTCCTTTTCCTTTTCCTTTTTATAATTTTGTTTATCAAAGTCTGCATCAAAGTTTGTACCACTTTTCTCAGGTTTTCCCTTCTTTTCAATGGAATTTTTTTTCTTTTTTTCTTTCTTGTTTTGGGGGAAGGTGGTGCACTAGAGTGGGCAGAGCAGGTAAGAGGTAGTATCTTTTATTAGGAAAAGAACATAAGATCAGACATTGAAGTCTGTAGCAATTTGGAATTTCGTATTTTGGGGGGAAAAGAATGTTGAAGAATTTGAGGGGTTTGGCTTTATTTGTTTATTTATTTGGTTTTATATTTGGTTTTTTAGTTGATGAATCTCTAGTCACTAAAGTGATTGGTGCTCTACACTTTAATTAGATAAATACCTCATGTGGGCAGAATATGATGTTCTGCCTTTTGAAAGAGCTTTACTTCATTAATGAATTTGTTTAATTTCCACACCCTTCAATAAATCATCTACTTGGGTATGAAATTAAATATAATTAGGTCACTTGTTGCGGCGGGTGGACATGGTGAGGGGTGCCGCAACCTTCCGAAAGTGTCCCCAACACAGAGCTGCTTGGCAGGCCACCTCCCACGCACACACTCAATCACACTCATGCCAGACGGGCCATGCAACAGGTCGATGGCAAAGAGTTGGGAAGGGTCCTTCGTATGGGGTTCCACAGGAGAGGTTTACTTCAGCCCCATGCATGAAACTGACCAGTGCCGAAGAAACAAGAATATGGGAGGGCCCAGGCTTATATACGGGTTTGAGGGGGGCGGAGAGAGCATCAGGAGCCAATGGTCTGAGGGCCAGGGAGCAGCACAGAGGTGTGGCCAGGGTACAGGGGCCAATAGGGAAACATTGGGGGAGTGGCGAGGGAACAAAAGCCAAAGGGAGAGCAGGGAAGGGAGACCTTTCTGGGGCGGAGAAATATTAGATAGAAAAGGGCAGGGAAGCCAACGGGCCAGCCGGGGCAACAGAACTGGGATACATTAACATAATGAAACACAGACTCTTAGGAGAAGCCACCTCTTTCTCCCCAATCCAGGGGAGACTCCTCTCTCTGAGGAGGGTGCAGGCCCACAGGCCACCACAGTCACCCTGTAGCATGTTTTTATTGTAGATGATGTGTGAACCATTCTGGATTTAGATGCACTTTTGCACTTTCTCAATATGTGTCAAGTAGGAAAATTCAACATAACATAAGGTGCCCTAATCTCAGTAATGATAATGTATCTGGAAATACTGTATGTGAAATCTTATGGACATTAATTTTCAGAGACTAAAAAAACCCAACTAAGTTCAAACTATAGCTAGTGATTGAACTGGGAGATTATGATGTTCTACTTATAAAACTTAAATTACCTTTTTAAAAAAACAGCAGTAAGCAAAACTATAACATATTTAACAAATAATGTTGTCTTGGTAGTATTATCTTGAACCTAAATAAGATATAGAGCTATTGTTTTACATGACACTTTTTAAAATCTCTCTTTCATTATAGATGCATATGTATGCACAACTGAGTCACTACATAATTTCCTTTTGAGATATCAAACAATCATTAGGTCCACCACTCTTTGTCTTATTTCAGATAAAATGCAGAGTATGCTGGAAATTTCATCCCTATCCACCAAAAAATAGCATGAATAATCAAAGTCATTGATGAAATAACTTAAGTAAGTCACTAATTCTCAAAAGCAGTCTACTTCTCTTGAAATCAGATCCTAAACATCATTTGCCTCCAAAGTTCCAAGAATAAAGATGATTATTTCCTCTGAGCTAGAAAACTCTTCTGGCATAAAGAAGCATATAAATTTTGGCTAATGTACCATATGTCAGATGATACGTTGTCCTAGTAATTTCCACGACTTTTAATTATTCTTATTTCATTATATTTTAAAGTATTGAAGCCAGCAGTAATTTAATTTTGCGATTTTGTACCACACTGAGGTGTTTGCAGTGTCTTTTTATCATTGTGAACACAAGTGCTGTTCCTTGTACCTAACACTGTGCAGTATTCACAATATCAGATACAAAAAGATATATATTCTTAACAATTTTGAACAAGTTTTTAACAAAGAATAAAGAAAAATTCTCTCTATAAAGTTCCTTGTTTAGGAAATGAAAAGCAAGATGTAAATAAGGGCCTTATTTTTATTGTTGTTTGATCTTACAATTCTTTCTCAAATTATAAATCAATTCTTTAACACAAACAGTACACATAGGATTGTTAACCTTGACAAGGACCAAAGAAATATGCCACCTTTCAATCCCTGTTGTATTTTCTGACAAATCTACGTGTTATTCTTTTGCAATAATGGACACTTCTGCTCTCTTTCTCCCATTCTCTTCTCTGGAACAAAATAGTCCTAGAGGTATTCTGCTTTTTAGAGAAAAAGTGTAAATATAATTCTTCTAGATGTATTTCATAAAATTCAAGAAGACCCAAAACACTGCTGAAAATGTTCTACAACAGCGTAAAACTCTCAGGATGTGAAATAATCTTTAATGTATCTATGTAATCAGAGATGAATGATTTATTTCATACTACCAAGTATGGATTAAATCAACCAACAAAACATTCAAGGTCTAAATTTGAACATTATTTGCAATAATGTAGGGAGAACTATGCTCCTCTTTTATCATGCATCATTGGTTTCTCAATGTAGTGACTTACATTAAAAATTACTAGGAGTGAAACCTGAAGACTTGTTTTAAGTTTCCTTTGAATATTGGTGTTTTGCCAATTAAAGAATGAATGATTCAAGGATAGTTTTAGAATTACCTAGATAATAGTCCCCTTAATGTATTGCAAGAATAAGAATATTAATTGAGTTCAAATAAGTTTTCTAGGTGCCTTAATTTAAACTTTGCCTATTTTCCTATGCATTATATAGCCTGAGAACTGTGTTTGACATGCAAAGATGTAACCTCTATGGGAATTACAGCTACAATTTGTTTACAAGTAATCACACACAAACAAGTGTATATAGATATCTACAATTGTAGGTATCAGTGTATATATAACCATATAACCACAACTCAGAAGCTTCTGTTTGAAAATTGAAATGTCCCAATGCTCCAGGACTCTAAAAATTAAAATTTATTCTCCAAGAAAACTGAAATGGAAACAAACTGTGCATCGGGATAAAACAGTTTGCTTGTCCAGCAGCAATATTTTGCTGTGAGTGACCCTCTTACCTGCATTTAGCATGTTGATTACTCAGTCCACTGAAGCACAGGGTGCTGAGCAGAGCCATCAGTCAATAAAGTAATTTATAAGAATCACCCTTCTGGGCAAACTAGGGGATGAACTAGTCATTACTGTTTTCTTCTAGCTGAGGAAATCTGTTCCCCTGTTGAAAAATATTCACCAAACAAATAGAAAATCCACCAGCCTCTCTAACATTTTCTTCTTACAGAGAAGTGAGAGGCTGTAGTTGAAACTGATTGTGCTTGAATACCGCTTACTAAGAAGAAGCATCTCTTTTTAACCTACGAGACTCTGATAGATGTGTTCATCAATAACATAATTGGTTTAATGATACAAGAAGCTGATGTTAGGGTGGCTTCAAGTTAGGGAAAACAACTTCCCTTAAATGTGTTGGAAGCCATGCACAAACTGATGGCCACCATTCCACTGAAGCAGAGACCAAAATACGGATGTGTCTCACATGTTTCTACTGACTGTAGCTGAATGTCCCTTGCAGGCATACAAAGGAAGGGTTGCTTTGTTTCAGCCCCCTGCTGAGGCTCCCTCTGTGGGGCGAGTAACACCGTGTCACGGCTGAGGGCCAGGGCCAGGGCTGGGACTGGAGGCTGGGGCTGGAGGTGGAGGCTGGTGCTGGCTACAGAACCTTCTGGAAAATTGCTGCTAGTGTGAGAAGGAGCTACTTGTGCCATCCACAGGACAGCTGGGGCCCAGGGGGTACAGCTGGGCAGGGGCCAGGGTGATGGAGAGTACTCTTGTGCTATGGTGTGGCTGTGGGAGCCATCTCCTGGCCCGTGGGAGAAGGGAGTGGCAAGGAGTGGGCTGTGGGGAGGTGGGGTGACCCCTGTGAGTCACCTGTTTTGCTTTCTACTCTTTAGTGGGGCCGTCCCATTAGAGGTCTGTGCCGTGTCCATGTACCTTCTTGTTTGTATCACCTGCCCCGGTGCCAGAGTGGGAGGAGTATTTTGTTGGTCCTGGCTGCCTTTGCTGAGGAGGCAGCCAGACTTGGAGGGGCCAAGAGTGAGGTTTTTGCAGAACCAGGGAGTTAAATCTCAGGGAAACTCGTGAGAGAAACTGCCACCAAGACCTGTTTGTGGGATGAGATGCCAGTCACTAAGGCTAAATTGTTTTGGACAAGAAGTGGTTTAGGAGAAAAGAGGAAGAGGTAGAGGCAGACCCTGGAGGTGGTGAATGCAGGAGTGCTAGACGACCAGACTTGTAGTATAAGAGTTGTAGATGGCAGTACTATTTGCAAAAGAGGGCCATGTTGTGGATCCTTGGCTTGAGGGCTGTATTATGTCTTGGACACTTCTGCATGATGGTGAGATAAGGAAGTAAGAAGTATTCAGCTCTGAAGATTGGGGTTGTGTGGGTTGTGTTTCATTTCACTTTTCTTTTTTAAACCAAAATACTAAATCGTGTTGAATGACACTCTCCTATGTTGCTGGTAAACCAGTCTAATCAGAGTGTTTCAGACTTGGAGCACTATTTGTTCAGTGTGCAAATCCAAATGAAACAACATCAAGAGAGCCTCAGAGAGATGTGCAGCTGACGCATGTTTCACAGACTTGTCTGCTGAGTTAATTCAGCCAGGCGGCTGGCAGATGGAGGGAGTCTCTGGCCTTTGCCTTACTTAATCCTGCCATCCCATTGACAGTGGCCAGAGTAGCCCTTGAACAAGCTGTCATTCCTCATTATTGCCAGACCTGTTGCCGGCAGTTCCCAGAGCACATTGGTAACTATCCATTACCTTATTGTTTCAGAAGTCTTTGGTTTTCCAAAATTGTTTTATTATTCAAGCTGTCAGTCTTTTACAAAAATGTAGAAAAATGATGGGCAGTTCATGAAATGACGATGACTTTGTGGCATAGGCTCACATGCAGAGATGAATTTTGCCCCATCTCTCAAGCTCAATATGTCATACTGATCACAAAAAAGGTTATACTGTACTGGAGAAAGAGCTTTCCTGCAATTCCCAGGTTCAGGGGGAAGGATCCAGGAAGGCAGCTAATTAATTAATGGACTCATAACTGGTGCCATTTGAACTGTTGTGAAAATACTGTTTACCGAATTATGTAATGGGAATGAAAGCAACATTCTTTATGTTCTCCCTCCCTAAGTCTAGTGCCTAAGACTCACATTTACATGATTAGTTAACTTCTGTATTTTATTCAAATGATTGGTTAATAATACCGAGTGACATCAGCTAAACTTTTATAACTGGAAAAACAAAGAAACCTATATTAGACGTAAACATTCACCCATGGTACAAATTCTGCCCTTTTCTTTATCAGATGTTAAACTTAAAAAAAGAAATAGCCAGGGATGGTTTTCAGTGGAATTTAAGATTATTTCAGTGGGAAAATACAGTTTTGTCATGTTTCCCTCTGCGTGGAGATTTATGGACTGGTGATGAAACCACTTAAAACATACACAAAATATATTCCAGTTCTCCTTGCTCTCTGTCTTTATTAAGTCATAAATATGTGTAAGATTTGAAATCTTTAAATTTTTTTCTGGCTCATTGAGGTTCTCAATTTTTTTTCAGAAAGGCCTTATAAAACAATCTGTTAAAAAAAAAAGAACAAAGAAGGTATCTGGCTTTTTGTGATGGGACTGTGAAAGAAGATGTACGTGGTTTCTAGAGAAAGTGCAATCGCTTCGCCCTGCTGCCATTGAGTTATATGTTTCGTAGGTTTCTTCAAGTATACATGCAAATGGATAACTTTCTATAATTGTTTTATTTTAGATTAGTAGAAAGCAGCATGATTTAGGTAAATCAAAGAAGATAAATTCCTTGCTTTGTTTTAGAGACAAAAAACCCAAACCTAATCAAAGAATACCCAAAACCAACAACCAGCTGAAATTTCAGAGCTTGTGTCATCTCTTACCTTGGGCCAAATGGAAAGTCCTCTATCTGAAGATACTTCTTCAGTTCAACATCTTATATCAAAGGGTCCATAATTTAAATATGTGACTCTTAGGTTTTCATTTGCCAAGTGAGAGCAGACCTTTCACTGCATTGTGGTGTTGTTTAGAGGCTGTCAAAATATTTGCATAGATTTGGTATTTTTTTCACTAACAAGTGCTATTATATACAGCCATTCACTGAATTCAAAAATCAAATAGTCTAGGAGATTTCTGTGAGCCGAATGATAAAAGACTTTATTCTTAAAAGCATTTAATTTTCCTGCTGGATTTTAATATAATAACCAAGCACTCAAATGATAATTTTTAAAATTACCTTGTGAATCATTTCCAAATGCTGATGAAATACGTAAAACTCTGCCACCAAAATTGCAAGTGGGGCATGGTCAGTGTAGGAGCTGTTACTTATGCGTATTATGTCTTATTTTTTACAGCTGCCTGTTGTTATAATTTTCTTCTGACCTGAACTCTTTTCCATACATTTGTCTTGTCATAGATTACTTTCTTTTTTTTTCCAGGTAAATCACAGCGTATTTTGGTAAGACTGCACCCCAGGTGTTGTTTTCCTGTCTGGGATGCATGTGGCATTCAACAAGAGAGAATCCTGAATTGCATGTGTAGAAATCTTTGTGGAAGATGAACAAAGGATTTCTTTGCATATTTGCAGGAAATATGAACATGTAGGAACAATAAGGAAGAGCAGTTGTTATTTAGAAAAATTCTTTCAGTGAATCTAATTCTTTTTTTTTTTTTATATGCTCTTAACACTTTCAGTCTGTGCTTGTGGAATAGTCTATTGTACATCCGTCAGATAATAGCCTACAATTTCCTACAACTAGTGGAGTTATTCTGATATAGTACAAACTACAAGATGGTGCAGACCTAGTATTTAAATTCTAATCTATATCAGAGTATAATATAATTAATGAGTTATCCTACATGAATTGGGGGGTCTTGAATAGATGCTGGTTTTTTAATTAGTATTAATATGGTAAGCTTTTAACATTTGCCAGTTTGCATTGCAAAATTTCCCTTTATCAGAAAGGATTGAAAATTTGACAAATTAACATTGATTCTGAGGCAAAACTGCAGCATTGTGTCACTGGTATCAGCATTAGTGACATGTACAGTCACATCACTCCTTAGGCACAAACCTTGCCTGAATTGTGTGTGGAATACAAATATGGAAACATGTATTGATACTGAAACTATAACACTAATTACTATTAATTAAAATTAAGCCACTTTTCTAAGGTGAAGGATTATTCATCACATGACAATTTTATATAAAGAATGAGTACCTTTCAAGTTTAATATTACAGTTTAAGTAAATATTGGGTGATGTGTGCAGAAAGAAGAGATGAAGTCCTCTGATTTTTTTGTTTGTTTGGTTATTAGTTAGTTTGTTTTGGGTTTTTAGTTCTGTGCTGTGCAAGAGGATCAGTCAAGTTAATCATGATGATCTTCTCTGCCTTCCTCTTGACTCACTAATTTTTTGAGGAAATAATACTTACTCTCATGTTTTCATAGATCAGACCCCGTGATTTTTTTTAATGCTTTTTTAAATGCCATATCTCAGCCCTGTGTCAGTCAGGATTTTTCTTAAAGCATCATTGGATCAGATAAAATTTTCAAAGATATTTTAATACCGTTCAACTGCTTGTGTCAGTGCTTTACTGCCTGAAGAAAGGAACAAGCTATATTATCAACAAATGAAGTATACCTTTCAAAATCAGGAGGATTGAGTGGGGATCCCAAATTGATAGATAGCTTAGAGTATATGGCAAATATTGATTTTTTTTTTTATCATGTCTGTTTTTCTGGGTGAGGAAAATAGACATTAGTGTCTACACTATGCGTTTACCACCCCAAAATTTTGGGGTATAAGATGTGAAGATAAATGCTCTAGCTTAGTAAAACCTTAAAACACTTTTCTAGAATGTACAAGCCCTTGAATATCTCCGTAGACATCAAAACCACAACTGTTGCTCCTCAGTTCCCCATGAGTTCTGTTTTCATAGAAGGAAGGTAATGCAATGTACTTGCAATATTATCATGTCATACCATTATCTTGAAGGTGGAGCGCAATTGAAGACATGTGCAAAGCTACCTTCACAGTATCACAGAATATTCTGAGTTGGAAGGGTCTCACAAGGATCACTGAGTCCTTTCTGAAAGTAGACTTGTCCTTGTTTGTGCTTTAAAGGAATTATTTGATGTAGTGTGCAAAATTTTTATTCAGATTGTCTTCTAAATAATGAGAATGTTTGAGAAATACTGTCTCTTGGTGTTTGAAGGACTTCTTGTGAAGATTGTAATTTTAAAAGATACTTCTGTGCAGTTTAACAGTAGCAGACATCGAGTATTTGACAGGAAAAAACACTTTTTTTGCCAAGGGAAAAAAAACGTATTTTGCCTGAAAAAATATATTGAGCTGGTTTGTCTTTCAGGAGTTTTTCAAATCTAGACAAGCTCTGAGAGTACACCGTAAAATAATTATCTTTGTCCTTGTATGACACGTATCATTGAAGTAGCTGGTTCATATAGGATTTCAATAACAAAAGTATGGGTGGTTTCTGCTATTAAGCTGGACATGAATTTTGCCTGAATGTTGTGGTAAATTTAAGGTGATCATTAAGGGGCAGGCAGAAAAGTATATTTATAATTATGTAGAAGGAACACAGGATGATGCCCTATATTAATCTTTAGGTTGAAGAAGAACATCAATTGTGTCAGATGCCCTTGGTAGAACTCAGTAGGCTTTCTTTGAAGCACTTCTCCCCCTCAGGTGCGTTTATGCCACCAGAAATGACAACACATGGAGGAAAACTTGCAAGATGCATTCAAGTGCAGCAGCCTATTCATAAATGTGATGTTGTGTGTTATTTTTTAGAGTTGTGTACACTTGCACCATCAGAAATAATTAAGAGCAAACAAAAGAGCTGTGTACAAAGAAACAAAAGCTTAAAATTATCTGTACAGCTTTGTGCTGTAACTATTGTAAGTATATAACTGAGCATTTGTATATCTTAGGAATGCAACAGGTATGCCACAGCAACTGTTGCAAGAGAAAAGGTTTCTTTTCAGGTTATGTTGTCAGCTCTCAACAAAATGAATCACACACAGTGGGTGAGTAAAGCTGTCCCTGTGTTTACGATCCCTGGCTCATTCCACAAGTTTTATTTGCTTCCATTTCAAAGACATTTTACTACTTTTGTACGGGAAATTGTATCTACACCATAAAGTAACAGTTGCAGCTTTTACAAGTCAGGGATTACATATTCCCTGGACAATTTTCTTTTCATAGGGACAAGCCCTGAGATATCAAAATTCTGAAAATGCAGAAAATTGTTTGAGGAAAGTTGGCCCCAGGTGACAAAAGGAAATTGGAAGACAAAAGAAGAAATAAAAAATAAATAGAGTCCTATTGCTGCAGAGGACCAGCTGCAATAGTTTTTTCTCTACTCCCCTATGTTTGTGAATCTTGACCTCTCTTGCTAAAGGTGGAGTTTTTTCTAGGAAGGGCTTGATAAATGCTTCATGCACATGTACATGTGTGGAAAGGTGACTTGTGGTGTCAGGGAAATAGTGTGGAAAGGGACTAGCATGGCTAGGAGATGAGAATAAATGGGAGAGAGTATGAAAAGTGCTGTAGACCTGTACCTTATAACCTACTTTTTCAGCTTTCACTTGCAGACCCTGTGCAGTTACTTCCTCTCATTCTACACATTAAGGAAAGCAGAAGATGGACACTAAAATAAGAAATGTAACTCCCTGAAACCAAATAAAATTTTCTGTTTGTGCTTAATTAACAAATTTGCTCAAACTAATATCTTTGTTGCAAAATCAGTGTTGTGGTGCTGAGGTTTCATTTTTCCAGAGTGAGTCACTGTGAACACTGTGGTGCCTGGACAGTTAAAAGTGGCTAATGTGAATATCAACTACTGTTGTTCTAGTGACAAGGAGCTCTGTAATAATTTCTTGTTTGCACTTCTGCCCTAATTAGCATATAAACATGAAAAATTACAAGATACTCTTTCAGTTTCTCTCAAAAATCTATCACTTGGAGCTTGATATAGATCTGACATAGGAGGATACAGAGAACAGAAAACTGGGAAATCCTCAAATGGCTTGTTTCCTTTGTCATGAACTAGTCCTCTGGAGTTTCTTATCACATCTTAGCTGTCATATGGGCCTTGCTGTCTCACCCTGTCCTGTGGTACCCCAAACAAGAATGCAAGAGATGCTCAGTTTAACAGAGTTAATGAATGATCACTGAATACTTTGGAATGCTGCGCAGCAAAGTAGAAGTCAAAAGAAAGATGCTATAAAGGGCAGCTGTAGCACTTTGCAGCAGACCTCAAACATAGCATGTCCCTGTCTTGGATAAAAATCTTAGATAATTGCAGGAAATTTGTGGTACAAATGAAAATTTAAAATGCTTAAAACACACTATTAGATTTTGGGAGAGTATTTCTTCCTAATGATAAATCTGATGACAAGTCTAATCATAAATATTTATCTGATTATCCGAAGTTTATATATAAACTTAGGCAACAGTTTAATATTTCTTTTGCAATGGCATGCTCTTACATTGTCCTAATCTGGTCTGTAGCTACTGTAATCTTGAAAATGTAGGGAAAATGGTTTGGAAAAGCACTTAGACCTCAAATTATTAATGTGTTGTGTGTTGGAAGACTCACATCCATGCCCTACCTTTGCAAATGTCCAATGGTACCCTGGGTGTTTAAGATGATTTCAAAGAAACAGTAAGCCTATTCAATTTTGAATCCTTCAAGAAAGAATATCCTTAATAATTAAGATATTTTGATACCTGCCATTTGAGCCTTGTCTTGCAAATCTAAACTTTTGTTTTCTGGAATGTCTATGTTTTGAGACACATGGAGTTACTGGAAAGTCCTTAGAAACCCACTGCAGAATTCTTTTTTTTTTTTTTNATGTACTGTTTTGATGTCAGAGATGTCACTTCTAAATTTGAAATAAAGTGCAAAACAATTCTGTTAAGCTCATATTTACCTGTTGCTTAGTAGAATGTTAAACTGACATAAACATTTCCATGTGGAAAACTTAAATGTACATTCTTAAATATTATCAAATTTCCTCTTTCTGTGAAAGTCCTTCAGAATTGGAAACAGACATCACTGGCATCTAAATGGCTTACATTTAATCTGCCTTTAATTATGTATATCCTTTTTTATCCTCTGTATATGGTTTACACATTAATTAGACCAAGATTTCAGTGATGTAGCAGGAATTCTGAATTTTTTGTTTGTTTTTCTTTCCTCCATGCAGCTTCCCTTCCCCACTGCCCAATTGAGACTGAAACAGTGCCAAAATGGAGCAGTATAACTCAGTGTTGAGGAAAAGATGTTAAATTTATTTTAAAGTTTAGAAAGAAAAAAAAAATTATAGGAATTGAAATAACAATTAAGGAACCTGAGGAAACAGAAATCATCTGCTTTTTATTTTAAGTATTTAGTGATAAATTAGCCTTAGATGTAATATGTTTGCAGAATTGTAATCTCTCTTCAGACTTCATATAAACATTGGAAAGAGCTAAATATATTGAAGATGTCATAATTAACGCATGACTTTTGTTACTAGGTGGTGTAAATCTTTATTGATTTATATGATGGCTTGAACTCCATAGAAACTATAGATCCAAGAAGTGTTTTGTCCTTTCTCTGTTTATAGTTGACCTTTAAGAAAGGTCTAAAAAAGAGAAGAGGGCTGCAGTCATCTTAGTCTTGCAGTGTCTTGAGCCAATTCATGAATTACCACTATGTACTGAGAGAAAAAAGTGCTGTCCAGTGCTAAAAGGCTGCTAAACCATATTAAAGAAGTAGTGATGAGTGTCTGCCGCCATAATTCACTATAGTTTACTTTCATAAAAGTCAAAAACTTTAGGTCCACTTCTGAATATCTAAACACTGGAGTTTTTATTTCCTAGCTAGCTGTCAACAGAAGCACTAATGCTTAAATTCACCTTGGAAAATTACTTTGAGTCTGCCTTCAGCTATTAAGGACATTGCTTAGTAAGAAAGCAATAGTCAGACAAAGTTGATCTACTAAGAAAGTGTGCTGTAGATTTAGGAACATAAAGACAGACGGCTCTATCAAGACAAGTGGAATTTGAGAGCGAAATATTAGTGACATTTTGAGAGGAAGAAAAGTGATCTGACTGGTATTGCAGTATCTCATTCTTCACTTAAAAACAGCAGTGCTGCTGATTCCTAGGCCTGACCTGAAGTTAATTTGTTTATCTGAAACACAGGCACACTGGTGGACTGAGGACATGCTTCTAAGCAAAACCATTATCCAAACATATTTTCCTAGCTTATAAAATGTATCTAGATGGTTATTTGGTTATTTATCTCTGTGCATTGGCTGGGAGAAACCCCCCACAAACCAAACGATAAACAAACCCCATAATTCCTGCACACACCCCCTCTCCCCCACCCCTTTTCTGAAGGTGTTCACAGCACATCTGGAGCTTGCAACTGCCACCATTCATGCAATGCAATTAAAAATCACCTTTATGCATAAAAGAAAAAAACCTCCCCTTCTCCTCTTTTGTAAGTTCCACTGCATGCTGCATAAAATAAAAACTTCTAAAGTTGAAATTAAAAGGGAGCACATTTTTAAAACTGCATGATCATTACAATATTACATTATCTTTTTTTAAAAATTATTTATACAAAGATCTTCTTACTACTTAGAATTATGCATAATTTCTTTTTTTAAAGTAAATTTTTGTTCTAGGAGATGATTGGCAGAGATGACAAATTGCAAATTTAGGCTGGGGGTTTTTTTGCCATGTGAAGATAGCATGCAGTTTATTCCTATTGTTATTCACAAAACAGGATAGCAAGAGTAATGACAATTTAGTGTCTCTGTACAGTCAGTTCACCCCTGTCAAGGAGAAGGTTGAAACTTCCATTTTTATTCTTCCTTGTCCTCTGCTGCTGATTGTAAGAATACTGAGGAAGTTAAAGGATGTGTTTGTCAACTAGAACATCTTTCTGTTATGACCTGGATATTCATCACCAGTCTTACTTTAGAAGTATGGAATAATGATAAATTTGGGTGCTAGCTGGTCTAATCTGGCTGTCAACCAGAAACCTGGAGTTGAGATGCTCTTTTATCTTGTGAAACACACAGATTTGTGAGACATTCACTCTACGAGTAAAATCAACTATTTAGCTTTTCTTCCCCCATCACCAAAAAGGTGTGATGGGGTTTTGAACTTAATTTATGCAGTAAACAAACAATGAAATTTGTTTCTGTCAGCATTTCCATCTTGGAAAGAACAAAACAAGAAAAGAATGCGGTGCAGTGATTAATGATTGTGATTAACTCTCCACAGGTTATGGCTTCATGCCCCAATGATTCTTCTGTCATTACTCTGGATAAGATGCTACATTAAGCACATATGCCCTCATCCATATGGCTTGCTAAAAACCTAGAGGTTGACCTTTGGCTTTGTATTTTTCACAAATGCACTTTAAATGCTGAATATGTAACTTGTGCATCCTGGGCTGCAGTGAGAGGGGTGTTGTCCCTGGGTTAAAGAAGGTGATCTTTCCCCTCTACTCAGCACTGGTGAGGCTGCACCTGGTGTTCTTGGTTTACTTCAGTGCTCCTGAGAACAGCAAGGACATGAACAAATTGGGAAGGGTCACAGGGAAGGGTCTCAATGTTGACAAAAGGACTGGAGCATCTTGTCTACAAAGAAAGGTTGAGAGAGCAGGGACTGTTGAGGCTGAAGAAGAGAAGACTCCATGAAATCTCATCGATGTGCATAAAATACCTGAAGTGAGGCTACAAAGGCAGTGGAGATTGGTTCTCTCTTCAGTGGTGACCAGAGGCAATGTGCTCAATATACAACACAGAGGGTTTTCTCTGAACATCAGGAAACACTTTTTACTGTGAGGATGACTGAGCACAGGTTTCCCGCAGAGGCTGTGTAGAGTCAATCACTGGACATATTCAAAGCTGCCTGGACATGATCCTGTGCAACCAGCTACAGGTGTCCCTGTCTGAGCAGATGATCTCAGGAGGTCCCTTCCAACGTCAATCATCCAGGGGTTTCCCCATCCCCTTGTGCTGCTTGGTGGTGGGGAAGGAGAGAAGTGAGAGAAAATGTGGTTTAGTTTTCTTTTGTTTCTCAGCATCCTACTTTATTTTTAGTTGCCAATAAATTAAATTAATTTGCCTCAAGTTGCTTTGGTTTTGGTTGTGATGGTAATCAGTAAGTGATCTTTCTGTTTTTATTGTGAACCACAAGCTTTTTGGTTTTATTTTCTCCCCTCCTTTGTTGAGGTGAAAGAATAAGAGAGTAGGTGGGTTGGGCCTGGTGGTCTGCCAAAGTCAATCCACCTCAGACATAAATAGAAATAAAACCTTTTAGCTTGATTATAGCTTATTACATTTCTAATTTTTAAAAATCAATTATAGTGTATATTAACAGGAAAAACAGAACTGTGATTCACATACCAATTACCAAAGAATGTGTCTAGAGAATGATTATGACTTTTAAAATTAATCATCTTTTAGGACTAAAGAAGAAAAAGTATATTACAAGTTCTGAAGTCTTGCGAGTAACCCTATGTATGTTACAAATTTCCTTGGTGATTCCTTGACAGGGAATTCATTAAAAGGATATCTGTTTAAGTTACTCTGGTTAAGAAAGCTCATTTTTCATATTCTTTTAGTCTTTAGCTATGAAAATCAAATAAATCACCTCTTTACTACAAGAAGTCATAGAATAGTTGAATGATTTGAGTGAGGATGGACCTGTAAAGAGCACTCAGTTCCAACTCCCTGCCGTGGGCAAGGACACCCTCTGCTAGACCATTTTGCTCACAGCCCCATCCATGCTGGTCTTGAACACAGTTTCTCTGAGCAACCCGCCCCGGGTTATCACCACCTTTATCTTAAAAGATTTTCTTCCTCATGTCCAATATAAATTGATTAGAACTGTTGCCTTTTGTACTGTTGCTACAGGCCTTGATAAAAGGTGTATCTTTATCATAAAACCCACTTATACGTACTGAAAGGTCACAAAAAGATCTCCCTGAGGCCCTCTCTTCTCCAAACGGAACTTTTCCGCCTCTCTCAGACTGTCTTCATAGGACAATTGCTCCAGCCAACAACCAAATTCCTTGGTTTCTTTGGTATAGAATTGTTCTGCCTGCAAGTACATTTTATGTGCTAATTTAATTTACTGACACAATGAAATTATGGGGAAAATTTGTTCTTTTCTTTCTTCACAATGTTATTACAATTATTACATTATTTTATTTTATTAATACCCTGTTTTTTCTGCAGCTTTTATTACAAAACAAAGAGAGATTTTAATTATACAAATAATAATGATTTAGATACCTGGATAAATTTTGGGAAATAAGCAATTCACAATTCCATAAAAAAAGGTATTTTCTATAACAGCTACTGCTTCACAAAATTTGGGTTTATGCTGAAGTAGACTCTTTCCTTGAAAAGTAAGCATTGATTTCTGCACTTCAAAAAGATGATTTCGTGTACTTTTAATCTGGTTATCAAACTCTTCCAGGATACCCTGAACTATCCTTATTTCCAACATACTGCAGCCACCATTTTTCAGAAGAAAATGGGGTTTGGGAGTGGTAATATTTTGGTACAGCCTTGTCTCTTAAACTAAAGATGATGTTTTTGAAACTATATTTCTCTTCATGTCTTATTGATCAAGACTTTTAATATTTAAATGAATGGAACAAAGGTATTTTCTAACTGTAGAATTCTTATAATTCCTACTTTTTTAATACACTCACTTTTAGAAGACGCTTTATAAAAACTATCATATCAGTGAATGCAGATTTAATCCTCCAGTAGAAATTTGTTTTTGAAATATGTCCTTAGAGCTTCATAGCTCTCATTAATCAGCATTTTTGTATGTAACATGCTTCAGAGGAACTTAAATTAATTTTTATAAGGAAGTGAAAACTTTTTATGTTGTAGTGATTTTTGTTATTATTTCCTTTTTCTCTATAGTATAAGAGAATCCTTTTTTCTCCTCCTACCTCCCCCCAAATATTTCATGTTAGTAAATTCTACCGCATCTTTCTAAGATTTTGCAAATACTTTTTGAGCAATTCTGGCTCCCCTTTTTGTCTTCTTGGGTGTTAGGAACATCATTCAGTGTTTGCAGAGCCTTACTTGGCAGAAAATTACTCAGGCTTTGTTACCCAGAAGAAAAAGTGGTTGTTGCCAGTGCTGGCACTCTCAGAAAAAGATCTGGGAGCACTGAAAACTTTTGAAAAGGTAAAGTCTATATCTAAAATTCCATTTCTTCTCAGTACCTGATGATCCGTCAGTTTGACTAAGCCCAGCAAGGTGTTGCATGCAAACCAGGGTGTTTCAAAATGACATTCCAAAAGTTAACAATCAAGTTAAAGTTTAATTGCCCAAAGAAGCAGTGTGATTGCACAAGTCATCATCTTCTAGGGATTCTCAATAAAAAATTAGACCACTTAGTTTCCTAATACAGGAGCCTGTAAATTTATATCCATCCAAGTGGATTTGGTTAAGTAGTGCCACTTACAGGGAGTATCACCTAATTTGCTATACAAGATTGACCTTTTTGACAATAATTTTTAAATATGAATTTGGCACAGGTTTACAGTGTTAAGTGATTAGACAATCAATACCACTTGATGTGTGACATAATTAATGCATGTTTCACATTGCTGTGTGGTTTAGAATATAATCTGAACTGTTGGACCCTGCCTGGTTCTGTTTAATGCACTTGGTAGGTCACAATATAACATGCAGTGCCCCCGGAATTCATCTGGACTACCTGAGTTTATAAAGACTGGGACAACTTACAGTACATGCCGTTGCTCTGGAAACAGTAAAGCCAAATTAATTGCTTTCTGAGGGCATATTCTAGATATATCACAACTTGATCAATAGCTAATTTGGAGAAATCTTACTTATCTGTAGTATATATGCAAGTTGATCGGATGATAGGTGCTATGAAAATGTTGCCATAATCCTTGTGAATGATGCTTACAAAGGATGTATCAAGTGACAATACATGCAAAAGTTCATGCACACAAACTCTGATATGGAGGTTTACATATGCAACATTCACTTGCAAATTCAACAAATTTTATCCATAGCACAATAAATTAGATTTTGTGGATATGAGGACATTGTCTATTATGCACTGTAGGCAAGTCCACGTAGATAAACTGGAAATAAGTTTATTCTAGTCAAAGATAATTTTAACAACTTGCAGGGATTTTTTTAGCTTTTTGAAGAAAGTATGGTTAAAGATATATTTTTAAAATTGATATTATGCCACTGAATATTGTGGAAAAGTTGACATTGAAGCCTGAAAATTTATAATTACAATTTAGATATTATTCAGTCAATAGATACATGACATGAGGAAGTTTGGGCAAAATTAGATGAAAGTTGAAAGTGATCATCTTAGATTTTCTTGCTCCTGTAACTGAACATAGATATAGAAAGTAATACATTCTGGACATATGTTCTGGAAACTTACCACATTCATCAATTATGGTAGTCTTTCAGTGTTTCTGGAAGTTAATAAGTTAGTCATGATAATGACTTGATTTTGAAATCATCCCTTTGGTTGTTGGCTCTATTTTATAATTACATAAAAAAGTCTATAGTATTTCTATTAGCATTTCAATCCAATCATAAAATATTTCTTCATGTCTCTTATATTTAAATGATGTAATCTAGAAAGTGGATTGTAGTCAACATTGTAATCCTGATATCTCAAGAATGTGACTTTCACGAAGGAATTTTAGTTCTATCTGATTGCTGAGTTATCATTTAGTAGACATTTTTGAGCTGTGTGTAGAGTGTTATTTGTCCCATGCTTGAATCTTAGTTTGTTTTAGCAATTTCTTGTTAGTATTTAATTCAGCTTTGAGGAAAAAAAAAAAAAATCAGTAGAATGAAGTCCTTATAGTTCACCAAAGAAATCTTCATAAAAGGAGCTTTAGTCATAGAAAGGTTTGGAAAACAACTTTGTTTGTTTGTGTGTTTTTATTGCTGGGGATTTTTTAGTAGTCTTGAGTCACTGAGCTTTAGTTAGGTAGTTCTTTTACTCAATAGCACTTCTTATGCAATAATAATCTGGAGATGAGTTTAGAAAGGACTTGAAAAGGTCAATGAAATCTGTTTTATTTAAGATTTATGTGCGTTAGGCTTATGAGGAAAGAAGGCTCCAAGTGAGAGTTATAAGGTTTGCGAGCTCTGTGTGGACAGTTGCCCTATAAATGGTCCTTAGTGATCCTGTAAAAGGGATAGTAACATAAGCTCTTACCTTTGACAGAAATGTGAGAAATGTCACTGGGAAGCTTGTGTTTGATGCTAAAAATATTGGAAAGAAAACGTTTTTCACCTCTGACTTACTAAGATTCATGTGGTGAAGTAGATATACTCCAGATTTTTTAATGTTTTGGGGGCTTAATTTTTATTTTCTTTTCCTTGAAAGGAGGGGTATGTGACAACTCAGTGCTAGCTAGCAGTGGTATCCTTGCAAGACATCCTGAGGTGAACTCCTGACATTTCTTAATGCTTCATAAAAAAAAAAGGTTGCTCTCTTTAAAGGAACAGATTTTTGTCTGAAGTACTTTGAGCAAAAAGCTAGAAAGTAGGGGTAGCCACCCAATCTTTCTCAGCTTATTTTGATGGGACTGGACAAAAACTGAGGAATGAGATTTGCAGAAATCATGCCAAATATTTCCAAGCCGATCAAAATAGATGTTATTTGTGGTGATATTGTAATGCAATTAATAAGTCATGGTGTTTGAGTCGGTCTTACTAAACTTTGCAGTCCAGCCTAACTTGAATCTTAAAAAAGGAGAGCAAGTCCTCAAAATTAATGTAGCATGTGTTTCTGTGTTTCAGTAGTTGTAGAATTTTGAATTTCATCCTGTGCCATTTAAATAGGACTTAACACTTTTAATTCAATTGGGTATTGTTACTAACACAGGTGTATGACTTTGGAGTTGTTTTTCGCATGGGATCATTCACAACGCTGTGTGTTAACAGCTAGAAATATTTTGATGAATGCCACTGTTTTGGCTTCTGCTGAGCAGTGCTGGCACAGCACCAGCACTGTCTCTTCACCAGTAGTCTGGGGGAAGATCTTGGGCAAAGACACGACCAGGTCGGCTGACCCAGTCAGACCAGATATTCCATACCCATATGATGTCAGCTCAAATACAAAAGTTAAGAAAAAGGAGGAGGAAGTAGGGCATTCAATATTTACAATATATGCCTTGCAGACCAACTACTACACATTCTGAAGCAATGCTTCCCAGGAAGTGGAAGAGCATTGCTTGCTCGTGGGAAAGAGAGAAAAACTTTTCTTTTTTGTTTATTTGCATACATGTGACCACTGTTTAGTAAACTACCTTTATCTTGATCCACAAGAGTTTTTTTCCATCTTATTTTCTGCCACCTCCAACCCAACGTCCTGCCGAGGACGTGAGAGATAGGGTGGCCTTTGTTCGGCATTTGTTGTCCAGCAATGGTTAGCATACCACAGTTGTTATTTCACTTACCTGTCCTCTTGAAAGAGGAAAATTTGGGGAATTCTTCTGAAATTCTCAGGTATTTCCTGTCGAAGATCTTTGGTGTTACTCTGATGATGGCAAAAAATAAACTTGAAAGATTGGCTGCAGAAGTCCTACAGACAATAAGGTAGCACCAGTAAGCACACATTAATAAGCATGTATGAAAATCTGAAATGCTTTGGAGAAAAATTTTTGTTGGTTTGGGGTTTTTTAATGTGACACAAGTGAATGTAATTATTTAAAAAAATTAAAAATTGTTCTTAACATTTTTCTAAGCAAGATTTTTGCATGGTTATGGAAGCTTATCTGTGGTAGGAAGGCAACTTGTCATTCTGTAACTGTAGTGATTTGTCCTCAGTTTGAGGTGTCTGTATTTAGAAGTTACATAGTGACTGGATACTAAAGTGAGTGAATTTCAAGAATTTCCTCCTTTAAGAATTCCCAGAGAAGACAATTTGATAAGGGTTTGTTTGTGGTTTCGTTTTTGTTTTTGTTTTTGTTTTTTTTAATTGCTAGAAAAGCCCCATGAAACTGTCAGAAAGTAGTGCCTATTTTGAAATATACCTTGTGGTAGTTTCTGGATCAAGAATACAGATTGGAATCGAATATAGCTGATTCCAAAAATTGGATTTCAAGGCTAAGTCAGTGGGTTTTTTTGCCAAATCATTAAATAACAGTTCCAAGCATATGGAGGGAGGGAGTTAGCCATGTGTCTGGGTCAATGCTGAAACAATAGGAGTACCTTTACATTTAGAATTAACCACAGACTTGAAATTATTCACTGAACATGGGATTCTCTGTGGATTTTCACTAATAATTATTTCTAAAAAGCATAGGTACTTCAATTTCTGAACCACCTGTCAGCTAGATTAATAGCATCTTGGCAGCTGATTACAACCACCGGTATGTAGTGGCTACCAGATGAGCATTAATTTAGTTTTGTATTAAGCATGCAAAGCAAGTAGAGAAAATATAATCATTTATTATTATAATAGTTCTAAGTTATAACCAGCTGCATGATTTATGCTTCAATTAAACTATGCAGCTTGTACAAAGTCTTCTTCCTGTATTAATCATGCAAACTGGCTCATTATTAATGACTAAAAAAAGCAGATGAGCTGGGGTTTTCAGTGATGATTGTGAAAGGTTTCATATTTGCCACACCCCACATATTAAGCATGGCAGAAAAGATAAAGCATTTAATATGAAGAAAAAATTTGATAGTGTAGAATTTTCCGGTTTTGAATTGAAATACTATCAATCTGTTGTTACTCTGTAATATGAAGTTAAATGATACTATCACATCCCTCAAAGCCTGTAGACTGCTCAAAGTCAATGGCTATCAGTGAAAGTAGTTGGATTTTCTTTTTTTTTTTCAAATTTGGTTGTTTGATAAACCATTCACTAAGAAAGACAGAGTGAATGTCAGTGGACATGACAGAAAAGAGAACTAGGGATAAAGCTATGGCTTTACTTTCCAAGTCCCGGTGCATCTCTTAGGTGTACTTAATAGAGCTCGTCTTGAGGAATAAAAACATTTCAAGATGGAAAATATTTCTTCCACGTTACAGAAGTCTTGTGAATATCCAGATATCTTGCAAACTATTAGGATGATACAACTTTCCATGTTTTTCAGGGAGGAAAGGTAAAGTGTTGGATTACTGGCACTTTGTTAGCTCAGAATTATTAATTGACAGCTATCTTGTTCTAATTTTGTCTTGAGACAACACCAGTTCTGTGAACTGTGTGAGTACCCTGAGTGCTTAGTGAGTGGCTGTTTGCTGAGCTGAAGTATTTCTCCTGCTTTGTTCCTCTTGAATTTATGTTAACTATAACAAAACTTTCCCTGAAACCTGCATGTTGTGCCCAAAAAAAAAAAGCAGCCAAACAGAACGAGCAAAAAAACCTGTAAAAGAACCAAACTTGAGGTTCACACTAGATTACTTTACGTGGAATAGATGGAGCAAATTGATCCAACCTACCTATTTTTTATAAAATTAAATAACTAAAAGTTCACAAGGTAAAGTATAAGATGGAGATCACAAATGACCATAGCCTTATTTCTTCATCTCCCCACACTGGTTTTTATTTCCTTCCCCTGCCTGATCCTATTTTTTTCTTCTTTTTCCACCTTCAACTTTTATTTTCTTCGTCTCCCACTATTCTGTCTGTCTCGGGTGTCTTAAGCCCAATCCAGTGATTTCTATGATGGTGAGAATAGGCTGTAAAATTGACTAAAAAAATGAATTTTGTATGTTATCAAGCTGTAGTAATTTATTATTAAAGAAATGTGACATGTATTCAGAGTTATGGTGTCAAAAATGCCTTATTTACTAGTCCACGTCTTTGTTACAGTATTGCAGCTCAGTGCACAAACTCTATAACTGAAAGTTCTGGAGCTCTTTTTTTGTTAGTTAAAAGAGATTTTTTTTTCCCCCTATTACAAGTAATTGAATAAATGTAATTAGGGAAATAAAAAGCCTTTAGGAAAAGACAGTCATCTTTTTTTTGTTTTTCCAACATCTAAATATCAATAAGTACTAAATTTGGTGGCAGATGTTATAGGAGCTGATATTAAAACTAAATTGAAGTTTAACTTGATTATATTATAAGAGATCTTCCCAGGGGAGTTAAGAGAAGTAGTACAGTGGAAACACTGGATTACTTCTAGAGAACATTAAGCAGTTCAATGTTTACACTTTAGAATTTTATTGTAGAGTCTGTTTTATCCAACACCAAATTTACTTAGACAAGAAATACCAAAACTTACGGGTCACCTACACTCCTGGCATAAGGCAAGGGAGCAGGTTTTCCTATTGCTGAAAAGAGAAACACTAAACCCAGGAATGCCAGTTGACACCTTATAAAGGTGTCTAGAAAGCAGATGGGGAACCAAAGGCTATGGTATTTGAACATGTAGTTATGGGCTGACACAGAGTAGAGGAAATACAATGCCCTGTACTCAGAAGAAAATGTGACACCACCTAAGGTTATATGTATGTGATTGTTTCAATGACTTCCCAAGCCTGTTGTGAGATGCAAGCATGAAAGGTATAAAGTCTAAATAATTTTGTATTACTGTTGGTGAAAATCAATTGGCTTAGTCCATATGAGGAGAATTGTGAACTCACACTAAACTGTTTTATAAGGCATTCACTTCGATAGACTTCTATGTAAGAAGATATTCTTAACTAATGTAAAAATTAGGATTTTTCATGTTTCAGGCCAGTGAAATGAAAGGTGCAGTGCTTCAATACAAAGGCTCCAATGAATCTCAAACAAATTATTTAAGCTTTGTAATTTGAATATGGGAAATATTAGAACAGGTATTTTCTTCAGTAGCATCTGAAATACAGCTGCTGTAACTGCTGTACCCTATGTCCCAGAAAGAAGCAATCCCTTTAGGAAACAGGAAAAAAAAACTATGGAAAAGAAAATACAGCCTTTCACAAGATTGTGTGCATTTTGTAAACAGTTGAACCATAGCTGGACCTTATCTAGAGCATGAGTAGCAATCTTTTTCTTTGAGCTCATCCATAATCAAGAAGCTGAGAAAGAAAAATCTCAGAAGTCACTCAGGCAGGTAGGGGTAATAGCAAAAGAGTTTTTGATAAAATATTTAGGGAATTGCATGAAGATGTTGACTGTGAACATACCTAGAAATAAGTTGCTGTTTCCAAAAATTGCAGCAGTGCATATTTCTGCATTTAAAACATATATATCCAGTGAGACCTTTTTGATATTGTGTGTGTGTGTATGTATATCTCTGATACAATAATGTGTTGTCTCAAAGTATAGGTACAAATAGATTAAACAAATGTTTGGATGAATTAATTGCAAGTTCCTCATATATTGGGACCTGAAATTGTTTTGGAATAGAACATGTGAAGAATAGGATCCTTGGCATTGAAGAAAGGAACATATAGGATCTTGGTTTATTTTTGTTTGTCTTTCCATTTGAAGTAGATGAAAGAAAACTTGTGAAGAACAACAATTCTTAAGAGACATTCTTAAGGATGACTATTTTAATGTAGTGTTAAATCTTGTTTCTTCCTGTATAGCAGCATATTTTATTCATTAAGTTTAACCATTAACAGAAATTATAAATTGCAATACTCTTAGGTAATAAAGGTAGTAAATCATAATCTAAGTTAAAACAAGCAAATAGCCTGACCGAACAACACTAAAAAGAAAAACCACCCCAAACCCAAGCAAACAGGAATTTTCTTTTGTCTTTCCTAGGTTTTCTAACTTTTTTTTTTTTGGTAGAATTTTTCTTTCTTGTTTGTTGCTGTTCATGTTTCTAATGTGTTTCCTTAAATAGTCATTACTTGGCTAATGAAGTCAGTTAAATGTGTTTGGAGTTAGCAGTGATTTTTTCCAAACACTTTTTTTTAAAATTCTGAAATCTATCAAAATGATCAAAGAGCTGGAGGAAACAGCACACTGGTTCTTTCTGATGCGCTTTCTTAGCACAGCATGCAGTTTCTGCTATCCTGTGATCAAAGACCACACAGTGAATGCCATAGTTATATGGCTGCCCCCTGAGGGGAGAAATAAAAAAAGAGTGCTTATAAATTCTGATTTTCATTGCAACTTTGAGTTACTGAAATTTGTGGTATTTGGACATAGTAAAATTTGCCTAAGTAGGACCTGAATTCTGAAGGAATGTCTTAGGGAAAGAAGTCTTGTAAATTAAGAGTCTGTGACTTCGTTTAACAAGCAACTTCAGGAACATCAGAATATCTATTAAGAACATGCCAAATGATTTATGTAAGTTTCACACCATGATCAATTGTTTTTCATGTTTCAAATCTTAAAGGAAAAGGATGAAATGTGAAAACAATGAATTTAAACAATTCTCTATGAAGCACTAGGAAAATCTTTTTTCTGCTACAGACGTAGAAGCTCTTGGCTAGTCATAGATTGCAAAATGACAGCACCTTTTCTCAAGATTAAGGACTGTATTAGGAATGTATCCTCAAAATGTATCAACTCAGTCTCGCTGTCTGCATCTGGAATACCTGATGTGTTTTTAGAAAAGACAAGCTATTTTGAGCAAAATAGCAAGTCACTTGTAGTTAGAAACAAGATCAATACCACTGTTTCTTTCCATTTTTTGGCAGCTTATCCTACATTTGAAGATTATCTGACGTTGAATACAATTTTTGTGTGCTTTATCAAGATGTAAATATCTGCAATTGCATGAACATCTATTATATATATTTGTAATGTAGTTAATGTTTATTTTACTTTTAATATTAAAATATTTAGTATTATGATTTTCAGTACTCTTAAGTCTGCAAAGTTACTAGGCCTAATCACTACATGTTGTTCAAGTGATGTTCCAATCCCTTTGTCATCTGTGAACCTTCATTTGATTCTTTCCAGTTTGTCCATGTCCTTGCTGTACTAGGGAGAATCTGGAAGTTCCTTCTAACCCAGAACAGTCTGTGATTCTTTGAAGTGGACACAGTACTCCAGATGCAGCCTCGCAAGTGCAAGAGTAGAGGTGAAGGATCAACTTCCTCAGCATAGGAACAACATTCTTCCTAATGCAGCCCAGGATGCCACTGGCCTGCTTTGCCAGAAGCATACTGCATACATACTGCTAGCTCTTATTCAACTTGTATGTACAGAAGCACCTTCAGGTCCTTCTCTCTGCCAAGCTACTTTCCAGTTGGATGTCCCCCAGCTTATGCTGGTGTATAGGGTTCCTCTCCAGATGAATGTCTTGTTGAACTTTCTTTTGTTGGACTTCATTTGGTTCATGTCAGCCCAGTTCTCTAGCCTGTCCAGGTCACTTTGGATAGCAACACGACCTCTGCCCTATCAGTCACACCTCTCAGTTTTGTGTGATTACCAACAATCTGTAAATTCATGTGACTGTGAGTCTTCATTTGTATGTTGGAAATGCTATAAAGAAAATGATAGACATTATTGTGTGTTGATTGTAAAGATTGCTAAAAGAAAAAGCCTGGTTGCATTTGAATTGACAGAATAGTTGTAATATGTGGCTGTCAGATTCAGGTTTCAAAATTTGTAATGCTTAGCTTCTAATCTATTTTCTGGTTGGTCAGTTTGAGCAGACTTTGATGCGTTTATTTTAAGAACAGGGTTTTTAAATAGCCTATAATGTGTCAGATTTGTAAATTATGTGCTTTACTAAATGGTTTTCTGTGCAACTTCAGTTTATTATCTTTCCCAAGAATACCCATAATCTTTTACGTAAATTATTATTTGCTAAATTATACACCAAGTAAATGTATTATAGCAGACAACGCCATCAGACGTGTCAGCTATGTCTCTGTCTCTTTTGTGTCATCATTTTCTTTCTAAACCCAATTATGTCATCCAGCAGAGATGCCACCCTGAGCTACCTGATCTATAAGGGGGGCTTAGAACAAGATGATCCTTAAGATCCCTTACAACCCACGCTTTTTTTATGATTCTACAATACTGTGAAATCTGCAAAGGTATTCAGTATACGTTAGTTCCTTTTACTTTTGAATTTGTATCGTAGAGTTGAGACATGTTGCTCACAATTTATGTTCTCATAAGGACTACACTTTTTTTTAAACTATATAGCAGATCAATGTGTTAATATTCACCAGTAACTTCTAGTGTACCCTCCTTCTCTAAGGTGAAACAAGCAGCTTATACCATTTCGGTTTGAATATTCTTTGAATGGTAAAAACTGACTTAGGAAGGGGGAAAGGAGTGCCCCTTTCAGAACTACCTGAAATCAGTTGTTCCTCATTATATTGTGTACTATCACCTTGCTCAGAACCCCTAGGGAAGATGTATTTTCATAGAAAATTACCAGTGTAGTGCGACATTTCTCTAAACTACCAAATAATAGTTACAAAATGAAGTTTCTTTTTCTTTTGCTTCCAATTATAAATCATTCAGGCAAAGAAAATATTATGCTTATTCTACTCTTTCATGTATTTGTATTGTGAAAGGGCATGCTGTTTAATCATTAGCTTTCTTACTTCTGCATGATATGGTATGCTGCTGTGTGGTGCTGCTTCCCTGTGCTTAATGCACTCAGGGATGCACGCTTTGGGGGAGAATCAGTTGTGAGACCATAAAGGAAGGCTGTAACTTCACCCTTTGTAGGGCTGGCTGTAACTGGGTGATTCAGTGAAGAATTCTTTGTGGGAAAATATTTGGTCAAAAAAATGCATTTGAAAGTACAATTTTGTGGAGGTGTGTTTTAACATTGACACTTTGGGATGATGTTTATGGTGAATATAATGACTATATCACCTCTTCTTTCAAATGTTAATTCTGTTTCCTTCCTACTCAGTTCTTCAATCCCAGGTAAGAACTGTGTAACAGAAATGGTGAAGGACAAGTCACTTCAAGTGATAGCTTCCTGAAAGATTCTTCTTCCTTTTGGGGCCTGCTTGGTGTCAGTTTTCAAAGCAGTCTGATTTTTAGTGGGCTATGCTATGTATTCTCTGGATACTCAAATAATTTACTGGGCACCTGAACAATAGTTTGTGTTCCACTGGCCCAGTTGCCAAAGATTTTCACTCCAGGAGAGAAAAAAACTGAATCAGGAGTCGTTTGGAGCTAACACCCTCATCCAGCTGTATTAAAGATGAAATAAATGTATTTATTTAAAAGCAAAAATGGAGGAGTTATATAAATACAAAACATTTCAGAATGGCTGCTGTAGTTAACTAGAAATATAAGTTTTGATTACATGGGGATAATTTTTTCATATCTTTTCTTTAGATGGACTATATTTGCTCAATAAGAAGGATGAGGAGGAAAAATTAAACTTCAGTGCTGTCATGAAATAGAATTCAGCAATCTGGTTTATTTTTAGCTATGATGACTGGGCACCATGTAATAGCATGTAGGAAGTAAATAGCCTTTGTTTGTTTCCATCTTCCTAATGAATATTTTTAAACTAAATGCCTTAATTAGCACATCCTTGACCTCAGACACTTTTTCTACTACAACCTTGTTCAAGATTCAGTATGAAGTTTTATGTTTTTATGTGTTGTTTTAACCAGATTCTACCACACTCCCTCATTTCTCTTTCCATTAGCACACAGATACTTTCCTGAAAAATCTCACAAGAATGGCCAATGCATATTCACTTTAATGTAGTTCTGCAAGCATGTTGTGAGCCCAGCCACTTGGGATCGAGCAAGCTTGCATACGCAAAAGATATATCATCATGGATACATACTGTATTTATTTTTTTTGTGGCTTGACAGTGTTGGGAAATCTGTGAATACTGCCTTTAAGTTTCTCTTTGTATCTTCCCTCAAATGAACAAACAAAACCAAACAGAATGGACAGGATGGATGAAACACACAGAGATCCTATTCTGAAAGAGTTTGTTGCTTGTTTATGTCTTTCCGTTACTTGGATATGGGGAGATGTATCAGCTGATAACTGCGTTATCATTTTCTCATTCATATAAATGAATACATAGGAAGAATTAAGAGAAATTTCCAAACCAATAGATTGGTTTCAAATCATAGAACCATAGAATTGTTAAGGTTGGAAAAGACCTCTAAAATTATCAAGTCCAACCATTAACCCAGCACAGTCTTGTTCACCACTAAACCATATCCCCAAATGCCATGTGCACACACTTTTTGAACACTCCCCGGGATGGTGATTCCAGAACAGGGCATGTTTTCTACTTTTTTGCCTCTTCATCAGAGATAAAGTTAATGGTGCCATGAATGTTTATGCCAACACGTACATTTTGCCCATGCTCTTAAGAATTCTTATATTCTTATAAGAAGATATAAATATATTTAAGAAATATATTTATATTCTTATAAGAAGATATAAATATATTTAAGAAATATAAATATTTTTAAGAATTTTTGTATTCTGCTGCTTCTTATGCATATGATCTTGTGGTGGACTGAGTCACAAGTAATCCATAAGAAAACTTATTTTTCTAAAGTAGGGTAAATTTTACTCTTGTTAGAGATTTTCTGAATGCATGGAGTGAAGTGTAAAGAGCAAATCTGAAAAAAAATATCAATGGTAACAATGGAAGGAGGTGAACAGTGGGGAGTCGGAAAAGAAAAACACGGATAGTGCATTATGTATTTTGTTGTGTAAGTAGACATTATTTTACAGGCAGTTATAGCCTCTTATTTATTGAGAAGAGCCTTCTCCTGGGGTAATTACTGTTCTAAGAAGGAGGTTTGATTCTAGTATTAATTCTGTAAATAAGGTGAAACTGCTGCATGCAGGGGCGAATGTTCTCATTTAGTATTCCTTTAAAGACTAGCATTCTTTCATCAATGATTCAGTTTTACAAATCATTATTATGCAGTAAATTATTAAGTTGCATAAATTATTCTTTGTGTGTAATGTGTAAGTTTGAAGGCAAATAGAATTTTATACTTTTCTCTAGATGACAGAAGCCATTCTGCTCTTGTTATTCATTCATTTGGAAAGACTACAGTTCTTATTTTTTTAATTTGCTTTACATAACTGAATTAAGCTTTGACCTAAGTTAGCTATTTTGCCATGTGGAACTTACATAAATGAATAGTAGAACTTCTAGAAGAAGCAATTTTCTGCATATTGGAGGGAAAAAGATATAGGTCATTAAATATGTATATGTCCTTAAATATACATGTAAATACTAAAAAACTGTTGTCCTGGTAATGGTATTTGATAACCACCGCCCCTAAAACCCCCTCCACCCCCTCCAACCTAAACCCCTTTTACACCCAACTGAAAACCCATTAAAAACAGAGCAGAACCCCACAAAAAAGAAAATCCAACCTTTGGTCTGGATTTACCCCGTCCAGATAAATCACAGCTGGTGCTGTTAATCAGGTTGAAGGCAGGATGTATACAAATACAGTTAGCATTTTTACAAGAATCAAGGAAAATTTTTTGCTGTTGAAACTTGTCAGCAAATATCTGCAGGACAATTTGTCAGTGCTAGAGTCCTTCTCACTGTTCCCTCTACTTTCTTGCAGTGCCAGCTAATTTAATGCTTAATTGTGAGACTGTCTTTGTTTTCTAACGTATGTTTTCTGTGACTTAGCTGGCCAATGCTGTCTTGGAGACCCAAGTAATCCACTTTTTTGTTTTGTTGTTATATTTTTAAGAGCATATTAATGCATATGCCAAAATGGAAAAAATAATCTCCTGCCCAATCATTCTGCTCAAAGATACTATTTTTGTCTTTATTGTTAGTAGTCATATTTCTGTCTGCTGGAACATCTTTCTCTGCTTCTTAAACAGCAGCAGACATAACATTTTACATATAGTTAGTTGTCTGTTTTCAAAATGGTTGTGAAGTATTTGCAAATTGTATGAAACTAGCAAACAAGCACTCTTCTGAGGTAAAGAATGTCTCTCATCCTAGTAAGTTATGAAAAACTAATTTCTCCAGTTAATTAATCATATTTTTACTCTTCTGCAGGGTTCATTCCTCTACATCTCTTTTTCCATAGTAAGTGCAGAGACAACATTAACTTGAAGAAAAGAAAGTTGTAAAAAACTTGACTTGTAAAAAATTATTGCAGTTGTTTGTGCATCCTTCAGTTTCCAGGCACTATCTAATTATAGTTATTTTCATTGTAAGCAGCAGCAATACAATGAAAGAAGAGATGAGAGAAATGTAGTCCATATCATGCTGGAAGAGTCCACTATTTTTTGTTCTTATACATAGGAAGAAAAGCAACAAAATGATAATTCTCTGTATCAATTTTTCATCATTTGAAATAAGACTGAATTATTTCCCCAGATTATTTTCCAGGAATGTGAATCCTTTGAAATCCAGTACCCTGCCCTGGATAATTACAAACTGAGCAATTAGTTTACCATGTGAGGTGGGGCACAGCTCCAAAATTGATGTCATTACTGGGATTTGCATCTTAGTTTCATTTTTGCTGGCAATGAGACCACAAGCAGGTTATAATAGTCCAGCGCAAAACTGATGTCCATTTCCAAAGGTTTAGTCCTAGGAAAAAGAAAAGTCTTCAAAGAAATGTTGCTCTAATTAGAGGTAGGCAGCAAACACGAACATCACCCCTGGTTTGTACCTGTTTGTCTCTGAGTGATTTGCCTACTCCCAACCCTTTTTCCTTGTTGGCCACCTTCCTGTCTCTTCACAGGCAGGAAAATGGAAGACCCAGTATGAATTTTTTTTTGCCCATTAAATATCAAACACTATTCCTGTATCGAACTGTTTTGGAAGCCCTAGAAATCTCCTGCTAGTAAAAAAGAACTTTTTTTACCCATTTTGTTCTCTTTCAGAACTCCCCAGGAAATTGTCTGTGTACATCCTGTTAATATTTCTTATCAAATTAAAGAAATGTTGAGGTATTTGGTATTCATTGTGGTCTCTAGGTAGTGTAATGCTTCCTTTATTTATTCCTGAAATTTTCTGGAGGAATTCTGAGCTGTTTTCATATGTGGTTTCATTATACTATATATAATTGCAGGAACTTAATGAAAACAAATTCACAATTACATCAAGATAATGATGTTCCACATTGCGAGTACTGGAAGTATAGTGCAGTATGCTGTTTTTGAAGCTCATTGAATATCCAGGAATCATCAGGAGATGTGAGGGGGTTGTTTGTTTGCTCTTTGTGGATTTGGTTTTCTTTTACTAATCTGAAAACTTTCGCAATGTGCCTCATTTGGAATTATGCCCCATCCCTCTCTACAGTCAAATAAGAACTTTTTTGGCAGTACCTCAAGCCCCACACCATCAGGTCTCCATTGGTCTGTCAGAATGGCAAAATGAATTTAGATGAGTTTATGATATGATAACACAAGGAGAAGGCCATTCATTAACCCTGTAGGCTTCCTATTAAGCTGATACTTAGTTACTAAGGATAATTTTATCAACTTATTAATCAAGGGAAGTAACTAGAGAAGGAAATTTGGATTGTAAAATGACTGTTCTTGTTGGGCATGTCTTAAACTCTCATCTAACACTGCCTAATTTTTGACACTTGGAGTCTTCCCGATATAAAAAATACTTTGATGTATTTTGGGTTTCAAGGCACTTCTTCTTGTCTTTACGTAATTGAATAAACACATAAATCTTTTGTTTCTAAATCATGGTACATTTAGTTGTGAAAACAAGAAACAATGAACAGCAGTGTAAAAGAAATATTTTTATAAATTTGGTCTTGCTCATTACAGAAATTGGCAGCAATGTCAACATCACCTGTCATCTGTTATGATGGTGAAGTAGGCTAAGTATTAGAATGAGTCAGAGAATGATGTTGTTCTTTAAGTTCTTCTATTTTATGTATTTCTAGAATGCTACACTTCATTCTGTTTTGATACCAGATGTGTTCTATGTAGAGTGCAGCAGTGGAAGCAGCCATCTAACATCAAACCCAAAATGGCAGCTTGACACAAATTGATCCCATCCAGCTGTAACAGAGGTCTTAGGTCACTGTGCACACCCTTTCTTCTTTGGCTTGCTGAACCCAGGTATTACAGCTCACTGTACCCAGGTATTTATTTGGAGACACAGCAGTCTGACTGTGTAGTCTAAGAGTGAAGTGTGAGGGTGGAAAATGGTGTAGTAATTTGGATATAATAAACTTGACATTGGGAAAGAAAAGAATTTCTGTGTGGTTTCAAGGAAAGGGGTATAATCTCCTGGTAAGAAGGTGGAAAATCTTTTAGAGACATAGGTCAGCTTTTAGTATAATGCCTAAAACTATGTTAGTCCATAGGAGTCTTGGAAGCTTTTCTTCAATTCAAGCTGTTTTATAATAAGGAGAACTATTTTTCCCATTCCTTTCCATGTCAGTCAAGGCACAAATATATATGTATGGATAGACTGAAAGAGAAGGGAGTGAAGAAAATCTATACAGATACATGAAGCTGTGTGTGTGCTGGAAATCTGCTTCTTTTAAATATGACTGACAACCTTTTGTTCTTGTCATACTTGAATACTCTCTGTATCGGAACTTGAAACACTATTCAGAAGTGTTTGACTCATGTAAGCTCAGTCATGTAAACTCTATAGTTCAGTAGTTGCTCTTTTCCTTCCTAAACACCTATTTCAGAAGATTATTGCATTTTCAGAGCATAATATATTACAAAGTGCCTTTAATCATGAACATATCAGTTACACAAATAGTAGAAAGCAGGTTTTGTTAAGTGTTTGATATTGGATATATATTTGTTAGCATTAACTAAATTATGGTGGCTTAGAGATGCAGACAAACCACAATAGGTATCTTCTGCATAGATCCAACGACTACACTGTCACCAGTTGTTGATATTGTATATGACAGTAGCCCATACGTCATGATCTTTCAGAATTCTGAAGGTGTACAAAAAGCTGTTTCTTCCAGTTCACATGGAATTTGAACCCTTGTTTTTCTGAACTTCCCTGCTTTATGAATAGATTGTGTACTCCAACACTGATAACTTGACATGTTTTTGGAACTCTTAAAAAAATTAAGATTTGATAATGTAATGCCAATTCAAAAGAAATTACTTACACAATTGGATGTGCAGTGCAAGTTTCTGCATAATGAAAAAAATTCTCTACTTCTTGGGGGCACTTCTGAAGTCACTATAATAGAAGGGAGAAATATGACTCCTTGCATATGTAGATGTGTTCTTTAAGAATATCTATATTTTTAATGACCATAAAGGATAAAATCTCAAGTTCACTACAAAAGGATTTTAATAGTACACAGTTCTAATAATGTGAACAAGAAAAAATTCCTGTAAATTTTGAAGGGTTAAAATAAAAGTTTTATGTGGTAGGACGCAAAAGGTCAAGTGCAACATTACCCAGCGAAAACAATTCAGGAAAGGCTTGCTTCAGCCCCTGCAGCATTAAAATATCATAATGTCCTCTAATGGGTTTGGAAACCATTAATAGCCACTGTTTCAGCACAGGGATTAGGGTTTGCTTGTTTTTGTTGAAAGGTTTCACTAATGCTGTCAAGTATGAATTCTCTGAATAGAGGAAAATGTTTAGACATATCAAGTCATCATTGAGTGACTTTTTTCCCTAAATGTTTTCAAGTGAAGAGTCTGCCTAACTAGAAAGAGATGAAGTATATAAATATATTCTAAACCTGGAAGATTTAGCTGAGGGGCAGAAGGTCTGTAACGGATTTACTTTTAATTTTATCCACTCTAGAGGCATAATTGAATATTTATGTGTACAGCTATGTGTTAACCACTGTGACTGTTTGTAAAAGTGAAGTTTTAACAGCAAATAATATAGTCCAGAGTTCAAGGGAACAATCTTTTCCTTAGTATAGACTGTAAAAAGCTGATAGCATATTAGATGGAAGGAACAATTACTATACCATATTTATGCAATAATGACATATAACTGTAAAACTTGTGCACTACATCACATTTGTTACCATAAATCTACTACCTCTAAAGTACACAACTTAATTGTTCCAAATACAATTAGTAATTGTAACAATAAGACAGTTTTTTAAGATGTTTTGCAGCTAGAGGTAACTCCAGACAAAACCTCAGATTTCTAAAAAGCTTGTTCAACAACTTGAAAATGTGAAATTAATGAGGAACATGAGGTCCCTTAAAAGCTCCCATCCCAGTTGAAAGAATAAGTGATTGTACCTAAGTTGCTCAAGAAATACCCTAGTATGGAAATTCTTTAGATTTGCAGATGATGTATATCTTACCTGGGTGTGGCCTACATTAAACTGTGTGAGATGGTGCTGGGCTATGTCAAGCAGTCCCCATCAAGGACACACACACATTATTTTGTGAGGTTGCATATTTTGACATGTTAGGGCTCTCAGTGGTGATTTGAGGATGACTGCAGCAAGTTTTGTGAAAGACATTTCATAAGACAGTTCTTTAAGAAAAGTGTTTTCTCTTTTTTTGTATATTTTTGTATAAATAAGGTTTTGTCCTGCCTTTTTTTCTCTTTAAAGGGGGCTTTTGGAACATCAGAATATGAAAATCTGTTTTCTAGTTGACCATATGTGTTATGCTTTGCAATCTAAAGCTGGAGCAGCCTTTTCTTCCTCCTATCCCCTTCATTGTCTCTACAAGATTTCATAAATTAGATGAAAAATTTAAAGGGAATGATAAGTTAGCTTAGCCGCTTTAAATAAGTGACTCTGAAGATGTATTAGACTCTTGATCTTCTGCCACTGCAGTGTGACATTAGGACTGTCAATATAACATTAAATCTTTGAATAATTTAAACTACCAAGTTTTGGTGTTTATTTGTTTTTTTAAACCAACAATAAAATGGGGTTTTTTAATGTTTGCAGGGTTATTTTTTTTTTTCTTTTGAATAGCTGAGGTGTAATTAGATGAAAACTAGTTCTTCTTTTGTTTAAGAAAAAGGTTGGAAAGAGACTTGAAAATTAAATTTATGGGTTAAAACACAGAAATGTAAAAATTTCTTTTCCACTTATGGCTTCTTTATTCTTTCTATAATTATTTTTTTTGAAATGAAAAATTTTTGTTACTTGATATATAAAGAATGTGAGAAACTACTTGAAGTATAATTGATTTGGGAGAAGAATATATTTTGATTAACTTCCACAGCTGGTGGTCAGGGCTTCTGGATTTTCCCCCATCATTCAGATGATTTTGGATTTAGTATATGTCAAGTAATGTGATGGGAATAGCAAAATTGTCTGTTTCGCATGGGCATCAGTAATGAGGGTCTCGCATGGAAGATGCTTTATGGCTGTCACATACTAATGTGTTTGATGGATGTCCAGAGATTGTTTTTCAATGTGTTGGTATTTTTGTAACCCAAAAGAGTTTAGAAGGATCTTTATTAAGATAAATGATGAACTACATTAGGATATGTTCCATTTTTCCTGCAATAAGCCTGCAATTTTTTGGATAGTAGGTTTGTGAATAGTTCCCAAAAGAATATGGTACTTCCCAGCATGTTGTGATTAAGAATGATGCAGTTTATCATTATGTTATTTTCTGTTACAAGAGACTGATAAATCAAAAAAATATGTTTGGTTTTTTTTAGAGAAGCTAGTTGAGGCTTTCCTGGGCAACAAAAGGCCTTTTTTGTGCAGAGCTAAAAATGTACAAAAAAGGTTATCTACAAAAGTGTGGGGTCATAGCTAATGAGATTCAATGGATTTAGATTTCCTGTTGTCAAATGTTATATGTGTTGAATTTTGCATGTGACTTTAAGGGAAAAAGCAGCCCTGTCAAACTCAAGGTAGATATTGCACTGAGATCAGCTGGGAGCTTTAATAGATAATGAGGCACTTGATCAAGTATCATGGTTTAAGCCCAGACAGCAGTCAAGTGCCATGGAGCTCCTCACTCACTCCCGCACGAACAGGAACAGGGAGAGAATCAGAAGTGCATCTCAACCCACAAGTTCTTCCACTTCTATAGGCAGTTTAACAAGTAAATCAAAAGCCATGGGCTACCACTTCCCGTGGGCAGGCAGGTGCTCAGCCGTCTCCAGGAGAGCAGGGCCCCGTCACATGTAGCAAGGCAAACGCCATCACTCCAAATGTCCCCCGTTCCTCCTTTTCCCCAGCTTTACGTGCTCAGCATATCCTTGGGATCAGCTGGGGTCAGCGGTCCAGGCTGTGTCCCTCCCCCATTTTCTTGTGCTCCCCCAGTCTCCTCACTGGTGGGGTGGTATGAAGGGCAGAAAAGGCCTTGGCTTTGTGCTCAGAAACAACAAAAACACCTGTGTAGCATCAACATTGTGTTCAGCACAACACCAAAACAGGACCCCATACAAGCTACTGTGAAGAAAATGAACTCAACCCCAGCCAAAACCAGCACATCAGGTGCTTTCCTAAGTTTGCTTCTTTTGATAATTTTTTTACCCTCACTTTTTTTATGAACTGCTTTTTTTTTTTTTTTTTTTTTTTTTTTTTTTGGTTAGGTTTTTCTAATACCCAAATGAAAAGTTAGTTTTCAGGAAGACTGAAATCTGATGTTGTAATACTGAAACCCCTTTAGCAACTTTCTTCACCTTCCAGGATGCTGATGCCTTTTGCTACTCCCAGTTTTGAACTTCTGTATGATTGTCAATCATTCATTCATTGCTGATTTTGGATTTCATATCTCTAGTGACTTTTAAGTCACTATAAGTAGAAGTAAAAAGGGCTTCTTAAGGACAGTTTTGCCTTAAAATAAACTCCAAATAATAAATGTAGTGCATAGAAAGTTTTTGTATTATTGAAGTATAATGTCTTGCATTATTTTTGCATTTATCACAGTTAAATAACTAAAACAACAAAATCTAAATTCTTGGTAAACTGTTTCAGACTTTTTAAAATAATGTACTAATTGAAGACTCTACAAGAACTGTTGGTGGTGATACAGGAGGAGTAGGATGCTCTAATGGCTTGAAATCAGCCATGGGGGAAGGAAAGGAGAAACAGTTGTAAAGATGTCAGAGAAATGTATAAGAGGAGACAACAGCAGGAGGAAAGAGTAAATCATAACAGGAACAGAAGTACATTTCTTACCACCTTATCAAAAATTAACTACATCAAAATTCTGTAATATTTTTGCAGAACTCCTGGAGCCTGATGCTGGCTTTTTTTAGCTATGAAGTATCTCAGTGCTTTTGTTTGTTTTTTTAATATATAATGTCATCCATTTAAGTACATTTTAAATATTATTCTAGTCATACTCACAATTGCACAATAATTGCACTTATGCAATTTATTGATCATTTTCCCGTAAGCTAGTTTTGGAAAAAATTAATTGCATGCGGAATTGCAAGTCAAACCTGCTCTCTCTTTTTACTGAGCATAGATGCAAAACAATATGACTGAGTCAGTAGTTGCATTTTTAAAAAATTATTAATTTTTTAAATTTTCCCTTTGCATATGTGTTTTAAAATATTCTGAACAGTAGATAGCTGTCTATGAATGATTGTACACCATGCAACAGTTATGGACTTAGCTATTATTTAGGTAAAAAGGCAAAAGAAAGAAAAATGAGAAATCTGTCTTTCTCTGGCTGACAAGAAGAACAGGACAGTCAGTATGAGAACTTAAAAGCTTTTACTATAATTTGTGGAATTTTCTTTATTTTTGAAAAATATGAAAACTCTGCTGACTAGCTAGATCATGCATTTCACTGCTGACCTGTGTCTTGCTTTACTTAGAGTTTTTACATTGTTTCTTTGCATATTTGGGAAGCAGGTACTGAAATGTTGTAATACACCCTTGGCATCAAGTTTCCAGTAAGTAAACTTACAGCAGTACCTAATGCTGTATATGTGAACACAGATGTCTAATTTTAAACAAATTACAGCACAAACCAATGTTAAATTAATCATGATAAAATTAAAATTTAGGTGCATTGGTGAATTTTTATTACCTGCATTTTGTCAGTGGAAGAAATGGCTGTATGGTGAGTTTTATAGTGTCAGAGAAAAAGCTGGGAAACCAGATGAACATCTCTACCAGTGAGACTGGCCATAAATACAGACCTGAAACAGTCTGTTTGTTTGGAATCATACTCCCAGGTGGTTTTACTATTTTTCAAAGTGTCTTTATTGATCATTTCCCCATAAACTACTTTTGGACAAAATGAATCATATCCAGAATTGCAAGTCAAACCTTCTCTCTCTTTTTACTGAGCATAGATGCAAAACAATATGACTGAGACGATAGTTGCATTTTTAAAAAAAATGATTAAATTTTTAAATTTTCCCTTTGCGTATGTACTTTAAAATATTCTGAAAAACAGCTATATATGAATGATTGTACACTATGCAGCAGTTTTACAGTTCAACACACCTTTTAATTCTGAATTCTGCCAGTCTTTTGTTTTCTTCCTTAGTGATAGTAATCACATTTTCTTTGGTTAGGAAAAGAACTTCAAGCTGTTTCTGCCTCTCTGCATTCTCACCTAAAACTCAGCCCATTACTATGCAGCGTATGATACAGCATGGAAGTAATTTTCAAAGAGAAATGTTGTTTGTTGTTGACAGCATCCAAAACTACTTTCATCAGCAGTCTGCTATTTGGAGTTACAGAGCCTACTTTATATATATTTTTTTTATTGTAGCTGTTGTACTGATGTATTGGAAATCTTAATTCTGCAAAAATTCACACCATTATAATTTCAAGGCACAGATTTTAATATTATTGTTTTAATCTTAGTAAATAACTACTGTTTGCTATGACTGACATCAAAGTCTATGAAATTAACCTTCTTATAACTTAATTAATAATTATTGCATTGTTTCTTATTTACTTGAAAGTCATTGGGAATACTTAAAATATTTATGAACTCTAGGGATTATTTTTGCTATAAATATTACAACTTTTGTTGTGATGCCATCCGAACTGACCTACCTCATAATTTCGTGTGATTTTTCAGTCATTGTTTATATGTAATAGAAAAATTTGCCAGTTGTTATTTAATAATTATATACAACTCTGTATGCAGATCTGCCAAAGTAGGGGAAGTTTGTTTCATTTATGGAAGGTAAATTCTTAAGAACTTTTAAATAGCCTTTTACTTCACAGTGATTTTTAGAAAAGAATGCAGGACAGTTAAATACATATTTGGCAAATTTTTGTAAAATGTATCAATCATTGTAGTTAAATATTGCTTTAGAAGGAGGAAGAAGAATAAAGCAATGGATTCTTTTTGTATAACTTTGGCTTGAGTGAGATACAGATTCACACTAGCCACAGTCTGAAAAAAGATTTTGGAGTTTTGATGGGACATGATTTCATAAGTTGCATAGGGCAATGCATTAGTACCAGCTTCTTCCATAGGATTATAATATAACATTGATTCCATATAGTAATTTTCACCATAAGATATTTAAATATTTGTCTTGGGCACACTAATGCTTGTTAATGTATAATAAATGTACAAGATCTCTAAGTCTCAGTTGAAAATTGATTACTTACTTTTGTTCTGTTGGCTAAATTAAGCTAGTTCTTCAGCTGGGAGGCGACTATGCAGTTGAGACCTTATGGTACTCTCCGGCCTGTGTTGTTGGCCTTGAGGAGATCTACACAGCTGAGGGAAGAAACCTATTTTCTGGGAAATTATTTTCTGGGAAACAGGCGATACTGAATAGTTACTTCTTTCTTTGTGAGAGGAAATTTGTGTACAGCTCCTATAAAGCATTTGATCAATAGAGGCTTGTAAATTCTGTGCAAGATTCTGCATAATGAAACCTAACACTTTGCTACAATTGTCGTCACAGCTCACATCTAGATTTCCATCTCCATCTGTTTCTCCTGGGAGTCAAAGATCTTCTAGGAAGTGTGGTTGTTTTTTTAGATTTCCCCTCTTTCTGGACGGTAGAGATAGGACATTTTGGTTGAGGAAAGAAGATAAAGTATTAGGGAGGTATGGCTAGCCAATATTACATTGCAAAGGAGAGTGTGCACAGGTTGCAGAGGCAGAAGGGGTCTGTGAAGCTGACCAGTCCCAGGCCAGCTCTGTGCCCTAGATTTTGGTAGCTCATGCAGGGTTTTGCTGAATAGCCAGCTGAATTAAAATTGAGAAGTCAAAGGCATTAAAGTTTACTTCAGATCACCTCTCTGTCCATGAACACGCCTGTTGAGTTTGATACAGTTCTGGGAGCCAGCAGTCAGGGTAAGTGAAAGCCGTCTTAGGCTGCTCTGCTTCCACAATGGCCCACGTTCATAGCAGGATTGGTGCCGTGCATCTGGCACCTTTAGAGAAATACACTCTTTGAAAGAGAAGCTGAGGATAAACTGAAGAGCTACGGTTTGTCTTCTTCTTTCACACTGTTTTACAGAAAAATATATGGAGGAATGATTTAAGGGATCAGAACACACTTGCTCTCTGTTATGCGATAATGATGGTGCTATAGAAACCCTAGTGTGAGGATGAGTATTTTTGAAAGAAAGGAATAAAACCTACAAATTCTTGACAATGCCTATTGTCTCAGCTAAAAATACTCTATATATATATTCTGGCATTACTAAACTTTTGAAATCATTGTGCTGTTTATCAAGTAGTCTGAAATGCAGGCAAAATTGTTCTTATTGATGTCTTTCTAGCGGACAGCTACTTGCAGAGTCTCTGCAGGTATGATGTGCTTTATATGTGGAAGTTCTTGAAGATATGTAAATTTAAGAGGCTGACAAAGAGCATCTTTAAATTAAAACACCTTAATATAAACTGCTACATTGGTGATTACCTAATTAGATAACTGATTTCTAACTCTTGGAACCATATACACATTAGAGGAGTGGTTCAGTAGGACATTTTCACTTGCATAGATATGTTCTTTGTTTTTTGGCCTTTGCATTACTATTTAATAATTGAAGATAAAGGCCTTCAGAAGGCACTCTGAAATGCATTCTGTTTTCAAATTGTTTGTATTTTATTCTTACAGACAAAAACATGTAGAAAAAGGAAACCTGTAGTTAGCCTTTAGGTGAATTATTTACACTTGAAATCTTACAATAAAAACAGTGATCAATTGGGCCATAAATTGAGATGTTGATTTAGTACCAGTGAGTATTTTACATAACATGTCAAAGATCATTCAGGAGTTTGAGATTAGCAGGGACACCTTCTTGTTTTAGTGAATTGCCAACACTGAATGCATAATAAGTTTTGAGTGTTTTTCCCCATTTAAAGCTGTGAACACCACATTCTTATGCAGCATTTTTAAAATAATTAGAGCATACATAACCAAATACATTTACAGTAATAGGAGAACATAATCTTTTAGTAGTTCTTTTACAGAAATTATCCCATGAGCGGTGACTACAGAATCACTCTTACTGTTGTTTGATTTAGAAAATGACAGGGAAAATACTTTGCCTTGGGTGTCGGAACACAACTATTGTTGGAACATGTTTTCAGGTTCTAGCATGTTTTTAGTAACAAAAAATGATGTAGTAGATTAAGGATATAATAATTCATAAAAAAAAGGGATGCACTGTAGAATATTAGGAGGCTAATCTCTGTTCCATATTTATTTAAGTTACTTTTTGCTAGAAATTATCCTTATTTCTTTGATATTCAGTATTCATTCTCACAGTGATTGGAATGGAAAATTTTGAACCATAATTTTCAATCTTCACATTGGAGAAACAAGTGAGGCTTTTCTACTCTGAAAAACAGCTTTTTCTTAACACTTACCTGACAAATGGCCGGAGTGCTTTGGTGTGAGGGAGTGTATTGGGAAGAGGATAGTGAGGAGAAATTGAGCTGCTATCCTGGGAGACCCTTCTGTCCACCATGTACGCATAACAGGTGAATCTTTGTACTTTTTGCTGATTGCAGATTGGTTTTCAGAGCCTTGGAATTTAGTGAGTCATTCTCTGTTGGGCAAGCAGTTTCAATGACATTTCAAACTGCATTTGATTGAGCTGGGGCACTCCTTTTATATTGAGGGATTAGCAGCAAATCCGATATTTGAACTTGTGACAGAGTGTTTTGTCCTATCAGCCACCTCCACAGGAGATGGAAGATTTTATTTCTTTGCTTGTGCGTTTATGCCTTTTTAGAACTGGTATAGGTAAGACTGAACTTTTTTTAAAAACTTACATTGAATCACTGGTTGTGTAAAGATGGTTGCCTTTGGATTATGCTATAATTTTTGGATAATCCTGTGCAAATGAACAGTAACAATACTGGGAGGCCTCTGTGTAGTGAGTGCTGGTCAAAAAATTCTACCTCTGAAACATATAAATGAATCACAGTGTAAAAAGAACTCTCACCATAGCAAATATCATGTCCAAGTTAAAACTCTTCCCTTAGATGTCGGGGTAGTATATCTACTTTGTTAAAATCTCTTTGAAGAATGGATCTGAATCCAGAATTTTTACCATTTGAGTAAGCATAAGAACCTCTGTATAACAGCTTCTGAATGAATTTTAAAATGTCTTTTTAGGAAGGAGGATTTAAGTCTGTGTTTGGAGGGAACAAGCTTCTGAAGATGGGACCGTTTTAGGACTCACATCCATTTGCTTCATGCTTTACTAGCAATGTGAAAGTAGCATCCCCACTTTTTTTATTTTTATTTTTTTTATTTGGTTTTTGATTGCTGTTCTGAGGAATTTAACTCTTTTCATGCACCAAGAAGGTAATCAACTTTAGCCAATTTTTTTCTTGATTTTTTTTTTTTTAATTGTGATGCATTTTTGGTATAAAAGATCGGTGTTAGATTTTTCAATGACGTGGTTTAAGTAGACAGTGTCGGGGGATTTTTTCCTAATCTCTGAGGAACATCATCAAAGAGTTATAATGTAAAGTGGCTTCTAACATGGGACATCACAGGAGCTGAAGAGAAGCAGGAAGCGCCTGAGGTATCCTGGAAGTTGCAGGGAGGGATGGTAAAACATGTCAAATTAGTAAAAATTAGTAATGTTTGGTGTTTTGAGCTCAATTATACTGTTTCGGAGAAATAAAGTCCTTCTAGGAAGATTGGAAACCATTAGTAAATAAGAACTTTATGCATCTAATCTGTATGTTGAAATGTTGAAAAATAAAACTGTTGAGGAGGACTAAGGAAACATGCAGTGCTGTGACAGCACAGACTCTTTCCCGTGAGAATTTTTCTCTTCTTCTCCCTGTGTTCTATAAACAAAGATAAGGTTTGGATGTTATTGAAACTGTCTCTGGAATGATGGACAGTTCAACCTGGCCTATCGGCCTAGGGGGAGGTTTTGAATTGACCCAATCCAGAGGAGCTTTCAAAAGTCTATATAAGTTTTAGAATTAAATAATAAAATCAGAATTCCGCCTCAGCTGATTCAGCCTGGTTCTTGCATGCGGCTAGCGGCTCCACAGCGATACAGTGCTTTTGTTATCCAAGGTTGTATTCGTGCTACATATTGCAGTCTACTCATTCAAGTAATTAAAGTCCTGATAAAGCTATAATCACATCCTCACACATACTTATTTTTATCTAAAAGAGCAAGGGAGATTTTAGCCCTCAGTAGCAGAAGTGGGTTTTATAGCTATGTAAGACGAGAAATAACAATGCATGACACTTTAGAAATACTTCCAGAGAAAAGCATGCTTTTTTCATGCTAAATTATTATTGCAATTGGATGTGGCCTGACTTTGCTATAGAAAATAATGTAAATTCTGAGATGGCTGATGAATGGTGTACAGTGGCAAGATGATGTACACATGATGGCAAGGAGGTGTACACTGACCACAGATCTCTGTTTTGCCGTGCTAGGATGATATTATGCTTGGAGCTCAACCTTTCTGTTAAAGCAGTCACAGGCACAGCAGTTCATGACCACAGAATATGTGACAAGCTGACTATTGCATATCTGGGTTTCACAGGTCTCATAGAGTAAGCATACATTCTTTTTTTGCAATACCACTTTTAGTAACTTTCTGCAAAGTATTTTGTGAATTAGCTTGTTAGTTTTCTTCCACGTGTGCAAGAATGACACTGTACAGGCAGTATAGAACATTTAAGTTCATAAAATCTTATCATATGTATTAAAAACTGAAAATAGCTTTTCTTTCCTCAGAGAAAAGCAAAGAAGGAATGATATGTGGGGTTTTTTTCATCTAGAATGTTGGTGGCACTTTTTCTATTCATAGGAATCTGTGTCTAACATTAGTATCTGTAAGGCAGACACTTGAAAATTGAACAGAATTTTTGTGTGCTGTAAATTTCCTTATTTTTGTGACCTTGCAATGTGATGATGTGGTAGCAGAATTCTTCGATAATAAACATGTGTCGTTGTGCAGTGGAAATGATGCCTCAGCACTGCAGCAGAATTTAAAATGGGAGCATCCTGTGGTTTCCATGACAACCAGGGAGTGCCAGGCTGTTTGCATTGTGGAAGGCAGTGGGTAGCAAGCACTTCAATACATGCCAGTATTTATTAAGACTGTTAGGATGGCAATTTCTGTCTACTGCATTGCAATTTATGCCTAATTTAAAGTTTCAGTCTTTTGCAGTGTCAGCTGCTTTCAACTCCCATTCCCTCTAGTGGAAATGAAGATAATTGGCAACAGTTAACAAAGTGTCCTAACACCAGCAGCTCCGAGTGCATCCATTATTCTGCAAGGATGCATGATGCATACAGGGAAGGCAAAGAAAACTAGCTCTTCTGCCGAGGCTACAGTGGCTTTCTGTTTTATTTGTGTTTTGGCTTTTATTTTTTGTTTGCTTATGTGGGGTTGTGATTTTTGATAGTTTGTTTTGTGGGGTTTTTTTAATTAATAGGAGTGTTATGTAAGGAACTTTTGACACTTCAGGGGGAAATACAGTTAAAACCTGTACAGTTTAGCCAACATACCCAGAGGTTGTTCTCTGTAGGAGTTTCAATTTAATGAGCTTCAGAAGCATCATAAGGCTTCCTTACATGATGAAAAGTTCAGCAGATTTGTGTTTAGCTATTAGGAGAGCTTGAAGAGCCCTTTTGTGTAGGGCACGCTTGCCTTCGGTGATGAGGAATTTTCACTTTATAATCAAATAAGTTTTCAAAATCCCAGGCTGTCATACACTTAGCAATAAAGAAAGGGCTTAGCAAAGGGATGCATAAAGAGATATCAGCTACATCACAGTCTGTTCATATATGCTTGGAATTTGTGCCCATTGGCTTAATGGAAGCAGCTATCATGTTTGCTTAGATTTATCTGATCTGAAAGACTACTGGAGCTGTGCCACTGCTCTTGAAAGAGAAACTATATTTTCTGTGCCTTGATGTCTCAGTAGATTTAAGTACATGTTTTTTAGAGAAGGGTTGGCTGGTGTCCTTCCTGCTAGCTTGGAATGGGAGAAGAGAAAAACAAACAAATCTTCCTAAAAGTATGAGAAGACAGCTCTGTAGCCCTCCCTGAAGGGTCTAAAAGGGATGCTGGACTCAGGGTTTTTTCTTGGTTGTTGTCTTACTCAGTATTCACTCAGACTTCTAGTCTAGAGCTTGTTTGGTTTTTTGAACCATTCCTCTGTCTCTAGAAATCCATGCTTAAGCTGTTTATATAAATATTTTTTTTAAATTTATATACATAAAAACCTTAGCAAAGTTATTTCTTTTTGCTGTTTAATAATCTTCATCAAAATATTTCTCTTTAATTTTGCTGATTGGATTAAAATCTTCTGTATCCAATCAGATATTATGAGGCATCTCTATTTTGAGGCTTAAAGAGACAAAAAACAAGATTTAAAAAACTGACCTTTGATTTGACAGCAGTGGGCTTTGAATGTGGCCCCTAATGTCAGTCATTTTACATTGACTCCAGAGCAACCTTACTTTTCATTAAAGACTAGACTATTTTTCTTGAGTGACTTTTTAAATATCTGTCCATCTTTTTAAATTCCTGTAATGTAAATAGGCATTAGGTCTTATTGAAGTGCTGAGTATGGAAAGTCAGCAAATAAGTGAGGGTGTGGCAGTAGTCCAAAGCTGATTTTTAGAAGGTCGATTTATTCAGGAAATGTACTAGAAAAAAAATCACACTTAGACTGGATTATTTATGGGGCAAACAAGAATTCCCATAATAGTAATTTCTCTGTTTCCATGTGCTTTGAGCCAGTCCTGATTCTCTGTGTATGTATTATTTTTTCCACATCTCTCTTTCATTTTATTTCAGTATCAGTGCATAGTAACCCATTAGAATCAATTGCTTGGTTACATATTTTGGTCATTGTTTTTCTGACAGAGTAACCTGTGTTTTTAGTGCTCTTCTAATATAATGTATTAAATTAAATGCATTTGTATTAATTGTTTCAGAGTAGGATGAAAAACTCTACAGGCTTAAATCATATCAGTTTATTCCAAAGGTCTTGATTCTGCATGTACATTGTGATGTGAAAACCTTTTACTTCACTTGGTTTTCCAAATTCCTAGAAACTGAATGTGCACATTTTAAATATAGGTCAAGATTCTCCCCCAGTACATTATGTACATATCAGTATATCCTCTTTTTCAGCAAAGCATTTAACTGTCAGTTCTTATGCTGAACTGTACAAAGTATCAAAATTTTTAAATTCATTATAGTCATTTTACCTGCTTTAATATATATTTATTCTTATCTCTTTCTCTAGGGAAAAAGAATTACTTTCTTCTCCATGCGTCTCCATCAAGTAAAAAATGACCTCTCTGTTATCCTAAGACACCCTCTAGAACAAAGTTGTCTTTATGATAAAATTCAGTATGAGATACTCATTAGCTGGCATCTTTGCAGACATTTTCAGGCAAGAAAACAAGGATGAAATGAATATGGGATTTGAACTTCATTGTCTTGATTTTGCTGACACTGAAGTTCAACATCAGAGTAGGAAAACTTTTTTCATACAGAGTTGATAGGATTATTTTGTTTTGATTGCCATTCTTGTGCTGAGAAGGAAGCAGAAATGATCTGATGGAGTCAAAATGCAAAAGAATAATTTTGGCTTGTTCCTAGAAATGTAATAGTAGTGTAATGTGCAGGGTGATGAGGGTTTTGTGAGTTTGTCTTTGTTTCTTTGTTTACTTGTTTTTGTTTGGTTTTGCAGATTTTAATTGTTTGCTTGTTTTTTGAGTTGTTGAAGACCATCAGTGAAAGAAGTTGTTGGTTATGAGAAGCCATACTTGAACTCTGTTAGGACTGCACATCCTGCAAAGCTGATAATGAACCCAAACCCTTTAGCTATCAGAAAGGTGCCTACTAGGCTTCTGTATTCCTTTTATTGAAGGACTTTTTATACTTTGTACTAATCATCCTCTTTAAAATAGCTGCTGCCATTGCTTTTCTTTTGGACAACCCAGAAGACCTTTTCCTGTCTACTTTTTTTATTCCATGAAACTTCATTTATACATGACTGATGTTTGTATAATACCTAGTAATCATAATTAGCAGCTTTTCTCGCAAGATTTTGGGTGACGGTTTTAGTGGCTCACATGGCTGTCAAAGGGAAGCACATGAGAATCGAGACTTGTGGATTCATTCTAACTTTTGTTGTAAATAAAACATGCTGCCTTTGTTTCTAGTAAGAACTACTCACAATGGAATAGAAAATAATTTTTTTCCAAAATGGGTTTTAATTAGATATTTTAAGTCCTTTTTTCTTCTATTGGATTTTGCAGAGTCCCTGAGTCTAGGTTTTACACTACAGAGCAAGATAGATCATCATGAAGTACATCTGGTAACTGATTCGTCGTGTCTCTTCTTATCTTCTTACCTTTTTTGTAGTTAACTTCTCCCATGGTACTGAAGATGTTACTTCTGCATTCAAAAGAAGCATTAAGAAAAATTAGTATTTTTGAAACTGTGTAAAGAGAGAGTACTAATCCCTCTGAATTCTATCATCATTTGCATTCAGCTTTTATAACACTGAAAATTCTTGCTTTATCTACACATTAATTTAGTGGATGACCTGCTCATATGGTGAGAATGTGAGCTTGCCTGTCCTTATTTTCCTCCACTCTATTAGTGTGTGTCTGGAGTAATTTATATAATATTTTTGGAACAGCTTTACGATATCAAATTTTCTCTATTGAATATATGATCTTTTAGATATCAAGCTGTCATTTTATGAATAAGTTATGTTTTGATAAGAAGTAACTTAGTGTGAATCCTGCCAGTGGATGTGGAGAGCTGAGAGACCTATTAGCATTTTTCAGAGACAATATTGTGACTAGTAGCATTGGTAGTGATTTGGAGGGCTTGTTATCAGATTCTTCACTTAGAGATACTTCAATTTGCCTTCCCTTTTCTAAACAAATTGAAAAGGAGTCCAGGAACTCAAGCAGGATAAGTGTGTGCATCCTGTGTTGATCCATGTGTGCTTCTGCTGTGTGCAGAGATTACTAACTTGTGGCAATCCCTCTAAGATAATATTTAGTATGGCATCTGGTTACAGATGTGTTTTAGCTGAAAGATTAGCGTCTCTAGAAGTTTGGAAGTTATTCCATTACAGCCAAGTATACCTTTTGGCAAGGGTAATGGGAAAATGGAGAAATTAAAATATAATGCGTTAATATGACGATCATATGATATGGGATAATAAAAAAACTTTTCTTTGTATCAAAGCTAATTGAAATTTCCCAGCATTCTGAATTTGGTAAATTTATTTTGTCAAACTCCTGCTTTTCAACAGAAACACATTGTTCAAGTGGAATTTTATCATGACTATCCATCCTGTCAGTTGATTTGCAGTTTTTCTTGAATTAAGTAATATTGCCATTTTTAAATTCTGGGCAGGGGGAAAAGAAAGGAAAAAAAAAAAGAAAAATTACTAGCAAAGCTGTCTTATTTGAAAAGTGGTAGTCAGGAACAATATTTGGTCTGTGAAGAGCCTTTTCCATTGTGAGTGGTGTTGCTGCAGGACAATTTGTCAATTGACCCTTCTCTGATAGCCCTGAAGGAGCCGGGTGAGTGGCATCTGGTTGCTCTGACAGGGTTACTGAAGTTCCTCAGCCTGTTGTTGCTTTGCGCTTCTTTGTGCTTGTGGAGATCAACTGGTCTCAAGCAACTTGGTAAAACCTTCTGCAGCTAATACGATAACCATGGTGAATGCAAAAACATGCACCAGCTTATGGCGTTGATCTGCAGAGTTTGATACACACTATAATGCCTCTTTCTGACATGTAGTCTTTATAGATACGGTGTACATGAGCCTAAACCAACGGGTTTTTGATGTAGAAAGTGTATACACACACTTGAAACATGCATCTGGTGCTGTTGAGGATTGCTTTATGAGGCAGTATCAGTGTGATGGCAAATATAAGCAAAGGCTAAACTCAGCTTTTTTGTTTTATTTCCTGGAAGTACCACAGATGTTCATTTATGGTAAACTGTTCGCTATAAATTCTGCTGAGATGAAGTTCACTTCAGATGTATTTGCACCACTAGATTTGAGACGCTTCCTAGAACTGTTTGAGTTTAGGGAATGGCAAATACTTAAAAGACCCTTGGTTCTTTTTTTAAGATCTAGAAGCATTAACATTTCATTCTTAACAAAGATTTTAAGAACAAAGTGCAAATTCGTCTGGTAACGATAGACACTGAAATTAAGACTTCAGTCCAGCATGCTAGGTTCAGTAACCTGAAGATATTGTGCATTTATTAAACAACATGTAAATGTGCTACTTCACTAGACAAAATTATATATAATTTCTAGATTACTGATACACATTTCATATGGTATCAGAGTACCAAAATTTTCCCGTTTTGATAGACTGCATATTCTTATTGATTCTGTGAAAAAGCAACTACCAGTGTTGAATAACAATGGCAGTCAGGAGTGGTGTAAAAGTGTAAAAGTCATAGACTAATATTCCAGTTTACTTTCCAGTAATTACCTGTGGACTTTCAAATTATTGCTTTGCTTTTGATGTTTATTAGTCACTGGAAGTGAAAATGGCAAGGAAACCAATAGTGCATAATCTGAAACAGTTTCAGTGTTTATAAAATATAAGTGGTATTACTCTCTCAGATCAGTAAAGGCACATATTAATTACTACAATAATTGCCTTCTCAAGGAAAATGATTTAGCACTGTTGAAAATGATGCTGAGACAACTGATTTCTTATCTCTTCATTAGGGCAGGATGAAAACTGCAGGTTAAAAAGAAAAAAAAATGAAGTTTTTTTATTAAACTACTGTTGACACAGTTAATTTTAAATTTAATAGAGTTGTCTAATGATATTTAATAATGTTGCTTCGAGTTTTCAACTGTCCCTGAACTTCAGTTATTGACATGTCACTAGTAGTGAAAAATATCAACTAAGAGTACATAAAACACCTTTGATAGAAGTTCTTTGCCTCTAAAACTGAAATTTCATTAATAAATGTTGGTTCACTCTGCCTGAGTAAACGCACCATGTCCTTGGCTTGACATATCAATCTGCAGAAATGCATTAAAATGCAAATTCATGTATTTCAGCCCTTGAGCTGTTTCATTCCATCTTTAAAATAAATAATAATAATAATAATAAAATCTTAATAGTCTACAGGTGTTAAAACCAATACTCAGTCATCTAAGAATAATCTGATTGAGCTCGTTTGATTTTCAAGTTTAACAGTGCTTAAAATGTAATTTGTTTAATGTGTATTTTAAAGCTGAAAACATGGTTTTATTTAAGTAAAGTTAATGGGAAAAATAATTTAATTGTGAGCTTAAATTCAATTTTTAATAGGACAGGTCTTTCCTTTTTTTAAATTTTATATTGTTGTACAAACACTTTTAAAATACGTGTACATTCCTGCAAATGAATGGACATGAAACTATGGCAAGTCTGATAGATGAGGATATACTGTTAGGATGTTTCTGTTTCATTTACCAAGACTATAGATAATGTAGGTTCCAGAAATGTCCATCAGAATAAAATACATGACATTTGTGTTCTCACAAGCTTAATATTACATATCCCTTTATGAGATTGCAAGCAAAAAGTGAATGGGCTAAGGGGGAAGAAGTCATAGCTCTCAAAAAAGTGCATTGATTTCATTAAGTTTGGAAAAGATTAGGGGAAAAGATGATCCAGGAAAGAGAACAGGCGGGTGGTTGTGTATAGGATTGACAAGTACTGTGCAGTTTGCTCCAGAAAAAATAATTTCAGTAAATTATATTTATATTTAAGTTGTTACTTAAATTTAAGTGTAATAATTATGCAAAATAGCTGTATGTCAAAGCAGACATCTCAGTGAAAGGAGCAGACAAGAAATACTAGAGTAACGACAACATTTTGGAAAGCAGCTGTGAAAGTAAATGTCATGGAGCTGATGACAGGACTTCACCTTGAATACCATGTTAATGTCAAAACCCTTTTTGAGATATAAAATGAGTGCACTTTGTAACAGAGATGAGTTATAAGACATGGAAAAGATCATCATGCAAAAGAATATCATGCACACAGGCACTCGGTATGTTTAGCTTGGCAAAGAAAGAAGTAGACCAAAATTCATTTCCAGCTTGGCACAATTCTTCACAGAGTTCTGTGGTATTGACATTGTTGAGCCAAACCTTTAGGAAAGGAGCAAGGGAAGACATTTAACATCTAGATTTGCACTATCTATATTGGCCACATTGGTTTGATTTCAATTGATCTTGGAAATTAAGCAATTTTGGATCTGTCTGGCAGAGTCCTGGGAGACCATCTGGAAATCCCAGGTAACTGACAAACAAGCCAAGTACCATAGTATGGAAGAGAATACAGAAAGCAAATGAAGTGAAAGGCTCCATCTGGCTTTGTTGTCACTCCTGAGCTGAGAGAAAGGTAGGATGGAGCATGTTGCTTCAAGTGGATAGAGAGTGTGCCCTGCAGAGGTACCCAATAAACAGAAACCTTCTGTCCTTAGTAGGGGTCGGGGTTCCCCAACTGGTTACTATTAGCAGGAGTTGTGCTTCTGAGCCATCATCCACCTTTACCATGGGAGGATAAAAATAGGTAAAAAAGAAGGCATGCTGGAATATTCTTTGTTGGAATATTCCATGCATGTATGATTAATGATGAAGTTTACTTCAACTTAGTTTATGGAGTTTTAATCTGTTAAAAAAAAGCACATAACACTGTGGATTACCATTTTAGATCCTGTGTTGTGTACCTTTCAGACATAAATCCCAGAAGATCCCAGTCTTTTGTTATACACTGTGGTTATGAAGAGGAAAACTGAATCCAAAATAACATTTGAATTAATATAATACATCAGAAAAAAAGGAATTAAATTTAATAATCGATGAGCATTTAGATGTGATTCACTCAGAAGGAAATCAGCCATCTCTTTTTAACTTGATCTGTTTATGCATTTCAAATATAAACCAATATGAGTAAAAGATCTGCATCACTGCTAAAATAAGACTTCCTATATCTGAACAAGTCTGTTCCATGCCCTCTCAGATTGTTCCTATTTCTTCTTAAAATGAAAATTTTTTTTTCTTTTAAGATAAAAATGCAGATAAGGTTTCTGATGTGTTACCTCAAACTTTTAATTGGATTCCAAGTTTTATGACTAAACCTACAAGTTGTGTGAACATTCATTTATTTTCAGTGGCCAACATTTAATGCTTTGAATATTCTTAATTTAAGGATTTTGTTTCCACATAAGTCAGTATACCTGCTATGTTTTTGTAAAACATGACTGCTTCTGCTAGAACAGATGTCATCTGCATTGTAAAATAACAGTGTTTTATGGGAAGCTTTTAAGCAAAACCACCGTAATTTAGTTTGCTTAATGTCAGACATGAGCCCACACTACAACCGAAGTGCTCTAAATGTCAAAACAAATCAATTTTGCAAATGTCAGACTGACATTAATGAAAGCTCAGCTCTTTCACTAAGGATACCCTCCTAATTCATAATAAATACTACACTTTATACCATGGTCCTTTATAACAGAAGATGTGCATACGGTTACCACCGCTGTTATGGATTTAGTTTCACAGTTCTGGTGTATACTTTAGAACGCCATGTATTATAACAACAGATGTGTCCAATCACAGAATAATCTAGGTGAGAAGGAACATCAAAAGGTTACCTAGCCTGCTCAACTTTTTTTTTTTTACACTTGGAGCTCAGTGTCCTGGTGCAGTAACCTGGGGGACCTGAGGAAAATGTGGCATTGAAAACTGAGGCAAAGAAAGCAGTGAGTACCTCAGCCTTTTCCATGTGGTTACCCTCCTTCAGTAAAAGGGCCACCTTTTTGGGATCTTTCTTTTATTCAAATCAGTATAATATGTATAAAAAATGTACATTTATGTACATTATGTAGTTTATATAACATGGAAAGCTGGATATTTAGCAATTAACAACTTGACCACTTTAAGCAAATGAATCCTGTCATTGAAGTGAAAACTTTAAGTGCCTTGATGAATTAGGAAAGAAAAACAGTGCCATGTGACTCAGTAAAACAAATGCTATATACCACAGCTGTTGTTTAGAATACCTGTGGCTCATCCTTCAAAAAGATTGTACTTGAAGAACTTTGAGATATCGAAGAAATTTCAGACTACTAACAAAACCCAAATTTTCCAACATAGATATAAAAAAAGTCATGATTTTTGCTGTTTACCCACTCATCTGCAATAGGGTAAACTACATGGAACAAATGCCTGTTATATGGTTAGACAAGGAGTAGCCATGTCACTTGTAAATGAAAGATGATTATACTCCTTGCAAGCAGAATACACAGTTGTGCTTAGGCACTGTCTGTGTACATTCCCTCTTGGCCCATTTTCTGATACTGAATGAAAGATAATTACTTAGAGAAAGTGTGCTGTGTATGCACATGATATTTATAAAGTTTGGAGACCTCAGTAAAATTATTAGGAGTGTATTTCCTTCACCCAAGCCCTTAGTAAATTATCATCAACACAATAACAAAAAAATTCTGAAAAGTTTAGGTATGCTGTTTGATGACTACACTTCTTTCCTATAAATATATAATGAATTGCTCACTAACCTTACAGCTACCACAGGAAAAATGACACTTATTTTTCAGACTAGTTTTTAGAAGAGGGCCACACGATGGTTTTCCAGAAGTCATAAGGAACTTTTAATGTTGTAGTCTCAGACTGTGTCTCTGTATCTAGACTCTCAGTCTGGGAGTACTCTTCAGTTCCTGAGTTTGACTTTGTCCCAGCATGTTGGGAAAAGAGCTGAAAATCGTTCACCTCCTGCCCCCATTCCCTACCATTTCCCTTTGGAAAAATTTTAAGCATGAAAACTGGAGGGCATCATGGAAGGCCAGGGCTCATTGCAGAGTCTACAGGACACATATGTCCTCAAGGGCATCTAAAGTAGCTTATTTACTTGGTGTCCTCTCTGCTGCATTGTACTTCATGCAAGTTGTCACTCATATTGAAGAAAATATAATACAAAGTCTCAATAAATGAAGGAAGGTTTTTTAGGGAATATTAGTCTATCTTTCATACTAGTTTGCAAACAAGAGAGAGTACAGCAGGAAGTAGAACTTCTGCAATTTTGACTAAAACTAGCTTGGTTGTTAGTTTGGACGAAATTGTTGTGAACATTTCTGCTTCGTTGAATGAAATGATTTCCAAGGAATGATGATACATAAATTTACAGCAAAACTTAACAGGATAATAACAGCTGTAAATATTTATCTATTAAATTATTACTGTTTGAATTCAACTAGATATATTTTTTGATATTAAATAAGAATACATCTCAAGGAAAGGCTGTACTGAGGGAGATATCAATAATCAACAATACCTCTGGCTACATGATCAATAATTATCTTTCTTTGAGGATCTTGTTAATTTTCCTGGTCTTTTCCAAGATAAATATGTCTGAAGACAGGAGGAAACATACATTTCAGTGGTGAAAAAAAAGTAACGTTAACTTTTATGTTGAGCCTGGCTTTGCCACTTTTCTTCAGAGAGTGCTCTTTGCTCTTCCCGACACCATTTTATCAAGTAGTACCATTTTTGCACTGACCTGTTCATTATCCCAGGTTTTTGTTAGGCAGATAGGCACTTTATAATCACTACACAGTTTTCTTAATTTTATTTGCTCTTCATTTTAAAAGTATGTTGAAAAACCACTCAGTTTTAAAACTTGTTCCCATTCCATTTACCTATTTTTTCCCTGTATGTTTGGATATTTGTAAATTTAGAAAATGCCTTTCACTGTGCAGACTTTTATGCTGTTTCTCAGCTGGTAAGATATGGCTTGAGAGGAATGATCCAACATGAAATCTGGATGTGAACATTTAGTCAAAAGAGAAGTCAAAATACAATGTAACTTTTTCACTTTTTTTTTCCATCTGGGATAAATAATAAAAGATTATTTGTATCAAACCAATTGTTTACTTCAGAATTGAAACACATCAATTAGTACTTCAATTATATTTCAGGTATTCAAATAATATACTACAAAGTCAACAAAGAGCAGAGTTGTGCTTTTAAGATTATACCCTTTGTTAATTTAAGAATCTGAAACACCTTTGCAAGTCTCATTTCCATTTTAATTCAGTTGATTACAATTTATTTAAAGCACGTCATTTGGTGTAGGGCTCAAATCAGATGGAAAAGTTGAACTTGTTATTGGCTATAATCTTCATTGAAAATGATTTAGCCTTTTGTAAACACTTCATCAATCGCTGGGTGTCTCACAGGAGTTGTTGGTGGAAGCCTCTAGCTCTGTCTGAGCAAGATGTTCTCTCAGGTGAAAAGTTTCAAAAGGACTGTTTTGGACCAGGTGGGGACTATTCAGTGGGCTTCCTTAAAGGCAGTGCAAAGTCTAACAGGGTTTTACCTCACCAATCTGTTAATGTGACTCTCCACCCCTCTTCTGTCTTCTCCAGTTTTTAGTGAACACTTTTTAAAATATCTGTGAAACAGGAAAAGAGGCATTTCACAATATTTTATATTTTAGCCTTAAGAGCTGGAGAACTCTTCCTAAAATTAGCAATCATTTCTGGAGGACTCATCTTTCATAATGTGTTTATCAGCATGAATAGCTGCCAAATCTCAGTAATAGTATGGGAAAAATCCTGCCTTGCAAAATAGAAGAATTTGATCAAACATGGTCCAACTGGCAAAAATTCCATGACACTACTTTTTAACCTTATCTTGTTGACATATTTCAAAGTTGCTACATCTTTAAAGTTTAGAGGATACGCACTATAATAGTGTTTAGTCCTGGAGCAAGCTCAGCTCACCACTAGAAGGCTTTAAATCATTGTTGACATTACCATTTCAACATCTCATGCACTTGTGCCACTGTAATGACTTTAGAGTAATCTTAACTAAAATAATTTGTTCCTAATATCTTATTTTACCACTGCCAACCAAAAATCATACTCATAACCACAGACTACTTGAAATATATCTCCTTATTCTTCCAAAACAGTGCATTTATTCCAAATTTTTCATGTGTATTATATTATTAAATGGCAATCTAAAATATCCCCCCTTGACCTAGTGATAATGCTTTTGTTCCCTTAGCTTTAACAAGGGTTGGGAAGCAGTTTAAAAATCTACTGAAATTATTTTTAATGGTTTCACCCAAGCAGGAAGTTCACCCAAAGTGAAGTCTGGCAGTACAACGTTGCAACTCTGGGATTTACCTCTTGCAAGCTATTGTAAAGGACATATTTCAGTGTACTGGGCACAAAACAAGTGTATCACTCACTTTTAATGTGCTTGTACCACACCTAGTAAGGCCTACAGATTGTAGGCAATACAATGCATGTGCTGTTCAGAAGTGGTGTTATGTCTAGCAATGCTTGTCACATATTTATGCCTATTGTTTCTCAGGTCCTAGAATACAAAGAGGAGTAATTTTGTCGGGAAACACCAGAAGTTTAAAATAGATACACTATTCCTACCTATTCAGTCACATGCATGACGGTAATTCTAACATTATTATTGAATTGACCTCTCTTTTTTATTCAGTGACGGAGCCATATGTGGCCACATGGGCAAAATAAATTTGGTACTGAATACCAGAAGGTTTTGCTTTGTTATTCAAATCCATTTCTGGTTCCACACTGATGGTATCTAGAACATCAGGGCTCACTTGGTATTCAGTCTATGCAGTCTGCAAAAATCACACTGCTGTGGGGGACTAAAGTGATTATAGCAGAATTGTCTCTGCTCTGTCTTTGATGTACTTATCTCTGTGTAGCCAGAAAGGTAGCCACACTTGAGACAGAATTGATAGGTGAAGTTCACTGGCCTTGAAATAAATGCTTTTTATTAAGTAAAACACTGTTCTTTCCATTTTTATTAAATAATAATCAGTACACTATTTGGGGTTTTTTGTTGGGTTTTTGCTTGTTTGCTTGTTTTTATGTGTGGAGGTATTTTTTTTTCCTGAAAATCTCAAGCAAAGTTTATACTCTTACTGTTACAGAAAAATTATGGAATATCCTTGAACCTCTCTAGTGACACCAAGGAGGTAGCTTTTCCTGGGTTAAAACAAACCAAAACTGTAATCACAAAATTCTAGCCCTAGGATATACTAAAGTGTTAAGGAAATTTCCCTGTCTGACCATCCAGGAGTCACTCTGGCAGACACACTCACACCACCTGAGCAGGGCCCGAGGTCCCTTCACAGTTACATACCCCACGCTCAGAGTCACACCAGGTCTCCTTAATGGCTTTCCAGCAGCAGAGTCTCAAATGTCCAGATTCTTCAGATTATTTCATCTTGGTCCAATAACAGAATAACAAAACAAGACAGCATCTCGAGCTGGTGCATCTGAGGAGGGATCCAGAACAAAGGAACCCCTGATCTTCTATACCCTCACACTCCAAGGGTGGGAAATTCTTTGCATCTTCGGCTCCTGCCATCTCTGAGTGTCCAGTGCCCTGGACGGGCCACAGGTCCTCAGGCCCTTTGTTATGCAAAGTGTCAGCTCCTCACGGCCTCTTGCCCTGGGCTCCCACCCAGAGCTCATCCTGCAGCTCCCACTGCTGCTGCACCCCGAGCTACCTGCACTGAAGGTATTCTTCAGCAGAAGGTCATGTGTACTCCTCACGGAATTTTGTTTCTGTATAGGGCATATGGACTTCCTTTGGCTGACTTAAGTTCTTATACATTTGATAGCTGCACAGTGAGGCAAATTCAATGGGTTCTGCCAGCTTACTGCAATGCTCTCATATTTCTATGAGTGAAAAAATCTGTTTTATTTTTATTAAAGTTCATATTTAAATGCAGTTTAAATATCTGAGCTTTTAGATATATAATGCATTTACAATACATTAACAATTATAATTTTTAAATGTACATTTGTATGTTAATTAGTAACTGATAAATAACTTTTTAGCTTTTGTTTAATAGCTGATAAAAAGAGGAATTAAGATCAGAAGCTACTTGAATACATCCTACAGATCATTTCTAAAACTTGAAAGCATATATGCATGTGCCCTTTTTTTGTTTTTGCTGGGTTTTTTAAAATTTTGGTTTGAATGTAGTGTATTTATCAGTTTTATAAATACAGAAATGCTGGCACATATGCTTAAAAATTTTGTAGTGCTTTGAAAAACTGAGACTGCAAATGGCTGGATTTGTGACTTTTAAGTGGTTTGGATATGAATTATAGTACATATTATGCAAAAGAACTTCAAAACCACTGGAGACTATGACTGTAAAACAGAGAGTGAAATACAATATAGAGAATGTAATTTACTTTCTCTAATACCAGTTAAAGATGGGGAGGGCCAGAAACACAGAACATTAAATGAAGACATTGGCACTGGGAGTATAACAAGATGCTTTAGATACAGTAGACTCTTAGTAGCAAGAGAATTTTACTCATAATTTTTAAATTTTCTAAATATTTAAGGTTTATTCCAAACCAGCTCAGATCTCCAAACACCATTCTTACTGTTCAATTTGATCAGCTGGAACATTTTTATCTGTACATTTGCACATATGGTTATTTAATCTCATATATTTTAATCAACAAAATGTGAAATAATTAGACAGAAGAAGGTACCTTTCATAGTTGTAATAGTTGGCTGAAGAAAGAGAATGAAAATTAGAAAAAATTCTTCCTCTCTTCTCCTCAGATTTATCTTGTGTAAGATATGTCATTTACATTCTTTTTGTCAAAGTATGTGAAACAGTAAACTGTGTCTGGAAATTAAGCAAGGTTCTCTTACAAATATGGTAGGGATATCAGAACTGTCTTCTTTACAAAACATGCTCTGCTGCTTACTGTACTCATTTGAGCATAACATACCACCACTTTGACAAGGTGCCTTGCTTGTGCTCTTCCACATGCCACAAATCTTTTCCTCCTTGCTGAGCCCAGCCGTGTGCTACCTTGCTGAAACTTCACCCTGACATTTGCCAAAACACTCTGTTTCAGCTCACTGTGCAGCTATTCTCTTCCTCATGTACAGATATCCTCCCTTGCTGCCTGCAGCACCTACATACTGCTGGGCCTGAGCTGCTAATCTCCCCTTGTTGTCACAGGATCTGATTTCCAGTATGTCCCTGCCAAGATGCTGTGTTTTTAAGGAGGTCTTCTCAGTCTGCTCTGGGAGTGGTGTGCCCAAGACATGGTGTTCAGGCTGGCAGTTGCTTTCCAATTTTAATTTCAGTTGTGCTGCTTCTGTCCCTCTCTGTGAAATGTATTGGATTTCTTTGGTACTGCCTTGTAATTGCTTTGTTGTCTCTCTGTGCTACAACAACCATCAAAAATAATATAGCACAACAGGCAGTACTAAGCCTGCATACAGGTAACTGGCAAGATCAGACCTCATTTAAGCCTGTTTCACTTAGAAAAAATACAGGAAATAGAAGGTGACACTTTTTTACTCCTGGGATAGACCCCTTGGAAAGATGAAGAGCAGACCTAAGTTGCTGTACTGCCACTTGAATTATTATGGTGGCAACAGGCCCCACTCTTTTGTTGAATGTCCATGAAACAATTTTGGATTACAAAGAGGCTCCAAGGGACCGAGACTGGACCAAAAAGCAATGTGCAAATGGAACTCCTATGAAATTGAAAGTAAATGAAGAATGTTTTCTCGCAAAATCTGGGACTTCCTGCAATTTATAAATGTAGCCATTTTAGGACACGTTACCAATTCTGTTCTTGTATGTTTTGCTGATTAAATGTTAATATTTTCAGAAGCTGGTAATTTGATATGATGAAAGGTATAACTTACAAATTGCTGGCTGTGTAAGGATAATTTGTGCCTTCCATTCTGAGCTTTACTATAATCTGCAGCTTTGACTGAAACTTTTCTATATTGCCTGGTTAACTTTTCTCTTTAATGCTGCGAATTGCTAAGCAATGTTATTTTTTGTCTATTGTGCACTTTCATTTCAGCTTTCTGCACAGACAGCATCTGTGATTAATTACAGAAGAGCATAGTGTGGTTAAGTTTGTGTCAATACATAGAGCAGATACCACTGGCTTCTGGGGTCCTGATGTGACTGCTCCTTCAGGTGAGCAGGCACTATTAGTAGTAAAGGCTTGTCTAGAAAAGGCCAGCTAGGGAAATATAATATACAGGACATAGCGTGGATCATGTCTGCGGCCTCTTGAGAGAGGGGTTAGCATGGTGAGAAAAATGTCACAAAACTACAAATTGCATTGTTACAATTGCGTGCTATAAATCCACATAGAGCAAAGTAAATTGTGGGGTGATTTGGAGTTCATTTAGGTCTGTTGGACTCAGTGCCACAACAGCTGCAATCACGTATTATCCATCACCTAATAAATGTCTGCTGAAAAACTTACAATTTATTTTTATTTCTGTACTGAATTATATTTCAGTATGTGTATACTTCATAAAACACAACAAAATGCTTCAAAGTCCTATTCCCAAAACACAGAAGCGTTACCACAAAATTCTCAATAGCTAGAAGAGGATGCATTATTAGGTACCTCAAGATCTTGCAAAATATGATCCTGAAAACATCCTCAAATGCTGCTTAAGCCAGCACTTTTTAAAAGCACAACTTGGTTTCATATAGCTTCAGGACATGTGACTGCAGCACTGTAATACATTGTATTATTTCAAATGTCTTTATTTTCCTGAAAAATTCCATGTGGGGACATGTTTTACCATAGCGTCTCTCAGCTTGGTGTACTTAGAGAAATTATACTGATTTTTTTCTTTACAACAAACTTTACTTTGTGCTCAAGCCTTCTACATTTCATTATAGATTGGCAGTTTAAACAGGAAAAGGAAATTTGCTGAAAAGACCTAGATCTCATTTCACCATTGTAAGCAGAAGAGACAGGGCATGCCCTCAAACAAATATTACATTTTCTAATCGCGATTTTCCTGAATAAACCAAGTGCTGTACTGTGAAATGTATTGTTGGGTTTTTTAAAACCTAGATAATATCCGAGAATGAATTTTATACTTCATGACAGCAGGCCCTTTTTTCTTTTTCCAGGTGATAAAAGGAAAATTAAAGTTTGATTCTTTTAGTGCTTAGACATTCCAGACAATGCATTCTTTATTGTGCCAGCTACATAGTAAATGAATTTTTGTGTCACCTGTTTCATATCTCAGTACAAATACAGAAGAAACAACTATATTTGTAATGGTGAAAAGTCACTGTTATTTTATTATCCTCTACCCTTTCTGTAGTTGAAGGTAAGGAGGCAGTGATGCTACAACAGAAACAATGCCTTTGTAGATGGACACAGATGGGTTACATGGTTGGATTTGTCTCTCAGAATGTTGGAGGCTGAGTGCTAATGAAGTTGATGGAAATGGATCTTATGTTGTCTTTTATTAATTTGTGGTTGATAAGGTATTTGATAACTTACACTGAGTGATTTAACCATTTACAAACAAATTCCCTCCTACCTCCCAATCTAAAGCAAAGAAACCCTTGAGATAAATGTGCAAAGGAAGAAGTATTTTTTGGGGAGGAGAGGTTTATTTTGCTTTGTCGGTTGCTTTGCTGGGGGTTTTTGGTTGGGTTTGGGGTTTTTTGGGGTTTTTTTGTTAGGTTGTTTATTTTCTCAGTGTGACTTTTAACTGAAGATGAATTCTGTGATCTGCAAAACCAATGGAACTTCTTTTGGTACAAATCGGCTTCATTTCACCTCAATCCTGTGCTGTATCAACTCCAAAATCCCCCATGTGTCTTTTTATGTTCTCACAAGGGAAAAGACACAAGACTGAGACTTTTGGGGAGCTAAGCATGTATTTTATGACAGGCTGACTGTTAGCCAGAGCCTAACTCATAAGCCAGATACTAAAAGTATAAAACAATTGTGGTTTTCCTACCTTTCCTCAGTAAGAACAGTGGATTGTATCTCTCTTCAATATGTAACTACTAAGTGTTTTTTCAAAAAAATTCTGGGATTTGAATTATCCGCTCAGCCTTAAAGTTGACTGATAATCACCTGAAGAATCAAAAACTATTGAGTAACTTAAAAATCCTGTATATTTCATTTACTTGAGAATCTAGATTGAGAGCAAGATAACATTCTGCCTTCTCACACCGCTGCACAATAGAAATAACAGTCAGATTTTTTTTCATCTTTAATTACACCTGTCCTGGCGATGACAATAATTTTTCATGTCAGTAAAGCAAGGTTTGACAAAGCAGTAGACTACACCTTTCATGTGCATGTTTGGTGTGAAGCAGAAGTATTATGTTATACTCACATAAGTGAAACTTAATTGATTCCTACAATTCCTACAAAGATTTGCACTTTACTGATGCATATATCATTACTTTTTTTTTTTTTTTTGGTCAGAAAAACTTTGTAATACATAATCTTGTAGTGATATTTATAGTGCAAGTCTGACTCCATGAAGCTGACTTAGTCTGTTGAAGATAACATAAGGATATGGGGTTTGTCAGAATACATTGTTGATAGCTCATCAGTGTAAGAGGCAAAGACAAGAGACAGGATAAGTGATAAATGAGATGCCCAGACAGGTAAACCAGAAGGGGGAGGAGATAACAGAGAAAGTAACAAAGATCATCTCTTTGGTCACTGATCAAGGGACAGTGGGAGCTTTGAAGAAGTTCAACCAGAACTTTGTAGTTGAGAAGAAACTAGGGAAACAAGATAATTATTGGGCCTCCTGGGAAAGAGTTTTTATGGGAATTTTGAGGATGTTTGTGGGATTTTATAAAACCTCTAGGGATATTCTGAGGGCATTGTGTGCATGTGGAGAACTATTAAGGCATCTTTAGGAGAAGGGCCAAAGGAAGGGAATGTTGGATCAGAGAGGATCAAGCAAAGGAGAGGAGATGAGAGAAAAACTGCCAGCTGCATACAAGTTACTGATCAGTCTGCTTGTGGGGCCAGGTCCTGTGCCTGACTACTGTAGTCTGTCCTCCCTTTTTATTAAATTTTTTCTATCTATTTTCTACGTGACCTTGTTCTCCATTCTGTATCTAGCAGAGATAGGACCTGCTAAGAAATTTCAAGCCAGGCTAGCTAGCGAGGAAGAGGGTAGGGTTGCATCTTCAAAGACCCCAGATCTGAACTGGTGAATGGATAAGGTATGTAGGATCCTGACAGAAATATTTTATTAACTTAGGCCATTCTAATGTTCAGTTGGTCCATGAATATCAGTGTGCTTGTGAGGTGAAAATGTGTGTCCTGCTAAATAGGCTTTGGTGCAAGTATTTACATTCATCTTGAATTTAAATATATTTGGAAGACTTAATTTTTATTGAGGTATTTAAATTATTGAATAAAAGGAATAATTTACTTGAGGGTTTTGTACTTTCAATTACCTTGTTTGCAAATGTTTGCTGGGTTTTGTGAAAGAGAAGAGATATGTACGTAATTTTCCAAAACTGATGATAAAACTTTGTCAGCTTTATGAAATGCCAGAAAAAAAAGACATTTCTAATTTATAATATTTTGTAGCAATATAATACCTAGTAAATCCCTGGGAGCACTAATGTTGAAAACGCACATTGGAGTCTTGTTGATAACACTTGCTTAGCAGACATTCTTGTTGAGTTTTGGGGGTTGTTTTGCATTTTAATCCTAATTTTTCATTCAGTCTGTGAACCGTAGCATTTGAGACTTATGAATAACATTGTATCAGAGGTCATCGGTGTTAGTCACTAAAAATCAATTCTGAGGGGCCAGGTTACACTATGAAAGCCTGGGGCAAACAAGGTCTGCTCCCGGGGGCTGACTGCAGCAGCCTGATGTCACACTACATGGCTGAGAAAGGAGCAGTGCTCATCCCAGCCCCTGGGAAAGGCACTCAGATTAAGCTTTCTGCTTGAAAAATGGTAATGAGAAATCAGATATTGTGTTCCCTAGGAGGGAAGAGGGAGTTTGATCTTGTCAGAAAAATTTCCATTACTGTTTATCTCACACAATCTCTTATTTCTAAGTTCAAGAGGGAGGGGTTTGTTGGTGCTTTTTTTTCCCCCTGTTGCTGTTGTTATTAAAAAGTCTGAAACTCCTGTCTCATTTGTCTTCACTGTCCCATCCTTAGTGATCATTAATTTCACGGTAACATGTGACGTCTTCCTTTTTGTTTTTTTTTTTAGGCCTCATTATACTTTTAGTATGAGTACATCTTTTATGGTTCTGACTTGAATATTGCTACATTTCTCATGTACCGTTTTTTTTCCAGATGCCTCCAAAAATAGAAACAAATTGGCCCATATACGAAACTGTTATACTTAGGGTTTTCTTATATGAAATGAAGGGAAAGGAAAAAAAAGGACTGTTAGCCCTTCTTTTCCATCCTTCATACCATGTCTGATACCATTAGCATACAGACATTTGATATGATGTCCCTTGCTGGAGACATTCAAAACCCACCCAGACATTTTTCTGTGTAATCTGCTATTAGTGACCCTGCCTTGGCAAGGGCGTTGGACTAGATAATCTCCAGGGATCGTCCAAGTGAGAAAGGCTTCCAGACTCTGTAAAGTATTGCTTAAAATGCCATTTATTAGAGGTAAAAACTTTAAAGACAGAATAGTGTCAATAGTCTTATGTCCCTTCAGATGCTGGTAACCTTAACTTGTGCTGCCTTGAATGGGCTTGCCATCAGGAAATGGAATCATTGGTACTAACAGGGAACTGTAAACAGGTTCCTCTGTTATCATCAAAGCTGAAGTTTATACTGTAACCATGGAATATGGCCTCAATGCAAGGATGTATGTAGCACAGCACGGGCCAGGGATGACTCAAATCATATCTTGATCACCACTCCTTGGTGTGCAATGGTCTTCCAGCCACAGTCACTATGCTGCTCAAAAGGTGCTCAGGGTGACTGTAGCTTTCCCACTAACCTAGAAGCTCTTGTCCTGGGGGAACATGAAGGCACCATTAATGTAATAAATAACAAAATGAGCTTTCTTCTCCACCACGCTGTCTAAATAAAGATAATTAAACCAGATTAAATATAAGATACTCCTGCTATAAGAGAACCCAGTGGTGGTTTCATGAGTGCTATGCCAAATTATCTATTTTAGGTACTTTTTAAAAATTAGGAGGAGAATCTAAATTAATAGTGAAGTAGACTTGAGACAGTGGATGCTGATTTCATATCAAAACTTCAAAAGATACTTATGCTTGTTGACAGATAAAAGTATTTGTTCTTACAATTCACTGTTGCCTTATAGCGGTGCTTCAGCTAAAAATGATAATTTCTGAACAAGCACAATTATCAGGAATGTGAGGTCAGAGTGGTAGTCATCTGCTTTTTTTTTTTTTTTCCTCATTTTTTACCTTCTCTGGAGACCCAACTAAGTCTGTGCTGTGAGCTGAAGGGTCACAGCTTCTTAATTATTACAATTAACCCACTTCTGCTGACTCAGTTCAAGAAGTCTATTACAAAGAGATGAATTCAGCAGGATTCCAAAGTTAAACTTTCATTGTATTAATATTATACTGACAATGTCCAGCTGCCTTATAAGTGGTACTGACTTAAGAGCAACATGTAATGGGAATTCAGAAAGTTACAAGGTTTTTTGGATGAAAGGGAAAAGTCAACTTTGAAATACTTATGCAAAGCTTTATGGTCATTCAGCATATATGAATTTAAAAAAGTGTTGAAGCTGAGATAAAACCACTGTATGCAAAATATCAATCATAAAATTAAACCATTATCTTTAAAGAGAAGGATTTTTTGTTTGGTTTGGGTTTTTTTCTGGTTTGGCTTTTTAGTTTTTTATTTGTTTGAAGAGAAGGAAAACATAATAGAGGGCTTTTTTCTCAAAAATCAAATCTTAAAGTCAGTAACACCACTATATAGGAAAAAGCCTGATTGTCATAATTCTAAAGTAGGTCTGCAATAGATAAGGTAGAAATAATGGAGCTTATATTTCTAGAAGTGGTTGGACTTTTCATGTGAGTATTTAAGGAGAACAGAAAGGATGTTATGATGATTTGCAGTGTTGCAATGTAGCCCATTTTTAATCTGTGCTCCTTTAAGCATCATTGATCCTTAAGGTTAGCAGATACTTCCTAAAAATGTTACACTAGTTGCAAGGGTGAAAATTACAAAAAGCAGCACATCTCTCCATAGCAAATTCAGTATCTCAAGACAAAGCCATGTTTTGATATTGAACCTTGACAAAATGTTTTGACTTGAACAGGGTAAGTCTACAATATTTTTCATGATAACAGAAAAGAACCCTTCTTAGGACAGAAATCTGTAAAATCCAGTGCTGGTAGATTGTAGTAAATACAAGTTTGATAGCATTACTATGCAATGGAGAAGAATGCAAGGTATAGGCATTCATTCAACCTTCAGTCTGATAGCGCACTTAAAACCTAAGTCTAAGAACACTTGAGATTTGGAGCAGAAATAAAGAAGGTTCTGTTGGAAATTTATGTTAGTTTATTCTCCCTCAGGTAACACCACAGAATAGTTAACTGGTCCAGTTTTATGGACAGGAGCGTAAAAAAAATAAAACTAAAGACAAGGCATTATTCTTTTTGCCTTGTATTCTATACTATGGGAATTTAGTATTTGACATAAAATCCAAGCAGAGCCTGAAAAGTGAATTGTATTTCTTCTGTCACAGTAACAGACTGGTAGATGGTTCTCCTCTGAACTGCCTGAAGGGAGAATTCTCTTCTCCTCTATGTTTTTTTTCTATCTGATTTCTTTTTATTATGAAAAAGTTAACATTGATTTTCTTGTTGAAGATAAATTGTGGGCATTCCCATCAACTCCAAAAGTAGATATCATAGTGTTTTGCCATATTTTATATCTGGTGTTCATACTGAGCGGGGCAAAAAATCCAAACTTCCAAAAAGTCTGGAAGCTGTAATAATGTTTTTGGGGTTTTGTTTGTTTCTTGGGAAAAAATGAGCAAATTTTTCTGTTGTGGGATAATTTAGTTTAGTTTTCATTTTTGTATTTTATAAATTAATAATCATAATGTACAGCTAGATCTGGAATGAAAACTATGTCAAAGTAGTACTTTTCCATGTATATGCAAAGACTCACTTCTGGAAAAAAATTGCTGATGAGACTGGGTAAGGTTGGAACGGACCCCAGTGTGTCATCTGGTCCAACCTCCCTGCTCAAGCAGGGTCATCCCAGAGCACATGGCACAGGACTGTGTCCAGATGGTTCTCGAATATTTCCAGGGAGGGAGAGTCCACAACCTCTCTGGGCAATCTGCTCCAGTGCACAGGTACCTGCAGAGTAAAGAAGTTCTTTCTCTTATTCCTGTGGATTCTCCTGTGCATCAGTTTCTGCCTGTTGCTTCTCCTGCTATTGCTGGGCTGCACCAACAAAATCCTGACTCCATCCTCTTGACACTCTCCCTTCAGATTCTTATAATCATTGTCAAGCTCCTGTCTCTGTTGTCTCATCTCAAGGCTGAACATGCCCAGCTCCCTCAGCCTTTCCTTGTACAAGAGATGTTTCTGTCCCTTAAACGTCTTTGTCACCCTCCACCAGACCCACTACAGGAGCTCCATGTCTCTTGTACTGAGCTCATTGGGATGCATCATTCATGAGTCTGGAGGAAGTGATCCCTGAATATCAACCAACTTTCTTGGATCCCTCTTCCCTGCAGGGCCTGTTCCCATGAGATTCTTTCAAGAAGAGCCTTGAAGGGCTTACATTTAGCTCTCCTGAAACCCAGATTTATTATGAATATACAATATATGCATATGGCTGTTCCTAAAAACCTCAGAGATTTTTTCCTCCAGGGCAATATTTCCGTCATAAGATTAAGTAGCACTAGTAGCTGCTGTTAAATGAATCTAGTATTTTGTTAAATAAGACAGGAACACGCCTACTGAGAAAGGTCTGTGTAGTAAAAAACGAAGGCACACTGAAATGCACTATAGTATTTGTTATACTTTCATTTCTTTGCCCTGAAAGACATCACATACTTTAAGGACAGAAAAAATGCAACAAAAAACATTGATTCTAGAGTGGAATAAAGAGGAAAATGCATACAACAAGAATGAAAGGTCATATTTATCTAGAAAATCTCCTAAATGCTTAGACAGGTGTCAACTTCAACTTCTGTCATTTTTTCCTATTTGCAGGAAAATGTTAACAAGGTATTGTTTCTTTTCACTCTCATAAATCACAAGAGAAACTGAGGGATAGGTTACATCTTAGAAATATGTAGGAAGGTGATTTTTCAAAAAAATTATTGTTATTGCACTATTTTAAGAGCTGCAAAATTGTAGTTGCCTTGCCACAGATTAGCGTCAACAAATCATTGCAAACCAACCAACCAACAAACGAATCAAAAAATCCCTAAAACCCATCGAATCTGACCAGCATGGAAAGAGCCATGTGTGATAAGAATGCTAAGTAGTTGAGTGCATCGGATTCAAAAAATAGAAAATTCTGATTTGAAGTTTGTGTGTGAAATGTCAGTGTTAGATTTGAAATAATTGGAATAGAAGTCAGTTGAAGGATCAATTGAGAAGAGTGAAACAGAAGCATTGTTGCTTCTACTGACCTTTAATGAAGTAGTTGGTCATACAATGTCAAAGTATCTTGACTTAAAACTTAAAACAGGGAGTCTTCAGGTGAAACAGGGAAAATATTTTAAAGGTATTCTGTGGTTATTCAGTTGAACTGAAAAAAAATTTTCCTAGTATTACACTATATTTTGCTTCACCATTTAATTTGCTTTGCCATGTACCTTTGTACATGAATTTTGTCTGAAACCACGTGATTACATCATAAGTAGTTGTACTTTGTGGCTTCTTCTAAGCTGTCAGTAAGACTAGCGTTTGCTTTTACATGAATCAGGCTTTTTATATGTTAACAGTGAAACCAAAATTGAGAAAGAAACTTTGCATAAAAAGAGGAAAAATATGCCTCTTTTTACTAAGATTTATTTAATTAATTATTTTAACCAAACAATAGTATTTAGTACAGAAGATAGAAAAATGCTATGGATCTGAGCCAAAGGCTGCTGGAATCAGTAAGAGTATTTCTGTTGGCCTCACCTGGCTTCCACTGTAACTTAAGTGGGCTAATAGATATTTTAAAATTTAGTCTTCTTGCAAGAGTAATCTTAACCTACTGGCTTATTAATTGTCTAATAAAAGCTGTAATTTAGTTTCTGTGAAATTCAGCACTGGTCCTGTTTTTAAAGAACAAGGAGTGTTTGCCAATACTGTCTCTCCCAACCCACATGAACCCTTTTTTAATTTCCACTATGTGAGGCAGCTCCTTCTCAGAAATACCGGGGAAAAAAAATGCATCATTTCCATGCTCTAGTATGAAGTTGAGAGGGAGGACTATAAAACAGAGAAGATGCAGTAGGAAAACAGGGGCCAGAAAAGACTTGAGAATGTGGGTTAACAAATTGAGAATTTGTAGTAGCACGATAGGGGCAGAACCACCACAGAATAGGTCTGTGGAAGTTCTTTCCCTAGCTTTTTCACTGTTTCCCAGTACCTGGAGAGGATTTCAAACTAGACGTAGCTTCATTGACCTTAAAAAACTACAGGATGAATTTGTTAAATATTTGTTAAACATTTTTGGACAGTGTTGAAATTTACTGATATACAGTGATGACATACTAGATACTTACTGAAAAATGAAGCCAAGACTGAAGTTTCAACACTGATTCTCAAGTAATCTCTTGTATCCCAGGGTCCTACTGGAAGTATCCTCAAGAAGGGTCAGTTTGTGTATCAGAATCTATTGGTTCATGATCTGAACACTTTATCATCTCTTTCTCAACAGTGCTTGAAATGTTGCTTTCTTTTTGGTTCTGTGTCAGCTTCTGATTTTTTGGGCTTGTTTTTGTGCAATACAAATAAATTGCTACTGAAGACTCTGATTTTGATCTGACTTTTCTTTCACTGAAGTCAAAAAGAAATTGCCACTAGCTTTTAACAATAAATGTGTATCTGTTCCATGATTATCTTTCCTGAGCATATACTTCACAGTTGAACGTTAGGCTGCTTCACATTAGGTATTTCTAACTCTTGTCTTCCTACCAGTGCCTCTGGATTATTTTAAATTTGCTTTGTCAAAGTGATGTTGAATTGCTGTCAAATATAATTTTTCAGAATGACACCCTTGTCACAATCAGTAGTTCTAGTGAAAATACTTTTATGTTAGTTGAAGAGAGTGCAATTACCTGCAAGTCATTTTGCATAAAAGATAAATGGAAAGTGTCTCTGACATGCTTGATGGAGGTTAGCAACCCTTTCAGATCTAATGAAATGTTTTGGATATTTTCATTCTTGGTGCAATTTCCTTTACTTCTAGTTAGAAGGCAACAGATGTTTAAGTGAAGGTAATACAATTCAATTGGCTGTGGGTGAAATACGTATGCTGTTTTTCCATGCTTGGTAAAAGTATATAGATGTGTCTAACCTGTATGCCAGCTGGAATGAAGGGAAACAAGATCTGGGTTTTCTCAGGGGCCTGTGAGTGTGTTAAGGCCTTTTCAAGTTTGTGAGAAGCATGGGATCAGATTGGTAGTGACTACAGTTCATTGACACTTTAGGCTAGCCTTTAAATATTTATTCGTTTAGTGGTGTGTCTCTTTAACAACATACAGATGAAGGGTGACCTGCTGATCATGTGGTTATCTGGCATTTGGATGTCAGTTCTCCTTTCTGCTTGCATAGAGTCTGTAGGAAATTGTATAAACATGAATTTTCAAATTGTGAAATACAGTTATTATTAATGCCCCATTTTAGATCACTTTTAGACAGACTTATTTATTGCTGTAAGATGCTCAAGTCCCAGAGAAGAAGAGGTCATGTTAATGGCTAAAATACATAAGACCTGATCATTCTGATTAAAGGGCAGAAATAAAATTGACAACAAACAGATTTGATCCCATTCAGTCTCTAGTTTATCCCTTAATACAGGGAATGGTATCTTCCTTCAGTTTATTTTTTGGAACATACTGCTCCTATTCCTTTTATTTAGCCTGTGGCTAACCAGAAAATTTAGAAAAATTACTAATTTTGTCTTCTCACAGCTCCCCTTTCACCCTGTCCTTCACATCTCACTTGTTGCCATCAGTGAGACAATTCAAGAAGGGAAAGTGATGGATTCTGAACCCAGAATGAGGTAACTAATGAGATATATGTACAGACTGGGGAATGAGAGGCTGGAAAGCAGTGCCATGGAGAGGGACGTGGGGATCCTGGTCAGTGGCAAGTTGAACATGAGTCAGCAGTGCCCTGGCAGCCAGGAGGGCCAACCCTGTCCTGGGGGGCATCAGGGACAGCATCGCCAGCCGGGCAAGGGAGGGGATTGTCCCGCTCTGCTCTGCACTGGGGCAGCCTCACCTCGAGTGCTGGGGGCAGCTCTGGGTGCCACAATGTAAGAAACACATTAAGTTGTAAGACAGCGTCCGAAGGAGGGCAACAAAGATGGTGAAAGGCCTTTAGGGGAAACTGTATGAGGAGCAGCTGAGGTCACTGGGTCTGTTCAGCCTGGAGAAGAGGAGGCTGAGGGGAGACCTCATTGCAGTCTACAATTTTCTTATGAGAGGAAGAGGAGGGGCAGGCACTGATGTCTTCTCTGTGGTGACCAGTGACAGGACCTGAGGGAATGGCCTGAAGTTGTGCCAGAGGAGGTTTAGGCTGAATGTTAGGAAAGGGTTCTTCACCCAGAGGGTGGTTGGGCACTGGAACAGGCTCCCCGGGGAAGTGGTCACAGCACCAAGCCTGACAGAGTTCAAGAAGCGTTTGGGCAATGCTCTCAGGTACATGGTGTGACTCTTGGATTGTCCTATACAAAGCCAGGAGTTGGATTCAAAGATCCTTGTGGTTCCCTTCCAACTCAGCATATTCTGTGAATCTGTAACTGTTGATTCTACACATAACAATAATCTGGCACTGAGAACCTGCGGAATCCTGGGACGGCCACAGCACAACCAGTACCAAGAGTAGGTTGAGTACCTCATTCAGGAGGGTGGTAGCTTCCACATGCATATAAAGACTACAGGATTCTATATACCTTTGATGAAATAAAGGACTGATTAAGGGCCATTATGAATATCTACCCCAGAAGCCACCAGTGGCTACTGGGTCCAATCTAGCCTGCTTCAGTCTAACAGTTTTCTTCAGAATATGCAGCTGGGGTTCATCTTCCAAATGTTGCCCACTAGTTAATGTGTGAACAAACATTTTAAGTGACTGCAGTGTGACTAGTTATGTTATTTATGACAGCTTGACTCCACTGATAGAAGCAGCTTTGCAAATAAAAAATGTTCGTAGAATTATCAGTTGCAATCTCACCTCCCCCAACCCCTACTCCCTACACCATTAAGGAAATGTAGAAATAATAAAATATTTTATATGTATATATACACACATATATATATGTATATATATACATACACATATACATATGTATTTATATACCTTCTTATAAGTTCTGCAAAGAACTACCTATGCCTGTCCTATCCAACAGCTTACTTCAACCACATGCGCAATGTTCGGAGCAAATATCTAGTCTTGATGTCACTGCTCATTAGGAACAGTGCTGCTCCCACTGGCTGCTGTTAGAATAGGTAAGTAGTTTTAGAGAAGAGGAGATGTTGTTTTTAGCTCCACCCTGGGACTGAACTATCTGCCACTATAATTAACAACACATACCTATTTGAGCAGGAATTATTCATTGACTGTTGTTTGGGGAATAAATTCTGGGTTAATCTCAAGAACACAGAGCTGATAATCTCATTATTTTTACTCATGGCTTCAGGTGTTATCCTCTTCTTTAAATTTCTAGTATATTTTAATTTTCTTGTTATTTAATAACAACCTGACATAATGAGTTCCACACACAAACTATAACTGGATTCTTTCAAACTTTTTTTTTTCTGTCATGCATTTGTGTAAAAAGAAAATCATTCCCTGTCAGATCAGTTTAAAACATGGGAAGACAGCACAGACTCACACAGAGTCATAGAACATGCTGAGTTGGAAGGGAACCACAAGGATCTTTGAATCCAACTCCTGGCTTTGTATAGGACAATCCAAGAGTCACACCATGTACCTGAGAGCATTGCCCAAACGCTTCTTGAACTCTGTCAGGCTTGGTGCTGTGACCACTTCCCCGGGGAGCCTGTTCCAGTGCCCAACCACCCTCTGGGTGAAGAACCCTTTCCTAACATTCAGCCTAAACCTCCTCTGGCACAACTTCAGGCCATTCCCTCAGGTCCTGTCACTGGTCACCACAGAGAAGACATCAGTGCCTGCCCCTCCTCTTCCTCTCATAAGAAAATTGTAGACTGCAATGAGGTCTCCCCTCAGCCTCCTCTTCTCCAGGCTGAACAGACCCAGTGACCTCAGCTGCTCCTCATACAGTTTCCCCTAAAGGCCTTTCACCATCTTTGTTGCCCTCCTTCGGACGCTGTCTTACAACTTAATGTGTTTCTTACATTGTGGCACCCAGAGCTGCCCCCAGCACTCGAGGTGAGGCTGCCCCAGTGCAGAGCAGAGCGGGACAATCCCCTCCCTTGCCCGGCTGGCGATGCTGTGCCTGATGCCCCCCAGGACAGGGTTGGGCCTCCTGGCTGCCAGGGCACTGCTGACTCATGTTCAACTTGCCACTGACCAGGACCCCCACGTCCCTTTCTGCAGCACTGCCTTGTAGCTGCTACCCTACAAAATTTATCAATCATTGGTCAACTACCTTTTCAGAATATATTTTTCTTAGGAAAGTTTTTCCATCCAAATACCTAGGAACCCATTCATAGGACATTGATACCATTGAAGCCTTTTGGTGGCACTGCTGCTCATCCTTATCAAAGTTAATTTTACAGTATTTTCATTTTACCTGACCACTGCATTTCATTAGATCTGTAATCATTACATTTACTTGTAAGTTTTCATACTACACTGTGACCGTGATTATCATAATTAATAAAGCACTACATACAAATGTAATTAAATACAGTGAAAGGTGCACTAAGAGGGGCAAAATAGAATTCCCCTTTGGGTTGAATTCCTTGAAAGCACAAGCCTGATATCTCCCCATGAAACACAAATAATGGTAATATGTTTTGAAGTCTTTATGCAAGTGTTCTTTTATCCAATATGTTCTCTTTTCTCTATTAATTTGCAGAATAATAGTGCATGAACAATAGATGTCCAGTTCTTTTATACAAGTACTGATATTAAATATCATGGTATCATTGTCCTGTAATTTAGCACAGGGAAATTACTGGCCATTACTGACCATCATATCATACATATGATAATGATGATGAAAGCATCCTTGTGCCAGTCTCATTTTTCCATATTGTCCATATTGATGACTTGATCCGACTGAAAAGTCTCAGCTAAGCAAAATTGCTTTCAAAGTTATGTCTGCTTTAAATGTTTTAAAAACCTTTTAGCAAACATTATGAGGTCATTTTGTTCCAAACTACAGGAACCAACACATTTGCAAACAAGAAAATAACACCTTGGGTTTTGTTTTTGTTTTGTTTTTTTTTTTCAAATTAAAAAGAAACACATTTTCAAATTAATCTGTATTTTACAAGAATTGCATACTATATTCAATTACTGTAGCTGCAGAGAGACCTAAAAACAACATTTTCCTTCAGAGGAAAAAGACTTGTCCAGTATGGAAACAGATAGGGCCATATTCATCTCCTCTATCCTAAGGCCAGCAGTGGCTAATTTTTTCAGTCACTGGTGCCAAAATTACTAAAGGAACACTGTAATTTACTGCTTTTTGTGCCAGTCTAAATCTATGTCACTGCCAAAGCTGGTACTACTATGGAGGATCAACATTGCTACTGCAGTCATTTATGAGGTGCTTAGCTCAGAATTCTAACTACCCTATATTCGTTAAAGTAGTTTATTCCTTCCTGTGTTAATGGTTTTCAGGAGATTGCCTACTTTTGACTGTATAAAGACCTCACTTTATTTAGTATGCAAGCAAATTTCAAAAAATCATATGGAAACATCTCCAATTTGTTTGCACATATACTCTTACAAATTGAAAGTAAGATTTCTTTTTTCTACTGTGATTGCAAGATCAAACAATTTGTTGGTAAAAATGTTCTATTGTATTACATTACACAGCATAAGCCAATTTTAACTCTAATTATGAAGAAAAGTTTGGCTGGTATTACCTCAGGCCAGTGTTTTTCATTTTTCATGAGTAATGTCCTGAGGTAGAAAATGCATTTTATATGAGTTTGGTTACTAGCTAATAAAGCTGAAAAGTTAATGTGTAGGTAGCACTATCACATGAACACCTGACAACCAGAACAATTCTGAGAAAGTTCAACAGTACAGGAAAAATCAAAAAGAGTGTGTCTGTTTTGGTTTTTTCTTTCCTGGCTAAGGAGAAAACAGGGAAATCAACAATTCAGCAATCAACAATTCCAGCATGGGGTCCCTCCCACAGGAGAGTCCTCTATTAACTTTTCCAACATGGGTCCTTCCCATGAGCTGCAGCTCCCAAACTGCTCCAGCATGTGCCTCTTCCACAGGGCACAGTCCATCAGGAACAGACTGCTTCTGCATGGGTCCCCCTTAGAGAAGTCCTGGGAGCAAAGCTGCTTCAGTGTGGGGTCCTCTTTCCATTGGTCCACAGATCCTGCTGGGAGCCTCCTCTAGCACTGGCTTCCCACAGGGTCACAGCCTCCTTTGGGCATCCACCTACACCAGTGTGGGGTCCTCCAGGGTCTGTAGGTGGATCCCTGCTCCACTGTGGACCTCTATGGGCTGCAGGAGGGCAGCCTGTCTCACTGCAGTCTTCACCACAAGCTTCAGGGGAATCTGCTCCAACATCTGGAGCACCTCCTCCCCTCATTCCCCGTTGACCCTGGTGTCTGCAGAGCTGCTTCTCTCACATGTTCTCACTCCTCCCTTCTCTGGCTGCAACTGCTCCTGCCCAGTAGCGGGAGCTCAGGACTTCTGAACAATGAATCAATATGATTTCGCAGAAGACTGTTTATTGTTTACATAACATTCTACTTATACATTTTACAACTGCTGTACACGCGATCAAGCATTGCTTGATTGGTCTCCCTATCTTGTCCATGCGCTCTGCATGCACTTTTCATAAAATATGATTGGTTCCAGTCCAGTGCGGCACAGTCTACCTATTTCTTGCTGTCTTGGTATTCTGCTTTTCAGCTTCTTCTTTCCCAATTTAGCGCAGTTTACATTTCAGTAACCTTGATGAATTCCTGAGGGCTCTGATAAGAATAGCTAAAGCTGGTTTGGCTGGGGCACACTAAAAGGTTCAAATACATTACAACACCCAGTAACTTCCTTCCCCATCTTAAATACATTATCCCAGTACCACTGTCACTGATGAGCTCAGCCTTGGCCAGTGGCAGGCCCATCTTGGAGCTGGCTGCCATTGGCTGTGCCAGATATTGGAGAAGCTCCCAGCTACCAGGTGTTGGCTGTGGGGCAGGGGTATGCTCCTGCCACAAAACTGCACTTCATTTCTTTCTCTTTCATAGTTCCTATCTACCAGTATTCACCTGCTTTTTCCTTATTGGATTAACTCAATATGTTAGCTGTTTGATAGCAAAGGATATTTTGTAACATCATTTCAACCGTAGTTTCAATGGGCTATACAGGTGTGGGTGATTCACAAAGTTCAGTGTGAACTTGAACTGTATTTTTAGAGCAACATGCAATGCAGGGATGAAAAATATATATTAAAAAAATATAGTCTCTGTGCAGACAGTTGATGGGCAGAAACATAGTAATTTTTCCAAGAGCCTTGGGGTTGGTATTTTTTTTGCACTGCTTTGGATTTGAAGCATTCACAGTGTAGGGCTGAGGTACCTTATAAATTATTGACTGTTTGCATCCAACTGAATTTTTTCCCAAGGTATTCTGAAGCTGTAGACAACAGGAAAAACTAAAAAAACAGAATAAGAAGCACTGTATGTTCCAGATACATGTTCTAAAATTAGAATGTGCCATGCACAAAAACTTATTTTGGATTTGCTTTTTTGTTTGTTTTGGATTTTTGATTTTGTTTTGTTTGGGTTGTTTTTAAACACAGTGAATATAGAAGAATTACTCAGCCTTTTCTCACAAATGTTTTTCTCATTTCTAAATTGGAGTAGTCACACTGGGATTGCAATTCTCAGAGCTACCGTCATTCTTTCAGAGAACAGACCTCCCATGGGGACTTCTATACAGACACAGACCCCTTGAATTACAAAGTCAGTGTTCAAAATGAGTTTTAATCAAGGAATTATTGCAGAGAGAAGGCACTAACAAAGATTAGATGGCCTGTAGATAGTTTTCCAGCAGATAAAAAGAAAGATTTGTTCCATAATATATAATTAATTAATTTTAGCCTCCTGTATTAACGTGAGCTTAATTATACATCTTTGCTCAATGTGAGTAATAACTAGGTCTGTTTTAAGAATCAGGTTTCAACTCAGTGCAAGCCAGTTACTCTTGTTTGTCATGTCTGCTGAATTGAAACAAAAGCAAGCTCAATTTTTTCCATTCCTACTTTAGGAGTTTTATTGAAAGAAAACAGCATGAAAAGTTATGTTTGTATACTATCTGTGAGACTGAGAAGGAAGGGGTTTTGGTTTGTGTTTTTGTTTGTTTGGTTTTCTTTTCCTTTTGTTGCTTTGTATTTAATTTTAGGATTTAAAATCTCAGTAGATGGTGAAAAGTAGTTTATTTTTTCTCCCTGATGGACTTTGAACCCACACCCAACTCACCACCTCTAACTGTAACTGCTTGTTCTGTCTTGGTCCCTTAGGACCAAGAAAAGGAGCTGGAATCAAAATTGCACCTCACTGCCACTGGTCTGTAGAATCCAATATTTGTTCATCACTCTCTCTATGTGACATTGCACACAATCTCAGCTACAAAATAGTGTGGTATTTCTCGTAGCATGTATTTGTGGTTTTGCATCTGCAGACCCACAAATACCTCTATACTCTTCCCTTATGGTGTACAAAGATATAATGCCAAGCAAGAAGAATTTCTATATGAAATGTTTTAATCTGATGACCCTGAAATTGCTAAATTGGTTAGAGCATGCTAGTCTGAGATGTACATTTGGTTGCCTTTAAGGAAATAAGGAAGTCTATCTGATTTATTAGTATTTGTAACAGTGCACTGGTGACGTGATGTTCGCTATGAGTCCTCCTCAGGCTGAACAAAGACATCAGACATGTATTAGGCTTTTATTGTACAGTCTCCAAAACTCTGGCAGCCAGCCCACTGCTTTAGACTCAGAAGTTGTTGGCCAACAAGCCTTTAAATGTATACAGTGCACTTCAATAAGTTCTTAATTCTCGCAACATACAACCAAAGGTGCTCTGAAGCCACAAACACTCCAAAACAGAGTATGAGTTAGAATATGATATCTATGTTTTGCCCAGGTGAAACAAGGGAAGAAAACAAAGAATATCACCAGTCCTTAGATTCCTGGTGCTGCTGCATGGATGGTCCAGAGCTGAGGTTGCAAGACAAACAAAATGAAAGATAAAGAGAGGAGAAAAAGAGGAGAAAGAGAGCCAGCAAAAAATAGAAAAAAGCAAGGGGGTCCAATCCACTCCTTTTTATAGTCAACCTGGTGCATTCCTCTTATGTAAAGTAGATTTTTCACATTGTTTTGTTTGTGCATGCAGAGCCAACCTTTCTCCAGGAGCTGAGCTGGGGGGTAAGGGGGAGCTGAGCATAAGTCTCAAGGTCAAGCAGGAAGTTGGCTCTGAACAGCCCTGCTCCATCTCTGTAGGATTCCTTCCTATAGCAATGCTCAGACTGTTTGAGATAAAACATGCCTGGGTCTGGTCCTCTAAGCAATGGTGTGTAATTTCTTAGTAGTAAGCCACTGTTTGGCAACTGGACTGTACCTCTTTTTTTTCTTTTTTCTTTTTACTTTTTCTTGTTTTCTTTTTTCTTTCTTTTTTTTGTTTTTTCATTTTTTTATTATCTTTTAAACCTGCTTGTGTCACAAAAAAAACCAAAACCAAAACCAAAAACCAATCTAAGCCAAAAAACCACAACATTGAGGGCTTCTGGAAAAGGTTTTGGGGCTAGAAAGCTGATATCCTCCATCTTCATCCAACCTCTCAGAATGACCTTAAAATGAACTATGCTTAAGCTAAACACACTAAAATTAGTAATTGAGCTTGAATGCTTTCTATATTAAGAACCTGAATATTTGCAGTTCTGTAAACATGTAAGTATTGAAATGCACAATTTCTCAGTATGGTTAGTAATGAAAGTATGATGCACAGTCTTGTAAATGTTACAGAGGTTGAATTCATTCCAAGTCATTGAAAACCTGAGATGCAGTTGATTTTGAAGTTGGAAAACCAGGCTAAGTATGCTAACTGTTCTTTTTCTGGGATGCCTGTATGTCTGCCTGACATGATTCCCCACTTTGTGTGCTGCTGTGGTATTTTGTTCCCAGAGATATAAAAAGAGAATGGGCAGCATTCCAGTTGTGAAACGTTTGAGTGGACCAGAACACTAACTTTGCAAAGTGCCTGGATGATGGATTCAGGCATTGTTTTGGCTCACCAGCATCTTCAGTGCCAAAAAAAAGGTAGGAAATGCTGATACAGAAGTAGCGCCTGGCTGCATTCACACTTGCCTGCTATCATTTGTGATTTAGTGAGACAGTCATTAGCACATTTACAACATACCTACTGCATTTAGTACACCCACAGGCTGAGTGAATATAATGCAATTCATATGAGACACTTTCCTAGAGGTTAGAACATAGGACTGCTAAAATGGCAATGGGTGATATTTATGCAAAGGTATTGATGGAATTTACTGTGACTTGTTTAAATTATAACAGGTGAGAAATCATTGAAGTTATGTATGTTAAACAGTAAGGTCTTATACTGTCTTGTAAGAATTACAGTGCATCACTCTTTCACTTCTGTCTGAAGAGATACTATATCAGTTCTACAGGGTTTGAAGAATAACAGGGAAAACCAGATAGTTGGAAAGATGAGCAACAATATTTTTCACACATAAATTTGTTGTAATTTATTTATTTTTATGTGCATAACAAGGTACTTCCTGTGCTTTTTCAATATGGGCTTTTATTTCCTTCAGCGTATCATTAACAATGTTTTCTTTTTATTCTCACTTAGTGGAGTGGGTTCATGGTATATACATACTTGTGGGCATTTATAAAACCAAAATTATGTTTGTTTCCTGTAGGTTTATATAGAGGGGCACAACACAACTTCAGGACATTTAAGGTCACCCTGATTGAAAAAAGTATACATAAATGTCACCAGTTCTGTCTGTAGACAGGAAACAGATGTATACATACATTATTCTTCCACTTCTCTCCATTCCCATCTTTATCTTTTAAATTCAATGTGAACATTGAAGCTTTGCAATGCACCATATGGGTCACATAAATTGAACAGTCCCCAGAGAAGCAAGGGAGTTTAAATAAGGATGTGTGTATGAAGAGTGGTTTTATGCTGTGTTGCGCAGCTAAGGCTGAGTAAACAGGTGTAAACTAAAATAGGGACTTAGAGTTTGAGAGTTCTGGTTTGACAGTTCCTGTTCTTAATTTGAAAATAAAAAGTAGAGCCTTTTGTATTTGAATAATGATACATTTTAGAAAAACTCATACAGTATCTGAAAAGTAAGTAACTACAGTGACAATCTATCCCTGTATCCGTTCAAGCACAATGATTTTTATTTTTGTGTATTTGGTGCACATCTATCCTAAACTTTCTATTTCACTCAACTTCCTGTTTAAATCAGCAAAGACTTGCATTTACTTCAGAGGAGCTGGATCAGGACCACAGTTAATTACTAACAGCACTTGATATACTGCAATTTGACCTTAATGTATTAATATAGATATGCAGATATGCACATAAAGCTATTAGTGCTAGTTCTAGTTTAAATGGGCCGTGGTACCTCAGGGGCACTGTACGAATTTGCTAAAGAATCAAGAATTATTTTATTCAGGAGCTAAATCTTGAATTAATGCTTAATGAGAAATTTAACCTTGTTCTTCCCTGTTATGGAGCAGCTCTTAAGAGAACTTGCAATACAGCAGGAAACTAGGGAAGAATTTTTATTTCTTATACTTTTGAAAAGCTCGAAATCAACTCAGTACATGGATTACAGATCTGTGTCTGGTAATTGATATGTCCCCATTAAAAATAAAAACTTAAAAAAAAATTCTTATACATGAAGCATGAATGAAAATTCATTTTCCTCTTAAAATGGGAGACATGGTTGTTTTTATGTGTAAAAAAAAACCCAAACCCTGCAAAACAAGCCTTGAAATTCACTGCTACCAATAAAAGATACATTTCTTACATCCCCATAGACTAGAGGAACACTGGATTTAGATGACTAAATTTAAAAACCAGTTTGACAGTGACTAGCTTGAAAACTGTATTTTCCCTTTCATGTAAATGATGTCCTCATAGTGGTGTCACAATGAGTTCTCTTATCTCTGTAGCTATTTGCAAGTCCTAAATATATGTACACATTTATACCGGTAGTATGGCAACATTTCCCTTTACTCTGGAAAAGCAAATGTAGCAATGACACTTGGTTCTTATTACCATGAAAAATTAAATTAAGTATTTGTGCATTAGACATCAACAAAAAGTGAAGATATTGAGAAGACATCTGCAGTCATTCAGTCTATGGAGTATATTTCTGAATTAAAATAACATGCTGGTTTAAAGATGCTGGCTTTGCTGTGTGCCTATGCACTGCATACACAGCTTTCTGTGTGACACAGTGAAAGCAGAGGAGGAAACGCCAGCCTGAGGCCAAGCTACTAAATAACGAAGAATGTGGTTGAACAACTTATATCTGTATGTTCTGATTCCTGATGAAGACAACCTGAACATACACTCACACTGTCTTTGATGTTAAAGGCATAAAGGTGAGAAAGAAATGCTTCATGTATGACTTGATTAGAATTATTTATAAAAGTCAGGACTCACATCTTTGTAAGCAACCTTCATTCATTTACATTTAAAGTTTAAAGCCCATAATTGATTTTTAGAGTTTTTGGAAGCTGAGGTAAAACTCATGAAGACTAATAAGTTTTATGGAACATTTTTTTTGTTCCATGCATGGCAGTAGAATAATTTAACAAAGAATGGGTAGGTTAATCTAGTCTCAATGAAGACCTCTGCATGAAATCCTAACTTTACTTGAGGACACGTTATTCCACTGTGTCAGGTTTCACGCTTCACAGAGCCTTGCATTTCTGGTTATTTCTGGAACCATGAGCTGAAATTCTGCACTTCTGATATGTTACCGATTAGGCAGGAGATGGACATTGGGCTCTTAGGAATGTACAGCTACTTGTGGCAAAAGCAACTTTGGTGATTTTAGTACAAAATATCCAACTTAAACTTATCTCTGCCTCAGCTTGGTGACGCGCCTGGTGGATACAAGAAGGGCTGTGGATGTTGTCTATTGGGACTTCAGCAAGGCCTTTGACACTGTCTCCCACAGCATACTCCTGGAAAAGCTGGCAGCCCACGTCTTGGACAGGAACACTCTTTGCTGGGTTAAGAACAGGCTGGATGGCTGGACTCAGAGAGTGGTGGTGAACGGTGCTGCATCCAGCTGGCAGCCAGTCACTAGTGGTGTTCCTCAGGGATCTGTACTGGGGCCAGTTCTGTTCAATATTTTTACTGATGACAAGGATGAGGGTATTGAGTCATTCGTTAGTAAATTTGCAGATGACACTAAGCTGGGAGCGTATGTCGATCTGTTGGAAGGTAGGAGGGCTCTGCAGAGAGACCTGGAACGATTGGATGGATGGGCAGAGTCCAATAAGTTGAAGTTCAATAAGTCCAAGTGCCGAGTCCTGCACTTTGGCCACAATAAACCCCTGCAACGCTATAAGCTGGACAGTGCCCAGGCAGAAAGGGACCTGGGGGTACTGGTTGACAGCCGACTGAACATGAGCTAGCAGTGTGCCCTGGTGGCCAAAAAGGTCAGCGGCATTCTGGCCTGTATCAGGAACAGTGTGGCCAGCAGGACCAGGGAAGTCATTCTTCCCCTGCACTCAGCACAGATGAGGCCACACCTGGAATACTGTGTCCAGTTCCTGGCCCCTCAGTTCAGGAAGGACATGGAGATGCTTGAGCGTGTTCAGAGGAGGGTGACGAGGCTGGTAAGGGGCTTGGAACACAAGGCCTATGAGGAACAACTGAGGGAGCTGGGGTTGTTTAGCCTGGGGAAAAGGAGACTCAGAGGTGACCTCATCACTCTCTATAGCTTCCTGAAAGGTGGTTGTAGTCAGGTGGGGGTCGGTCTCTTTCTCCAGGCAGCAACTGACAGAACAAGAGGACACAGTCTTAGGCTGCGCCAAGGGAAATATAGGTTGGATATTAGGAAAAAGTTTTTTACGGAAAGAGTGATAAAGTACCGGAATGGTCTGCCTGGGGAGGTGGTGGAGTCACCATCCCTGGATGTGTTTAAAGAAAGATTGGATGTGGCACTCAGCGCCATGGTTTAGTTGAGGTGTTAGGGCATGGGTTGGACTCGACGATCTTGAAGGTCTTTTCCAACCCAATGATTCTGTGAATCTGTGGTTCTGTGATTCTGTGAGCTGTTTGCCATTCAGTAGAGCCACAAAGTAGAAGCTGTTCTTGTACACCAGCACGTCAGTGCTAATCTGTAATCTTTCTTCACCTGTTAGTGTGCAACAGCCATGTGACTCAGTGAGAAATTTTAATATAGAAGATGTTGTTAGGGCTAGTAATGTTTTTAATTACTCTGGAAAGTTACACTAAAACTTACCTGCCTTTTCCATGAAGTCAACCCACCCCAAAATAAAAATGTCTTGCCCTCTTAGATTTATGTGACAGGTGCATGTTTTCTTGTACTTTGGAGAAATAGGAAAAAATTTTTACACAAATATTTGAAAAGGAAATATTTTTTCCCTATTATAAATGGTTATAAGTCCTCAACCCAGAATTTTTATTTTGCTCCTCAGATACTCTGGAATGCTAGAATTGGAGAGCAGCCTAATTCTCAGTATTTTTAGTGAAATATATGGGGTTTTTTTTCTGTTTTCTTTGTAGTTTCAGTCTTATCATTGAAAATTACACTCATTTTTAACTTTTGCAAAGGAAAAAAATATTCAGTCATTTGTGTTCTCTGGAGTGCTAGCTCAAGTGTCATTTTCTTGTTTTGCAGGATTGGATCTAAATGTAATGCATTTTCTTTGTAACCACAGTAGGTTAACATTGGATATGCACCTCACCTAGGAACTCTTCCTTTACTCATGTGTCAGTGCCTCTTTTTATAGGTTTTGCTCTGCTTTTTGTCTGCAATCCAAGACAGGATTTCTGTCAGTATCTCAGCATGTATTTAAATGCCTTCATACCTGGCACTGCTATGTGCTCTGTTTGCACAAGCATGTTCTGTATAATGGTAGCATACTTGGTGTGAATTTTACTTCAGTCCTAAGAATCCTATATGTTTTGTTTGCTTTACCGGATGTTTGTTAGAGGTTTCAGCTCTGAATGTTTATCTAAACTTCAACTCAGTAAGTTCTTGTTTGTCGGAATGTTCTCTTAAAAATCTTGAAACTCAGGCTGTGCCTTAGTTTTGTGTTAGTGTATTCAGAAAGACCCTGAAAGTGTGCAGCACTTCTGACATCTCAGAGTCTATTTTGCATCTAGAAATCAAGTAGAAAAAAATTTATTACAACCTTCTAGTTCCACCACTGTTTATTAATAAGTGAAATCATTCAAAAAATTCAAAGCAACTTTCCGTGAAGAAACACATTCTTAAATGAATGCCATTACTGACTTGTCAGCTTGTTTTGCTGTAGGCATCAATCTTCAGGGTGTTTCAGAATGTCCCTGAGAAAGGAAGAACCAAATGTGGGTTTTTTTTATTTTCAGGGGTGGGTTATTCTAAATAGAGATGGCAACATTTTTTCATGATGAGGGAAGAGAAGCTAAATAGCTGGGCTAAGAAGACCTTAACTGTGGGCTAGGTATAGTACATAGACACTGAAAATGTGGGGCTCAGTTTCAATTTAAGAACGCATGAATCAAAGCATGTCTCATGTTACAGCACAGCTGAGTAGCAGAGACTATCTGGAACAGAGCCACACAACTAAAGTGATCAATAATGGCAATTAACAACAAGTGGTTTATGACAATTTGAAATGTTGTTTCACTTTGTGGAAATGAAATTAAATTGATCTTGTTCTGCCTTTTACTTCACCTTGCCTAGTTTTAACTTTCTTGTAAATGGTTCACAGCAAGAGAGAATTGTCTCTAAGCTAACTTGTCCTCCTAATAATTTTATTATCTTATTTATTTTAGTGCTCCAGCTGCTTTCGTAAACTGTCTGTTATTTTCTACTCTATTTGGTTCTCCTTATTTATCCAGAGATTTACATGATGTTTCTTTTTGGTCCCCACATATAATCTGATGGTTCAAATTTTAATGTTCACTACACCTGCAATTAAATGTGCCTTTCTTGTACCTTATATCTTATTTCAAATCTCTGCAAAAATTATTATGTCAGGTTTATCTACATGCCACAGAATAAAAGAAAATGAATTGGAAAAAAAGATAGCGATTTAAACTTATTCATGCCTCCAAGAAGAAACATAATTAAGGTCTTTGCAATGAAAATGCCCTGCAATATTTCAAACTTGACACTTCAGATTATGAACTCTTTAGCTCATCTCAATGCCAAGAGCAGTTAAGGAAATAGTCTTTCAGGCAGGCACAAGGCATTCCCGACAGGTCTCCTTGGCTCAAAGGCAGACCAGGAAAGCAGGGTGCAGGAAAAAGAAAGGAGACTGTTCACACTCCTAATCTGTCACAGATTTTATTGTTTGTTGCATTGTAAAACCAGGTTTCTGCAGACAGCCCTTATAGCATGCTTCTGGTAGCATAGAGGTAAGTGAGGAGGCTGGGTACAGGAGGTACAACTGGTTTTCAGTTCAGCTGTTAATAAATTTAACTGACACAATTGCTTTTCTGTTTTGCAGACTCAGAGAATGGAGCCTTGGGTACATCTCTGAGACTTGTTTCATTTGCTGTTGTCCTAAGAGAATAGCTGTCCACTGAATATACCTGCAGTTTGCTCCCAGAATAGTTTCTCATTATCTTTATTATGGATTTCATGACAAGTTAGTTGTAGCTGACAAGTCACAGATTGCAAAGATGAATTGCTGATAACCTGTGGTATTGGGTTTTGTTGATGGGGAATATATGCAGATTTGCGAGCACTAGGGATCACTGTGAAATGTAGTCTCTTTTGAGAGATCTGTACAACACATAATCTGTAATTGCAGGAGTATTTCTTTGGTTTGGTTCTCTTTGCTTCTGCGTATGGAAGACATCTCATTGTGTAAGACGAGCCAAAATTAGCTGGGGTCTGTGTATGTGTTTGTTCTTCACAGAAAGGGTGATTGGGCATTGGAATGGGCTGAACAGGGAGATGATGGAGTCACCGTCTGTCTCGGTTTGAGACAAGTTTGGGGGGAAATGCTCTGGAAGGAATGTCTCCTCCCCAGAAGACAGGTTTCAGCACTCCCTCCCCCAACAATACAAAAGGAATCTCTTGGATTAAAGTGAAAAAAGCTATTTATTTAACAAGCAGAGTGCCAGGAGGGCAAAGAAAAATAAAAATAGTAATATTAGATAATAAACCTCCTCAATGCAGAGAAAGCTGGTGGATTTAGAGTTCCCTCTGTAGCTGGCTCAGCCCCTCCCAAGGTCCGAGGCCAGGATGCAGCATCCCCGCAGCCTCCCTGCTGGTCCACAGGGTCCAGTGATCTTGTTCTCGGATCACAGCTAGGCCGAACTGTTCCAGAAGAAGAGGAAGAAGTAGTTCCGGAGGATATTGGTATGCAGTCCTGGGAAAATTTCTTGCCTCAGCTAATAGGCTGGCTAAAAGCAGGAAGGTGGTCTCAGCTCTGCAGCAGTGAGAATGCGGGGGAGTGTGTGTGAGTCCTTGAACACAAACTGCACTGAAGAATTCACCCGGCTTCTCTCTCCCCTCTCCTGGACCCAGCTTAAAGCTATGGGACCCATTTCTGGGCATAAAGCAGATGATAGGGAAATAGAGTATTATCATAAAATCACTCCAAGACACCGTCCCTGGAGCTGTTTAAGACAGGATGTGCCACTCAGTGCCATGGTCTAGTTGACAACTTGATGTTAGATCATAGGTTGGACTCGATGATCTCAAAGGTCTTTTCCAACCTAGCTAATTCTGTGATTCTGTGAAAGAATAAGCTCTGCATTTTGTCAAATGTAGCTAGAATCAGTCTGCTGTAAGTATCAAGTTTAATAGGAAAGTAGGTTTTCTTGATTTGGCAAGTTGCACTGTGTTCTTTCCTGACATTTATGTGTTGCTTTTGTGTAGGTGTTTAGGTTTGGGTTGGGTTTTTTGTTTAGTTTGGTTTGTTTTTTTTAGTAATAACTCATCAACAGTCTGTCAGGTCAAAGAGATTGCACAGATTTGTTATGCTGGCAAAATTGGAAAGGTCTCCAGTAAGCGCTTGAAATGTTTTACTTCAGGTTGTTGGCTGATGCTGCTCAACACTCTGTGGCTATCAGTATATTACCAAACTTCAGTGTCATACAAGAAGATTTTATAACAGTTAGGACTTCAGTACTCAACTTTCAAGTCTTTACACTTTTTTGTGCTGATTTAATATCAATATAGTGCAGTCTTCAATGTGCTTAACTTCAAATTAGGTTATCAACAGACTTTTACAGTTATTTTTACTCTAGATTTTTTGGTTTTATTTCATGAACTAAATGCAGTATTCTTTATTTTTTCTTCTGTCCATGTTCAATTTATAATTAAAGTTAGTTTTTATAACCACTAATTGTCTCTTTTAATCTGTGCCAGGACTTAGTATTCTCCTTTCTGTACTAATATTTTACCTAAACTTTGAAAGTTTCAAAAGCTTGTAAATTTTTCATTTTTTTATATTTTTAAATCAAGTCAGGTTTTATGGTGTTAAATCAGGAAATTGACCTGGCAATTCAACTCATCTTCCATTCTTGCCTTTTCAGGGGAAAAATTTGAATAAACTTGCTCATTCTGAACCTTTGAAATTTTCCATTGCATATTCAAGTCTAGACTGTTGTTGTGATGCCATTATTCAAGTCTGCATTTAATCCCGTGGTGATCCATGAGACATTCCTTCTTTAATCTCTTCTGGTTTCTTCCTTTCTTCTCTGTTTTGTGATTCAATCTACTCATTCACATTACTGCTGAATGAACTAAATTGGGATTAAGTAGTGGGGGTTAAGATGAACTGGTTTTCCCCTTCACTTAATAGGGAGACTAGAGAAAACATTGCCATATCAATTTTAGAGCAAATGTTGTCAAAAACCTACCCAATCTGATCTATCATGTGTATCACGCATACTTCTGCTACTTCAGCTTAAATGGTAGAGTGCCAAAGGCAGCATTCTAAAATCCAGATTGAGACAGGAAAAAGAAAGGCAGTCACACTGGTTAATGTCAGTTTAAACTGATCAAATACTTGTGATAAAATATATTGCAATAAATTATTTTCCCGATACTACAGATATCTAGGTAGTACCTTTCATATCAAAGGATCCCAAAACTGTCACATAAAGGTGTTACTTTATGTGCTTCCTGTAATAAAACGCAGAAAAGCAGAGGGAAAATATAATGATGTAATTTGTTAAACCACTAAGTAATGTATAGTAATAAATAATAATTCAGGACATGATTTTCATGTCTAATTAAAAGTTTAATCATTTTATTACAGAGATAGTTTTAATCCAAACATTGATATTGGTGTTGAGTATCTTACTGTAAGGTGACATGATGGTTACTTGAAAGAGAAGTGAACAGGCAATGCCTTCACAGCCCCTTACATAATAAGAAATTGCAGAGTTTGGACATAGACCTTTTATTATCCAGTTTAGAAACAGGCACTCCATCTAAACTTAAACTTTGCTGTCACATTGGTATGACACTTGTAGAGACCACAGCAGAGTTTTATAGAACTACAGTCTGGATTTTCAGCTGAGCTGTATAAAGAATTCCAGGCAAAAATTACAAAGGTGGTTTTGAGGATGAGCCCAAAGGGTGCTGGATGGTGGATGAGAGTTTCACATATTGGAAAGAAATCAGTCATCATAAAGACTCTAGCTGCTGCAATATTTCCTCTGTAAAGAACAAGAATTATTTTGTAAGTGGCTTCTTTACATTCATTCATGGAAAAGAAAATTATTAAATGTAGTATATGCATCCACTTTGTTTGTTTAACTGAATGAAAATGAAATGATTAACACCGAGAAGTGATGGCTTACATGTGAGCATCCTGACATTTGGGAAGGTTTCCAGTGCAACTTCAATTCACTTGGCCTCTTGTCCCAGACCTGAACCTCCCAATAGCAATGGTTATTGGGAGCACCATATATAAAAGATGGTCTCCTTGGGCAAATAAAAGCCATGCAGTGAATAAACTGAAGACACAGAAATGTTTCTGGTGTGATATAATATGTAGGAAATACAGCCATCATGTACATTAAAACCTGTTGTATATAAAACCCTATACATATGTAGGTCAATAAATTGCTTTTGCTTTTTTTCCCTTTTTTTTGTTTTGAAACTAGGAACATAGACTTAATACATTTGATAAAGTTGTTATTGAGGCATATTCATTCAAGATACCCCATATTTTAAAGTCCATGTTGATGCAGGGAGGAGAATAAATGGTGCAATTTCAGGAGGGTTGCTAGCAGGTTGCAAGCCTTGCAAGCCACAGCTTATGGCACCAGCAATCAATGGGCTCTCTACAGCTTTGTATCAGAAAGGCCCAAGAGATTTTCCATTCTGATGTCTGTAATGGAAAGTAGAAGCTAAGACAGTCAAAGGAACACTGTGGATGACATAAAGTTTGGTGCCAGCAGCATTCTCTCTAGGCTTTAAAATAAAACATGCCACACAGATTAGACCAGGTGAAGACCTCTGGGGACCTCGTGTGTGCTGAGGAAGCTGCTGCCTCAGCAGCTGTGAAGCAGCTGCAGCTCTATATAACGAACGATCAGGCAGGAGATGTGCAGTAGATGTGCATGCTTACAGCACGAGCATGATCTTCCAGATGGCTCTGCAGTTGTTGTAGAGATGCGTTAGCATTTTTCTCTGTGAAAGTACAGCATAAGTTTTCTGAAGTATTTTAAAATAAATAGTGTTAAAATTGATGTCTCATTTAAATTTAATTTGTCTAATTGTACATGGAACTCAATGATGGTAGTTCCCACTGAAGTCAGTTTGAGTTTCTAACATGAGGACAGTATCAGTACTATGGGACAGTCTTCTTATCTCATTTTCTAATAATTTTCATACTTATAGTTTAGTTTTTTAATTCTTTTGCTTATAATACTCTATGCTGATAGATTTGACTGCTTGCTACACAAAGGGACTGTTTTCTGTGAGTGTAGCAGTGAATCGATCACTTTCAAAGTAAGATAATGAGTAGTCATCAAAATCTTACCAAATAGAGAAAGAAATATATAATTTGAAAAGGAAGGTTCAAGTTAACATAAAACTTTAAAAAATCCAGTTAGAACTATAACTGACCTGAAACTCCTCAAGATAGTTGTCATAGCCAGCATGCTAACAAATGAGGAAAAGCAAGATCTCCCAGTGCAGTTGAAATGAAATATTGTTATTAAATGATAATTTGTAAAAATTTAGTTAACTATACATTTTTGTTTTTATGTAAAGGGTTTCTCTCTTAAAAGCATGCACTGTTTTATCATATATTCTTATAAAGATAGCACTAGCTAACAAAATAAAGAAGTTGGTTTTGTTTCTTTTTAAACCTGAGCCTTCAAAAGCAGAGAAGGGAGTCTGGTCATGACCCGCTTTCCTTTCTCCTTACCAACACCTTTGTTTTGTGAAAAACAAGGTAACTGGACCCTTCTCCAGGACACCAGGGAGAATAAAATTTGGAAAATAATAGTGAGGTTTCTTCTCTTTATGTTTTATAGGCACTTGCTAACAAAAGCAGTATTGCAAATACTCTTTTGTCTGAAGAAGGTTAGCTTACCAAAGGTTACAGGATTTTTTTTTTCCAGTTATTAATATTTTATGAAAGCCAAATAAAAGATCAATAAACTTTCTCATTAAAAGTATTTGATAGTGCAATAACAAAAGTGTGGAAGAGTAGTGGTTTGGTTTGTTTCTTACCTCTGTGGTGTAGAAAAACATATTACATAACAAACAATGTGATCCCTGAAGGTACAACATTCTCTTTTGGCATGACTGTAGCATTGAAATCAGTGTTAAGAATCTCATTGAACTGAAAGAAAGGAGACCTTACTGAAGAACTCTGTTTTCAACCCATACTGCCAAAAGGAAGCTTTTTCCTTTCTTCATTTGAGCCATTCACTGTATTAGCACTTCATGTTTTGGTTTTGGTGGGTTTTCTTCTGTATGCCATTCTAATGAGTTGTTCTATCTAGTGTTTTAATGAATTCATGACAATTCTTTTTGGTGCTACCAAAGAACTTGTAAGAACTATAAAGTAAATGGTTGTGCCTAGGGAACTGAAAATGAAGCCATTTTTTTATGGCCATGAAGCCATATTATAGAGCAAACTTAAAATTTTCTTGACACTCAGCAAGGATATATATTGGTATTTTCATTTTAAAGATTTTTTTTCTTTTTCTTTTAGAATGAGTGGTAATTGCTTAGTCAGCAAACACTATTTAATGTTAAAATATGTAGGGCAGCCAGTTTCTGTTTTTCAATTCACAGACACAAAACGATTTTTCTTGCATGGTAAATCAAAGGAAAGATCATTCTCTTTCCAATAGAAAGGACTTCTAGTCTTCCACAGTCTTCAGCAGTTTAGGTCACTTCAGCTTCACTCTGTGGGTGAATTATGGGACTCAAGCCTGAGCCTCCATTTCTTATGACCTGCTGGAGTTACCATTAAAGTAAGCATTATATGAACAAGGAATGTTTACTCAGACTCTCATTACTACAATTTACTCCTAGAAAACTGGGTTGTAGTTTATCCACCTGCCCACCAGAAACAGCTGCTGCTCCTGAGCACTTGTACAAAGCAGAATTTTCTGGTAGCTATATCAACTCAATTTCCATTCCTGTTTTTGCATAGAAATATACAGTGACCATAACACCAAGAAAGGAGGAGAAACAGAGACAGGGAGAAAGAGAAAACAAATGCCTTGGCTCTCTTCTGTAAATAAGCTGGTGTCACATGTAGGAATCAATATTAATGCTCTGTTTCTATAAACTAACAGCTTGAAAAGTGTTTAGTCTCCCATGTGTTACTATTTAGTCAGTCTAGCACACAATATTTTAGCTATATAATGAAAAATGTTCTTGGAGAACAGTGCTTTGGTTTATGAATAACATCAAGCCACATCACATTTTTAGCTATTCCTTTTCTTCTGTATACAGTCCAATTCCTAAGATTCCTTTCTTTCACTCTTAAGAGCTTTTCATAGCGAAAATTTTTGCTAGGCTTCATATTAAATGACAAAATAAATATAATTACTGTATTGCTCAGAAACTGCGGGGTGAGTGTTTGGTTTTGTTGTGGTTTTTTGTTTGTTGTTTGTTTAATAAGGAGGCTAGATCTATGATCTTTCAGGACACAATACTTGGTATTTTCTAAAACCTGAATATTTCCATGTACATGGAAATACATAGATTGAGGTGATGTAACATACATAAATATATTTTGTAACTTAAATAATGAACATTTGTCAGCTACTAAAATCTTTATATTACAGTGTGAGAGATTATGACCAAAAATCATAAAACGCCCAAATTGTCTTAGATTTTTAGGAAGGTTCTGCTGTACTTGTTCAGAGGATGTATTTGCTAGTAAGATATATTGATGCTGCTTTTTGATACAAATTTGAGTCCGAAACATTTTAAAATATATAAGTTTGATGCACAAATATTCACCACATTCAACTTTTGCCTCATTTGTCCTTGAGCAAGTGCTGCAGGTGTTTATTGCTGTTCCTTTCTAGTTGAGATGAATATTGATTTTAGATATAAAATTAAGTACAATTTTTTTTGTAGCATACAGCTAAATAATATGGTAATGAAAATTAATCATGAGCCAGCTTTGCCGTTACTCATAACCAACAATTTTAGCAGGAGCATTTCATTGCCATATTAAAATAAAAGCATCATAATTGACCAAATATTTGGTTTCCCCAAGTAATTTAATCCTGAAGTAGCAGAAGATTTTTAATAGAACAGTGATGTCATGCTTGTATAGCATCCCTTTTGAAGAGTTTTTTTTAAGTTCGTTTAGTGTTACAAGGGCATGAGAAATGAAGCAAAAAATGTTGTTGACAGGTCTGCCCAAGAAAACACACCTGTCATGTTACCTATCTAGGTACCTCTGTAGTCTGTGTAGTTTTGTGGATAAAGTGTCATAATTCTCGAGACATTTCATTGCTGGACAAAACCAAGAATGGTTCTGGCATATAGATACTATGAAATGCACGTAACCTCTTGGGGATATATGCCAGAAATGGAGATAGGATTTTTAGAGGAGTTGTAAGGCAGTTCTTCAGGTATTTTATTTGTTCGGATGCAGGAATGTAAAACTGAAGACAAAATAACGAAAGAAAATAGAAATTCTGTAGCAAAAAGAAACCTAATATCTTTTTCATGGTCATATAATTCTCTAGGTATGATATTCCAGTCCTCTGACAGTAACTCCTAAATACGTTGCTTGCACTTTTCATTAAAACTGCATTTCGTTAAAAAATCTTGATTTTTGAGACGAGGTTAATGAAAAATACAAGTCCTAATAGAAGTCTTTGAGGTAATGTAGTAGGAATTTTTCTCTAACCTTAATTTTCACTACTAACCCATTATTCTCCATTTACCAGTTTCTTACTAATTTGAAAATTCTTGCACTAATACACATATTCTTCCATTCTATCAATATTTTATCATACTAATCACCAAAATCTAGATAGGTGAGATGAATTGTATTTTTTCCACTTAAAAGATCAATTGCCTTATTAAAGGAAGCTATCAGGATAAAAAAACAGAATCTACTTCTGTTTTATTAGTATAGTATTTCTTTCAGAATTCTGGAATGGGAAAGGAGAACCTTGATAATTTTAGTATTCATTTCATCTTGCAAAGTTCCTGCTAGTTCCTGTTACTTATAGCAGTCTGCTTCATTAATTGCATTCAAACAGACCAGGTGCAATCTAGTTTTGGGAACATGTAGATGGCTTTTAATTGGTACTCTGCTGTCATTATTGATGAGGCTCAAATTTTTTCCCTGCATCATTTTTCTTTTATTTCAGCTGCAAAATTTATTGCTGTTTTTGAAAGTTCTTACATTAGACCTGTGGTTTCTGATGCCAGAGATGAGATTTTTTTTCAAATTTGATATGCAGTTAAGCTTTAGTTCATTTAGTGTCTCTCTCCACAAGTACATAATTGTTGCTTGAGATCACAGAATCACAGAATCATTAGTGTTGGAAGGCACCTCTGGAATTCATCTAGTCCAAACCATCTGCCAAGGCAGGGTCACTTTGAGCAGGTGACACAGGAACATGTCCTGGTGGGTAAGGAACATCTCAAGAGAGGGAGACTCCACAACCTCTCTGGGCAACTTGACAGTACTCTGCCACCCTCAGTGTAAAGAAGTTCCTCCTCATGTTTAGGGGGAACATTTTGTGTTTTAGTTTATGGTCATTACTCCTTGTCCTGTCACTGGGGACCACTGAAAAAGCCTGGAACCATCCTCTTGACAGCCACTTTTGACATATTTGTGTATGTTGATGAGATGTAAGGATGTGGGACTTAGAGACTGAGACTATGTCCCTCACAGTGTCCCTCACAATGTTAATCCCTTCAAACTGTCAAGGCAGTTGTGGAATTATTTTCTATAATCAAATCTTCCTTAGTGTCCTCTTCAATACTATTTATGAAAAAATTTCCTATTGATTCAGTGACTTACAGGTAAATAAAATGTTAGGTGTTGTTTTCAGAGATGAAGGAACTTTGTGATGCATTTAAAGAAATTCCATTTCCTGGGAAAGGTTAGTGCTAACTTACTGGAAAAATTTCAGGTAACTGTGTTGATTTTTAGTGTAACCATTAAAGTGACAATCAAGTCTAAAGCTATCCTAGTGAGCTAACTAGTGCTGGGCCTGATGCTTGGGCCCTGCTTGCTTTGGCAAGATGACTTTTTGCAGTTGTCTCAGCCTCCAGAGTGTGTGGCTGCATCTGTGTGGGGCTGTACTGCTTCCTACACAATGCAGGAGGAAGGCGTAGGGAGAACACTCAGTCATCCAAAGCAAAAATGTACCAAGGAGGGTTTCAAGAATTCAGCTGCCAGTAAAACCCCCTCTTTTTCCTTCTGAAGTTGTTTTGATTCACTTGATTCTTCTGTCCATATGAACTGTTCTGAATTTCATAATCAATATTTCCACATGATCTCTTCTTATTTTATAGTAATTATTTATTTTTGTTTTTCCTTTTCTTAAGGAATTTATTATTCAATAACTACACTGCAGTAGCATTACCATTTTGCCATGTTTTTTTATTGCTATTCTTGTGGGTTTTTTTCTTTCCTCTTTTTCTTCCCTTGTGTGTGTCTTGCACTAATATTTAAAGCATCTATATTATATTGTTTAAGTTGCTGGCATAAACAACTCTTGACATTATGTCTTATTTCTCTTGACAATAACTTTTTTCTTAGAGAGATTCACTTCAATAGTTTCCCTTAGTGTACAAGTGGCCTAAATCTCTCTTTCAGTACTAGTAATTTGGTCTTCACTGCTGGCAGTTAATCCAGTTCTAGATCTACTTCTTTTCCCATTAAGCTTGTTAAACTCCCTTTCTTCTTCTAGTGATTCAAATTTGATACAGACATCATTTCAGATTTTGTCAAAATTTGGATCTGTATTTGTTGATTTAATGTTCTTACTACTTATACCTGTTTCAATCTTTGATGGAATTTGTGTCTGGAAAAGTCCTCTATTTGTGACTACTTTTTGATTTTTTGATGAATTTTAGATATTCTCCCATAGATCATAATTTGCTTCTTTATTATATTGTGTGCCTCATGTTTATAGAAAGTACTAGAATGCCACTAAAGTTCACTTCTATTTCTTTAGCTTCTTCTTTTGGTAAGCATCTTGATCTTTGGTTTCAGTGTTGTACAGAATCACAGAACCGTTAAGGTTGGAAAAGGCTGCCAAGAGCATCAAATCCAACCTTTGACCGATCAGGACCTTGTCAACTAGACCAAAGCACTAAGTGCCGTGTCCAATCATTTCTTTAACACTCCACCACCTCCCTGGGCAGTCCGTTCCAATCCTTAACAACCCTTTCCATGAAGAAATTCCTCCTGATTTCTAAACTGGACCTCAGCTCCTGGTGCAATTTGAGTCTATGTTCTGTTGTCCTGTCACTAGTTGTGTGGGAGAAGAAGCCGAGCCCCACCTTGCCAGAGAGCAATCAGGTCTCCCCTGAACCTCCTTTTTTCCAGGCTGAACAACCTCAGCTGCCTCTGCCGCTCCTCCATATCACTTACTCTCTAGATTCATTAGTCATTTAGGCAGAATGCTTGCCCATTTTGTGGTTAAGCTATCACAGTGTTACAAAATATTAATATACTGTTGTTGGTTGTATTATTCGACTGTGTTTATATTCCAGTTTAAAGCACCTTTTTTGCTTCCTTAATACAGTTACAATTTATAGGACAATTTGAAGGTCTTGGACTTTTTTTTTTTTTTTTCTTTACACATTCCTAGTAGATCAGGTGCCCTTCTGCTCTCTGGATTTACTGTACAGATTTTCCAATTGCTACCTTTTAAACAGGACTTAGTTTTTTGGGAGCTGCTGTGAATCTGTCAACATCTCCCTTCTGAGTCTGTGTAAATGATTGCAAGGGATGTTCTTTTACAGTATTCTTGTCCTGTGTTGGAGTCTTTTCTTTTTCGAGCCTCTTTGGGACAACTTCTTCCTTTCTTCTCCTCAGTTCTCAGATCCTTGTCTGAAATAACGCTTTGATAAAGTTGTTGTAATCATATCTGGTATGTAAGCTCAGAGTCCACTCCATTCCTAAATAATATTCATCAGGTCTCCACCTGAGGAGAATGTATGTATTGTAGAAATTCACGAAGTCTGTTCTAATTTTTGCCATTTCCTTCATTTTTTTTTCTGTCACTCAGTCTTCTTTCTCTTATAAGACTTCTAAAAACGACAATAAAAACAAACAAAACAACAACAAAACCATATCCAGATATTCCAGCAAGCTTTCTGAGCACTACTGTTTTGACCTGTTCTGATTGTTGAGTTGTCAAATGCTCTCCACTGCACCATTTATTCACTATTTAAGATGTCAAGCAGACCGTATTGCCCACATAAAAGAATTATCTTGAAGAAGATTTAAAAGGTAATGCATGTAGAAACCCAGTTTTTGCTTTAGTAAATCTTTAACACTGAGGATTTGTAAGATGTCAGTAGATGCTTTGTAAGAAATGTTAATGCTAGAGAGTTACTGAGAATTCCTTCTTATGCCCTGCAGACAGAGCAGCTAATACTGGCCTGTTCAGATTTCAACTTCGAAAGAAAGTCCTACATAAATGAGATCTGAGTTCTAACATTGACTTAAAAGATGACTCACTTCTGAGACAGTAGAAACAAAAGCCTTAGCAAAGAATTAGTAGATGTAGCTGTCAATATCTTCTCTTTTTTTGTCTGTACTAACTTTTTCATAGTTTCACGTGATATAGAATTGAAACCAGAAGCATTTGAAATGTTTTGTGATATTAGTCAGAAGGTGACACCTCAGCTTTCTATCAAATCTCCTAAATATGAATCTATATTTAAACACAAAACTTCTGAATCATCTGCTGCTGAGTCTAAGTTTACCCCAAAACTAATGCTGAGCATACTAACATCCTTTCTTGCATTAGGCATCCACACAGAATCATAGAGTAATTAAAGTTGGAAAAGACCCCTAAAATCATTGAGCCATATCATTAACCCGACACTACTTTGTTCACCATTAAACCATCTCCCCAAGTGCCACATCCACACATCTTTTAAACACTTCTAGGGATGGTGATTCTACTGCTTCTTGGGCAGCCTATTCCTGCCAAGGCTTCCCCTGACCAATCTTTCAGTGAATAAATTTTTCCTAATATCTAATCTAAACCTCCCCTTGTGCAACTTGAGGCAATTTTCTCCAGACCCATCCACAAAGCCTTCACACCCTCAAGCAGATCAACACTTCTGCCCGACTTGGTGTCATCTGCAAACTAAGGGTGCACTCAATCTCCTTGTTCAGAGTATCAATAAAGATATTAAACTGGTCTGAGTACAGAGCCCTGGGGAACATCACTTGTGATTAAGCACCAGCTGGATTCACCATCTCTCTCTGCTCACAGACATCCAGCCAGCTTTTTACCCAGTGATAAGTGCACCCGTCCAAGCCACAAGGAGATAGTTTCACAGAATCACAGAATGGGACAGGCTGGAAGGGACCACAGTGGGTCATGGGATACAACCTCCCTGCTCAAGCAGTGTGATCCTAGAGCACACTGCACAGGATTTTGCCCAGACGGTTCTGGAGGATCTCCAGTGAGGGAGACTCCACCACCTTTCTGGGGAATCTGCTCCTGTGCACATTCATCTGCACAATAAAGAAGTTTTTCCTCTTGTTTCAGTGGAACTTCCTGTGCATCAGTTTCTGCCTCTTGTCATACTGCTTGGCCCCACTGAGAAGAGCCTGGCTTCGTCCTCTTGTCACCCTCCCTTCAGACACATACAGACATGGATGAGGTCCCCTCTCAATTTTCCTCTTCTTGAGGCTGAACAGGCCCAACACCCTCAGCCTTTCCTCATAACAGAGTTGTTCTCGTCTCTTAATCATCTTCATAGCCCTCTACTGGACCTGCTCCAGGATTCCCATGTCTGGCTGGTATTGAGGAGCCCAGAACAGGGCACAGCACTTCAGATGTGGCCTCACCAGGGCTGAGCAGAGGGGCAGGATCACCTCCCTCAACCTGCTGGCAATACTTTTCCTAATGCACCGCAGGATACCATTGACCTTCTTGGCCACAAGGACACACTGCTGGCTCATAGACAGTTTGTTGTCCATCAGGACGCTCAGGTCCTTCTCCACAGAGCTGCTTTCCAGCAGTTCATCCCCCAACCTGTCCTGGTCCATGGGATTACTCGTCCCCAGGTGCAGGACCCTGCATTTGCTTTTGTTGAATTTCAGACAGTTCTTCTCTGCCCATCTCTCCAACTTGTCAAGGTCCTTCTGAAGGGCTCCACAGGACTCTGGGGTACTGGCCATTCCTCCCAGATTTGTTTTGAAGGAGAATGTTGTGGGAGATAATTTCAAAGGCTCTACTAAAGTTCAAGTACACAACATGCTTCAGTTTAGGCACGCCTGTCTATGCTTTAGAGCATATGGAAGCATTTGCTTAAAATCACAGTGGCAATCACATGAACTTACATGATCAAAACTTAAGAATCCTGATTTCCACTTGCGCTTTGTCTAATACAAATAGGATAAAAATTCTCCACATAAAAGTCACTGGCAATTTTCCCATCCAGTTTCATGGAATTCAGAATTCAGCCATAAAACTTCATAAAACAAGGAAAAGGAATATATTTACAGCTTTATTATTATCCCTAATGAGGAAATACAGACAAAGAGACAATATGTGGTCTAGTATATGTGTGCATTTTATTTGTATTAATATCAATGAAATTTGGAGGTAATGTAGTCCAATGTGTTTCTCAAATCACTTGGTTGACAGCAGATGGCTGAGCCTGTCAGGAAAAAAAGGGGTCTTGAAAAATATTAGGGATGGAGAGTGCACATACTCCGTAGAGAGGTAATGGCTTGTTATTTTGCCTAATGGCAATGACAGCACTGCATTACAGGGCCATGTGGTTAGAGGTGAAACTCACCAAGGCTAAATAAACTTTACAGACTGAAATGTGCAATTGGAACTTTCCACATAATTTTTTTATGACCTTGGTTTCTTAGCAATTTTTGAATGTATCATATGGTGTTGCTTGATGAGGAATTTTGCAAAACAGTGAGAGTTGCTTTGCTTGTGAGAGGTAAGAGTTGAGGCAATTTTTCTTTGGAGGTCTGGTAGGTGTTTTGCAGAACAAAAAAAATCTATTGTGTTCTTCAGTATTAATCTCAGTTACTTTGAGAATAATATTAAATAATCCTGGAACATGAGTTCTCTGTAATTAAGCTGTCTTCTCCAGATAAATACCTCCTTTAATATTAAGAACTCTAGAAGAAAAACTATCTTCAAATATATAGCACTTCAAGGCAAATGAGGAGGGAGGAGTTACAAAGGTTGAATACATCCTCTCAGGTCAGCAGCTGTTTTGTGTATGCTTCTGAACTCTGATATATCTAAGATAGTCTTATTGTATCCCATACTCTCTAAGGGCAAGCACAGCTCACCCTAAAGCCAGAGATTTGCATTTTTCACCAGGTTTGGGCAGGCAGAGTGGAGAGCTGGCAGTAGGGCTCAGCATATTATTCAGTTGAGTAATCAAGGGGACATTAGTCTGGGAAAGCACGCTTGCTGTCTTAATAATGTCCCCTGGTTGGTTTTCGGTTGGGTTTTTTAGGTTTTTGTTGGGTTTTTTCTTTTCTATTGTCTCAGAATATTTTTCCATTCGAGCATTTCACTGCCATTTTTTCATCTCCTCTAAAGAGGCTGTGACACTCTGCCTCCTAGAGTCATCCTCTAAAAGGGACAGATATTTTTCTAGTGATTTCATTTCACTGCTCTTGGCATACTCAGGACTCATCTCAAATCTGGTTTGAAAACATCACAGCATATAGCTGAGTGGGATTTAGCTTCCTTAATGCCATGTTAGATGTCTTGTGATATTTACTCATGGCCAGAAGACCACGTCAAAAGGTCAACTGTAGAATCCAGTTTTATGGGCTGTCCCATTTGGATGTCATTAGGCATCTATATTTAGCCAGTCTCACCGACAATGTGTTCTGACTCTGAATATCTTTCTAAAAGAAGTTGGTGGCTTACCACTAATGTCCATTCGCCCTTTGAACCAAAACTGTGATTTCCAATGTATCAAGAGCTTTTTTTTAATGTTATGATACTTTTCAGTATTTATAGTGCATATTAGGCTCATTTAATATGCCATTGAGCAGAACACTTCCAAACCCAGAAAAATTTGAACTCTTACAGCCCACTACCAGTCTAACACCAGGTAGTTAATTACACATCACATCAAGAAGAAAAAATCGGTCATGAATTCCCAAAAATAGTGTATAGTAGTAAGAAAAATTCTTGGAAAAATTTGGGATCTTAAGCAAACACACTGATATAAGTAAATAAATAAATACATCATAACAGCTTAATGTATTGAGTTCCACTCACTCTGAGTCCTGTAGCTTAGAGGAAATAAGCACTAAACCTACTAATAATGACAACAGCAATTGATTTTTAGTATGGCAATAATTATAGAAATATTATTATTAATAATAATATAATGACTTCTACATATCTGAGTTTCAAGAGAACCTTAATATTCGTAGTATCAAGCATATGAAGAACAATTCAGCTGCCATTCTTAACAGAATTATAATTCATAAAGATATCAATAACAGTTCCTCTAAGATTAACCCTAGCCAGCGATCAATTATCAGTGGAATATTGAAAGCAATATTAAGGGGGAGATCAGTGGAAGTAAGACAGAAAAAGTTAGCAAAGGTGAAAACAGAGAATTTAGCAATGAAGAAATTTTCAAATTCTGAAGAAGAGAATGTGGAAAAAACCCAGATAGGACTGTGAATCTTCTAATACTTTAAAAGGAAAACCTCATGCAAACTGATACTTTTTCTGTTGTATGGAAGATTTACAGGCCCACGTGCAATTAAGCCATGTCACTGATGACACATTTCAGTTGTAACCAGGAATCAGCAGCCTTGTTCTGGGACAGGTGACAATTTATTTTTAAATGGCTTACACTGTGGAATGTAGGTGCTGTTGGTTTTCTAGCTGTTACTATTCATAGTTTCTCTGGGGTGACTAGAGATCTCTAAAACTTAACAGTTACATTACAAGGAGGCAAATTAGGGGCAGTAAAAATGATATTATTGTGGAGCCATTTCTGCAATTTCTGGTTATACTTTGATCCAAACACTTGTTCACAGGCTTTAGGGTATATTTGTAAACTTGTTTGTCAGTAGCAAGGTTTCTTGACTTGAAAAATGATATCTTTGTGGGGCAAAACAAAACACCTGCATGTGAAACTGAGGGTTAGGCTTGCCTGTGGTTTTCCTATTTCTTATGAATGGTTCATGAGTATTTTAAAGCAAGCAGTGCATTTTAATAAAGCTAACAAAGCTTCTTGGTAAAGGAAGTTCACATATTTTACTGGTAGAATTTACAGTTCAGTGATTAATTCTCTGTCTCACATGCTTTTTTAAAACTGACTGGTGTTCCATATAAGGCAGACTCTTTCAGTGTCATAGATCTATAGACACTAAGGCTTATCAAGTAAAAAAGAAATATTAAATGGATAAGTTTATTTCAGTTTTTGCATTGTATAACTAGACTCCATTTATGGATTCACATTAACTAGGAGTCTACACACATATCATTGGATGTTCTGATAGGGTGCTTACAGAAATAATGCAAAAATCATTTCTTGGTGATTCAATATATCTTTATTTAACTTTTTCTTGGTTATTTATGAATTTTTATTAGTATCATATACTGTGAGATTAGTTAGGTGACAACAACTAAGAAAAGTGTTTCATGAGATTATATTGATATAAGGCATATTTGAGAAGGGCTGGGAAGTAATGGATATAAAGGAAGAAAAATATTGTCTAAACCAGATTTAGTTCTAAATTTGTGCAAAAACAGGACTACACTATTTTTGCTGTTTGAGTATTTTTAGTGGTTTGTGAATGGTTTCAGAATCAATGCTTCTTTATTTCTCTAAGACAGTAATTAATTTGATTTAAATCAAAAGGTTTTCAAATTAGCTCATTTTCCTGTATTTGACATGAGAAGTGAATTTACGTATTACTCCCAAGCTACTTAAAATCTTGAAAATACCATTGCTGTACATTTAATTATTTCAATTAGTTCCAATTTTGAACAGCTGCTTAAAAATAAAAATCCATTCATTACTGCAGTACAGACTCTATAGATTTGCCAGGATAAACGTCTTAACATCTGCATGTTCTACTGCAAAGGACAGTCCAATGCCTACGCTGTTTTCTGTTTGCTTAAGTATCATGCAAAGGAAACATTATTTTCTGACCATGTTCAATACGTTGTTTTTCTCTTTCAGTGAAAGCTGCTAAATTATCAGTCTTCTGGTATCTTCAGTGAAGGCTTGCAAGACTGTTTGGTGGAAAACATATTTCTAAGGTCTTGTTTAGTCATCAAGTAAGTATCTTCTTTTGTTTTTCGTATAGTTTTTGTTCACCTCCAATGAAGAGTTTGTGTTGTCTTTGGTAAATAACAAAAATTACTTCACCATTATTTTGACTTTCTTTTCTATAAAAACATTTTTTATCTAATGTCTGGTGCTCCTTTAAAGTCTACAACCATTTAAGTCAGTGTTTATAAGTACTTTAGCAAAAAAACTTCAAAAGAAACATTTTCTTAGTATTCCCTTTCAGCATCTATCAGAACGCCGTTCAGTGACCTGTATTATTCTGAAAATATGAAGCATAAGTAGGACTAAGAATCGATCAGATCATCTAAATATGTTGCGCCATTATCCTGGTAAAGATGGTCAAGAATGGTGTCTAGGAATCAATTACTAAAGTAGAAAAATCCAGTTAAATGGTACACAAACATCTAGGTTCTATTACTATCATCCACCTGACTGATTTTCTGATTGTCTCATTTTTCGTACTATATCACATACTTTGTTCGTCATATCAATATCATCTTAAATATTTTTAATTCCTTTAGAGCAAGAGTAAGCCAATCATCTAAAGCAGATTCTCTTGTCATCTTCTTATACTTTTTGTCTGGCATAAGAATTTTTTCATACCTATTCTTTTTTTTTTGTTTCTAAACCTAAAGAAGACAATTGGGTTGATGGGAAAGCATTTGAAATAGGAAAATTATAATAAAAAAATCCAAACTCTAAAGCAGAAAAATGGGGGGAAGCAAGCTGTAACATTTAAATGATACTTACAAATTTTATTCAGATAACAGTCTTAACCTTTTAAAAATTGTGCTGATGGAGATTAGAGAATTGATGAACATTGCATCACTTCTCATCAAAACGTAGTGATTTTCATTTTTCTTTTTCCCATAAAATGCATAATTGTTATTTTAATTTTCAGTTAAAAAAATTGCTTCAATCTGAGTGGAAGTGTTTGAACTGGTCTCAAAAATATGTATTTGGATCAATTTACAAAATATTCTGTTCTTAAAAAAATCACAGTCTATGAAAACTAGCAATGCTTATTTATTTATTGGTTCTTTGGTGAAATAGAAAATACAATTTTAGTGATGGAAGTAATTTTCAATTAGTCAGTCCTATAATATTATCTTATTTCACCACTTGGCTGTATCAAAAATAAAGATGTATTTCTCTGTAAGGAACAAGAACCAAGATTGTTTATTTTAGAATTTGATAGCTCCGACTGATTGTGTCATTCATTCCCATTTAACTTATAAAATAAGAGAGCGAGAATTATGTCCTCATTTTAATGTTGTTTTATGAATTTAGCATAACAAAAATAGTTGTTGATTGAACTGATTGAATTGGCAAGAAGGATAGTGAAATTCAAATATTTAATTCAGTTAGCACTCATAGAAGAAGGCAATATCTAACCTAAACCTGGGACGCAAAATTAGGCTTAAACTCAGTGAAAAATAAAACAGGATTCAAGTATTAGAAACCACAGAAATAAAATTTAAGTTTTTAATCAGCTGACCTGTCTAGCAAATTGGTACAACTACACTGAGTTGATTTGGGATACTTGGGATTTATATACCTCTAAGGTTCCAAATGCAGTCTGAATTTATAGATTTGTAAGTTAAGTATTTGTTCTTGTTTTGTAACAAGTTAATTAAATTTAAAAGTGCAGAATTATTATAGTAGAGTGCACATCTGTGTCATTCAAAAGGTTATGCAAAATGCTGACATGTGCCTTATCTTCAAACCTACAAAAAACCTACAAAAACATATTCTGTCACACACCTGCTCATAGACTCAGAAATGTAACATAGACCATATTCATTTTTTCATACTACATCTCATCATTTTGTTCATACTATGTCTAAGTAACTGCAGTGTCAGTTATATATGACCAAGGTAGAGAAGAATATTTTAAGGTTGGGAATGTTACAGGTGTCTTTTTCAATGTCATTGAATGTCATGAAGTTCTTTTAAACTCTTTTAAATGTTGAATAATTTTGGTTTGCTTCTGTATTTTCTTTTGTCACATTAACATGAAAGTGAAAAATCTCTTATAGGGAACAGAGCCAGGTTTTTTTTTTCTGGTTTGCTAAAAAAGCAAGAGTGATTGATGTCAGTGAGTCATGGTTAAAGATGTTGCTGCTTGAGTGGTGTGACACTGGCATGATCTCATTGAGTAGGTTAAAGTGTAACACAGAGAGGTGGAATAAAGGCATTCAGTTATAAGGGACTCATCAGATGACACATTCCCAAATTCACAATCTCTTTGACTACTATTACAATGCTGTACATCTTCAAAGCCTTTGAAGAGCTTTAGCTGTGCAGTTCCCTTTTTTGTCAGCAGGAGACAAGCTTTGCTGGGATAAGATTTAGCTGACTTCCTTTCACATACTTTTTTACTGAGCAAAACAGACCCTGATCACTTTTATTATGGCATGCTATGTATTCTAAAAGTATGTTTAGGCTAGTAGTAGATTAATTAAGTAATGAAGCTTATAATAAGTAATCAGTAAGCTTTCACATTGTCTTAGCAGTTTCATTTTCATCTAAAAATTTCTTTCTTTATTTGAGTCCCTGAACACTTAACATTTAAGTTTTCAATGTCTATGTGTTACTATTTTGTCCTTGGTCCATATTTTCTTTTCCTTTTACTTAGATGAAAATAAGAAGATTTGGATTTGTGACCTTGAATTACTAGTTGCAAAAGCAAAAAAACTACTTCCATCTGAGTTGGTGCTAAAATTTCTACTGATGTTATTAATTTTAGGACAGAATTCTACAGATCTGATACTCAGTGAACTGAAAATAGGTTGTACATGCTCGGTAAATGCCTGTCGTAATTCTTTTATGAAAGAAAGAAATAATCCGTCTCTTACAAATATTTACTGTTTTGGTACAAAAGATTCTTGCATTTAAATAAAAGATTATACTGAAATGTGAGAAAATAAAGCATCAGCTGCACTACAGCACAACTTGAAATTCCTGAACTTAAAGGAAAAGTAGCTGATGGCCACCATTCGCTCATTTTAGTTAGAAGGAAAATGGGCCATGAATGAAATGAAGACAACTTTCTATGGTGTAGATTTCTAGTAACATCAGAAGAACTGCTATGGTTATAAGAAATGTTATATCACCTCTGTTTGAAGGACCTCCGCTGGCCAGGAAGGATGAGTTGGTCTGGAGACAGCTATCATGGCTTTATGGTATTGATTCAGGATAGTTTGAGATTCTCTTAAGACATCTTGCCATGAACTGGTGTGTAGCCCAGCTGCTCTGTTGCGCCCTGAAGAAATATGAACAGTCTAAAAAGCAAGATGCATTTAAAAAAATTCAATGGGTGAGTTGTGAATATGTGGAAGCTCTTGTAACATGTGTTTTCAATTAATTTTGTCATGGGAATGTCACAGGATGCTAGATTAGGGACTAGTACCTTGTTGTATGTGAAAGCAAATGAGGTGAAGATTCTTATGTCTATAAATAAATATGTGTCTTTAAAAACGTAGTAGTTTCACAGAGACACAGTGAAGACTTAATTGAATGATACGTGTAACAGCGATAGAAGACAATTAATTCCTACCCAGACCACACAACCAGTTAGCTTTAAAGGAATTCAGGCAGAGATTTTCTGATTTGCTTCTTTCTGACGATGAACTGCAAGATCCAGGCACAGTCCAAAACTCATCAGTTGATTTTGCAAAGTATATTCAGCAAATGAACTCATGAAGAAAAGCAGCTAGTAGAAATGTATTTAAGCTTTGAAGAAATACACCCACTAACCTCCTTTTCAGTCGATTAAAAAATAAGAAGCCTTATCATAGTTTCCGATCAGCATTTGGACCCTATGCTTTACTTTTTGGATATCATCTCTTTCACAGAAGTAATGGATAACAATTCTCATGCTTGGTGTCTGTTAAACTTTGTCACTTTCTTAAGAATCATAAGGAGAAATAGTTGAGTACAATTTTGGATTTTGACCCATAAGCATTTATAAAGGAACTGACTAAGATGCTAAATATTATCATTTACAAAACCTATAAGTATGAAAATTACAGAATGAATTTTTCTTTTCACTAATCTTAAGATCTAGGCAACTAGCAAAAGATGCCTCTTCTCAAATTAAGGTACAAATGAGACCATATGCCAAAGTCAACAACATGGATTTTATTTAACAATGTGAGATAGAGAGACAGAAAGAAAAGGGGAAAAGGAGAGGGAGAGGCAGAAGAGCTGGTAGGGTGGTGGGGAGAGAGAGAGAGAGGTCAGAGGGAGAGCTGGAGAAGAGGCACAGAGGTGGGGAAAAGAGAGGTGGGGGGAGAGAGGTGAGAGGAGCTGTCCTTCACTTTGGGGTTCTTGGTGAGGCATGGGACTTGGTTCAGTCTTCTGCTGGTAGGTTCTTTGCAGAAAGAGGTGTTGGGTCCACAGACCAAATCTTTTCACTATTTATAAATTTTAGCAAACATGAAAGTAATGCTTGTTGGCTACAAGTGACATAGTTTCCGTTTTAACCAGCATTCTATCTTCTATTGGTTAAATGATTCCCTCATTTCTTATGCTAATCAGTCCACATGCTCAGTCTTTATCTTCTTTTGAGTCGGTGGGTTTCTTGGATCAATGGGCCATGAATCAGCAGTTGCAATCTTCCCCTGCTGGAATTACCTTTGACCCAGCTGGAGCTGATTTCAGCACAGTTGCTGAGTTGTTTTTATAAGTTTGTTTCTTGTCTCGGGAGTTCTGCCAAATGTCCTCGTGGCCCCTAAATTTTGCATTTTCTGCACACATTATCAGTGGCACATCCTTCTTTCCAAGCTTTGTTAACCTCCCCCTAGGTCTGAGACCACTGAATTTATCTTCTGAGCACCCAGACCACAGTACCACTTCTATACAGTCCAAGTTCCGGGTATCCACAGAGGCATGTTTCGGGGGGTGTCGTGGTCACTGGTGATCACAGATGCCATCTGTCCCACAACTTGGGGGGATCTTTGTTTGACCAGTGATACATGTATGAGCAGTTGCTTCTTTTCACAGTCTGTCATGGTGGGGAAATTTTGCCCAGATGCCTTAAATAGGATGTGCTAGCCAGATCTCTACCAGGCTCTGCCAGGCCTGGAATTAGCACTTTCTTGTCACAAATTTCTCCCTTCTGTGGCCTTAACAGTGTTTGAGAGAGGTAACTCTGCTTTTTAGCTCCTGAGAACTATTGGTTAATATTTTAAAAAAAGTAAATAACATTGAATTTCTCCACCATAAGGTATACTTTTCAGCTATTGCAACCTTTTTTGACCACTAAGGATGTGCTGTTTAGATTAGGGGTTGGCTTGTTCAGTTTTAGATTTTTGAATTAAACAGAAAAAAATAAAAGCTTTATATTTACGAAAACACTTTCATGCTTAGAGTTTAACAGTTCTTGTAAAATTCTAATGTGCAAGGAATGTTAGAATTTTAAATTGCAATGAAAAATATTGTAGTATTCTCTAACCTTTGACAATATCATTCCTTCTTCCTTTAGAATGTATCACATTTAGGCTTAAACTCTGCTCTTCACTTGGGTGGCTTCGCCTTGAATATTATGTGCAGTTTATATTAAACTATTAGAGAACATCCAGTGGAGGGCAATGAGGATGGCAAATGGCCTTTAGGGGAAGCCCTATGAGGGATGGCTGAGGTCACTTGGTCTGTTCAGCCTGGAGGAGACTCAGAGGAGACCTCATTCCAGTCTGCAACTTCCCCATGAGGGGAAGAGGAGGGGAAGTCTTCACTCTGGTCACCAGTGGCAGGATCCGAGGAAATGGCCTGAATTTGTGTCAGGAAAGGTTTAGGCTGGATATTAGAAAGGGCTCTTCAGCCAGAGTGTGTTTGGGCACTGGAACAGGCTCCCCGGAGAAGTGGTCACAGCACCAAGCCTGACAGAGCTCAAGAAGAATTTGGACAACACTCTCAGGCACATAGTGTGACTCTTGCAGCTGGTGATGTGCAGAGCCAGGAGCTGGATTCAATGATCCTTCTGGGTTCCTTCCAGCCCAGCTTATTCTGTCATTCTGTGATATACAGTGATACATGTAAAAAGAAAGTGATTTGAGGTACACATGTATGAGAACTAGAGAAGATTTTGGGTGCAATATGAAGACAAACTTTGTGGGTGATTAATATTCAGTGAGGCCAATGAAAATTTAATTCAACTAATTTAGGTAACAGAGCATCTCATTTTCTTTTGCACTCCCAGTAAAAATGCTATTTTCATCTCCATGGTGGTTTGTATCAGCTAATTCCTGCATAACTACAGTTGCTGACAGTGAGTAAAACATTGTCTTTGCTCTTACAAGTACTCTTTGAAGCCTACAGAGCGACACCGGCACAGATTGCTAGTAATAATTGAAATTACTTTTCTGAAAGTAACTTATCTCATCCTAACATACCTTATATTTCTGTCTGCTGTAATTTTCAGTCTTGTGTCCCTCTCTGGATATACAAAGAAAGCCACAGTGAATAAGTACAGAGTGCAGGATTCATTAAAAACTATTTGAACACTGCGCAGAGGATGTGCTGGAAAAACACACAGAATGAGTATTGATTTGTAATGTGTGTTGGGAGTAGGAGAATGATACATTTCAGAAGCAGCTTACTTTTGATTATTTAAAACATTCCCTCTTTACTGAAAAAAATCTGTCTGAACTATGTATTCCTACAGGAATGTGAAGAATAGTCTATATTTTTTAAAAAATTGTAAGAAATGGATTAGCAGGAATCTGTGTGCTTATTAAAGGATGATAACTCTATTGTCTTTTCAGTTACAGGGCAGCAAGCAGGTTTCCAGGGTTTTTGGGGGGATTGCTTTGTTTAGTTTTTATGTGAGGTTAAAAATTGAATGCTCCTATTAGAATGTATAATCAAGAGAAGAGGAATTACAGCAATCAGAAAAAATAGAGGAGCAAAGTAGGTGAATAAGGTACAAAATCTGCTATTGTAGTTTTTTAAGTTTCTAAGGAATATCTGTCCCTTTTGATCTCACTTTCCCTAATGACATGAGAAACATTAAAAAAAAAAATTACAGAAAGATGAAATTCAATTTATTACCCCAAATGTAATTCAGCATATTTTTCATTACATCCTTGCTCTTTCATGCTTTCCCTGGCTCTGTGAGTCTTTGTGTTCCAGGCAGAGTTCAACAGAATTTCAGGCAAAGAAGGGCCACTGTTTTCCTTCCCGGCCCAAGGTGCAGCTACTGATCCTGGCTGGGTCTTTTGGACAATCAGGAAGAGTCCAATGAGAAGAATGGAACTGAGCCAAGTTACTCTACTTGACTACTATTGAATAAGGACTATCCATCACCACCATCATATCATCATGGATTTTTTTTCAATGTTTATTGCTTCTGAAGGAGTACTTAGCACAAGAAGCCATTGTAAAATTCTCTTACTTCCTCAGGCTTTCATGACATTTTTACATAACTAGAGGATACAGATGAGTTGCACAGTAGTGATTAATGGGAGAGAGCTGACTAGTTTCAGATCTTGGTTGTTATTAATTAAGGGCAGTCTTTATGCTTAGATCCTTATCTTAAACCAATTAAGTATCCCTTGATGGACTCCTGAGCTGTATCTAGTTATGATAATTGCTGAAAATATTCTTGTGAGATTGTTACAGCTCACTGTGATATGTACTTAGCCTCATCTAAACATTGCGAAAACAAAATAATTAATCCTTAGCCATGTAAATATACATATTAAAGATGTTATGCTTCCAAAAGGTAAATTGGCACCATCCAATGTCTAAATACTAGATGCAGATTTGAAGAAATATTCTGACTTTTCTCTATGGACAGTAATTGCATCGTGTGTCAGGTGAAATCCCTTTTCTGATTTAGAATAAGAACAACTCTGGTTCTTTGTGGCTGCGCGGCCACGTTATCAGGATGCCGTCAGCAGCTTGCCAGGTCGGCTCCTTGGGGGGGGCACGCGAGCCTGGATGAAGGAAGCCCGGGATCTCATGCTATGCCCTGGCCACAGCAGGAACAAAAGCAGTTGAGAACGCAGCTTCCCTCTTGAAGGGGCTTTCCCCAGGCTGGTGGAAGGCGTGCCGACAGAGACAAAGGAGGAGAGAGGTGGCCTGCTGCTTGGGTTCCACAGAGTTCAATCTTCCAAAGATGGGGAATGCAGCAAAACCTGAAACCAGCAATTACAGGCATTTTTATACTGGGACATAGGGAGGCGGAGTGCAGGGCATAATCCAATAGGGAAACGGACCATGGGAGGGGTCGACAGGGGAACAGCCAATGAGAATGGAACAGGGGAGGGATTTCAGACAACCAATGAGGGACTGAGGAGGAGGACTGTAGGGGGCTGTGGGAACTCGCAGTTCACGAGTTCTTGAAAAGTTATGGGACAGAGAATAAATGGATGGAAGTTCCAGAATTATTTCATTATGTTGATATGCTTTTATTTAGAGATGCATACCTCATGCAAAATATTTTTTACATGGGATGAGATTTACTAAGAGAGAGACTCACTCCAGGCTGCATGCACAAGCCTATGTGTATGAATAGTTCCTAACTAGAGTACTCGTGGACAAGTCATTGGATGCATGCTTTTCTTCAGAGTCCTGTTTCTCTGCAGAGACTGCCTTTTGAACGCAACCTTCAGCTTTAAGGCTATGACCTAGTTTCAAACATAGTATATTTTCATCAGCCTTCTATACTTAGTTTCTCCCAAATGCAAGTTAGAATTGCTTTTTTTCCTCTTTTTTTAGTAGTATGCTTTAAGAGATGTTCTGTGGTAATGAGCAGTAGTAGTGTGGCATCCCACCCTGAAGGGGAAGGGAGAACTCAAGGTTTGTAGATGCCCATAGTTGAAAACCAATGACAAAAGTCAGAGGGCCCACAAATACTTACAAAGTTTTATTAATACATTATAAATACAACCTGGAAATTGGTATAAGCTAGTCCCTTTTTTTATAATATAAACCCAAAGCAGTGGATTCTACATAAGGGATAGAGTGAAAGAGAAGAGGGAGGGAGGATAGGAAGGAAGGAAGGAAGGAAGGAAGGAAGGAAGGAATAGCCTTTTGTTTTGGTTCCCATTTGTATAGATGCATTTCATTTCATAAGGTGCTGTGGGGTAGAGTCATTTGGGAAATACAGGCACTGCCAGCATCAATGAGCCCATTTTGACTCCCAGAAGCTGAAATTGATTTAAATAATCTGTCACAGTATTAATATTAGTAGTGCTGTCTTCTTCAGTGCTCTGAGAATTTACTTGCTTGGCTTTTGAATATAAAATGCAATAAAATGGGAACAGTGTTGAAGGCAGTATGTATTTTTAGGCAATGAAAATGTTGTGTCAGTTGATAATGGTTTGAGAACCAATTCGCCCAACACCACTTTAGTAGGTTTATTAATGTTTTTTTTTTCTAGCCATCACTGTGCCTTTATAATTTGGTTTTGCCGCAGTTGCATGCTCCTTCATTATCAGGAGGTAATTTACCTCTTTTTTATTCTTTTCAAAAAGAGAAGACTCAGTTTTCTTCACTTAAGTTAATCACAGTTATACTAATTTCAGTTCATTCTCTGTTTCGTGTGGAAGGTGTCAAGACAGAAGCAGTGTAAATAGTTCAGATTTGTCAACATCATACTTGTACAGAATCAAACCGTCCACAGTGATGAAAATAGGAATTTTGTATGTGAGGAAGAAAGGTACATTGTTCCCGCATAAGCTCTTTTTTTTGCCGTATACTGACTGAAACTTCAACTTCCCTTAATGTAACTTCACCGGTGAATTTAGACCTACTTGTTTGTGAACACTGTAACCAAAAACTTCACAAGCAGATTCCTGCTCATTTTGTTTTCGACAGTTTTAGTTTACTGAGCTTGAGATCCTGCATTCTAAGGTGTTTGGGAATCTGTTTGCTAATCTAATTACACAGATATCTAATTACACAGATATGAAGGAATTCAGAATAGCAAATTCATTTATGGAAACACTGATACTCATATGTATTCTCTGAAGAATGTCCCTTACCCTTATCTCTAGAATAAAGTTTATTTTCTAATGTTATTTTCTGCTACAGAATTTTACTTGCAGAGAGTGTCCTATCATATTGATACTTTCTTATTTATGTCTTTTCTCACCAGAAGTGGTTATTGTTGTTCTCTACAGTGCCATTACAACAAAACTTACTGGTAGCAGGACTTTCGATTCTCATTACATGTTTTCTACTTTTCAGATATTGTTTTCTGAAACATACCTTCTCAGTGTGATGGGGCATTTATGTCAGCAGTTTATAAGCAGAAAAAAAGTGATTCTGGTAGAAGGGGAAAGCCTTGGCTTATTGTTCCTGTTTCTTGCCATGAATACTCTAAGGAAAATTTCCAATCCACTTGTGAATGGGGACAGTGCCCACAGGGCAGATGGCTATGAGTGAAAGCATAGAGAAGACCATGTCCACACATTAAATACACTTACTGAGGGCAGGCTTCCCAGGCTAAAATTTCATGTATATGCAACTCTTGTGCCAGTGGTTGGGAGGATATTCTACTATTAGTGATTTCCTAAAGAAGTCTAACTTGTAGAAATTACAACATTTTTCTGAATAAAAATCTGCATAAGATGTCTTCCATGAAGACAAAGAAAACATTTTATTTTTCATATGGTTTTACAACAATTTTTAAATTTTCTTTTTAAAACTGTACATGAAAATTTTAAATAAAAACAAAAAGAAGTAAATATATTTTCAGTGAAGACAAATTATTACATAAAATTAACACAGCTGTTTATGCCCAAATTATCGTAGTGTTAATAGCTGAAAGTGAGATGTATTGGTTCCCCAGATTTTTAATTTTTTTTTCTGTTGAAAAACTATTTTGTTTTCAGATTCTACAATGCTTATGTCTATCATTACTTTACTGCNACTTACAAAGTTTTATTAATACATTATAAATACAACCTGGAAATTGGTATAAGCTAGTCCCTTTTTTTATAATATAAACCCAAAGCAGTGGATTCTACATAAGGGATAGAGTGAAAGAGAAGAGGGAGGGAGGATAGGAAGGAAGGAAGGAAGGAAGGAAGGAAGGAAGGAA